>VXBB01018690.1:0-53041 GCA_013399915.1 Illadopsis cleaveri
TTTTTTTTTTAAGTTTAAACTTAAGAGATCAAGAAAGTAAAAAAATCCAGAGCATACATATACACAAACACAAATTTATATGCACATATACATACATATGTAGATGTATGTAACAGTGTTTATTTATGAAACACATCAGAAAACAATAAGCTTTTTCTCCTCTGAAACCATCCTGCATGAGATGCAATTTATTTTTTTTTTTTACAAAAACACTGCAAAATTAACAATCTGAAAATACAGCATTGGATGTTAGAATAAACTTGCTGGATGTCTATACTTTCTCAATATAATAAGTATCCCCAATTTAACTTATGGCCTCAGAAACAGAGAACAAACTCAGGGCACAGCATGTCAAAAGCCTTTGAGTTTCTGAAAGTTCCAGACAGCTTTCACATAGCACACAATCTTTGAGTAGGCTTCTGAGTTAATTTTTTTTTTCTTACTAGGCGGCAATTACTGAAAAGGCGGAAAGAAAATTCAGAAGTTCAGCGTACAAAAAGTATGTAGCAATCATTAGTTAAAGGTTACATAGGTTTACTGGACTGAATGGTACCAGCTGTTTATCCGGACAGAAATGACCAGAACAATACTTGGACTGGAACAACATTTGTGCTTTTTTAGTTCCTGAGTGGCCAAACCCATGAAAAAGATTCTGCTTGGAAATTGTTCTCTAAATTTGCTCTTGGAGAAATTGCACATTTTGTCTCCTATGGGCTGCAAGATCTATTGCAGTCTTGTATATTCTTAAAGAACTGATCCCAGAGGCATCATAAAGCCACACAGTTTTCTGTGGCATAGGGAACTCTCTGTTTCCTTGCATAATAAACCGTGCTGTCAGGATTTCTGCAGATGTTCCAAGCAAAAAGGGTGAGATTTCACCCCTTGGCCTTGGTATGAGGGTCTTCACTCAACTGCTCTGTGTCAATTGATTCTGCACACAAAAACTCTCTAATCAAGTGCGTAGAGGTATTTTGCTCTTCCAAGCATCATCTGTTTGTGCTTGACCAGATTCCAGAATCAGAAGCAGTTATGGTCATGCCATCTCATCTGAAAAAGTTGTCACAGTAAATTTGAAAGTCAAGTAGTAGAATGAGGCTGACAAGGTTCCTGGGAACAAATTGATTTCATGACCCTTGGGGAGAAACAGATTGAGACGTCAGCAGGGTACAAGGGACCTCATGGGAAAAGCCATTGGAGTCTGTAGGAGGTGTCTGCCACTCTGACATATCCTGCAGCTCATCATCATGTGTGAATCCTATAGATAATGATAATGACAGTGAACTCATTTATGGAATGGTTGTCTTGATAACAGCTTGGACAGAATGTAAAACTTCATGTGAGTGACAACATTGTGAAATGCAAGGAAGAGTTACTCACATTTACTTCAGTGAAGGATCGGAATATACCAGCAGGCAAACTGGAGAAAGAAGAGGAGGCAAAAAATGGAGCTGATGGATTTGTTTTAATTTTTAGCTCTGATTTTGCTGGAATAAAAGAAAACAACTTCTTTAATTTGATATGTAATTAAAAGTACAGTGCTTTCTAACATGACTAAATCCCATTCCAAGTTCCAGCACAACCAGCATCATGAAGATAGCCTGGGACAAAGCAGGCAGCTCACTGGGAGACAGAGAGGAAATAAAATGTCTGTCTCTCGCCCATGACATTTAGGAGTGTTCCAAAAGGCTTCCTCACAGTTTCTTCATTGGCCTCACTCTGAGTTGCCTCACTCTCAGCAAATCTCATAACATTTTTTGCTCTACCTTGCAAGGCACTGAACACTGTGCTTATGTCTCTTACAAGACGTAATTTTTTCCTCCTCCTTTTTCCCAGCTTACAACCAAAATATAATGAAAATATCTAGATTCATTTATGCTTGCTTTTGTCATCTGCTGCTTGTGCCTACTCTCTCCCCACAGTGTAACACATTGCTCAGATGTAATTGCAGCCACAGGCTCTGTGAGCAAAATGATGAAGGTGAGCTTAGGGGATTCACAAGGCTATTCTCTAAATGTGTTCCAAACCTAAAGCAAGTATCTCTGTAAGAAACCACATCAACTTTCTCTGTAATAGCTAATTGCATCTTATACCTTTTAGATTCTAGCAAAAGTTTGAAATAGATCCTCAGAGGTTTTTTCCCAGCTCTATCATACATGTATTTTTTTTTCTTCTGGGTAACTCACATTTTATTTTCTCCTGGTAGTTAATATAAAAATAATCACGGGAAAAGGAGCTGCCATTCCAAGAGGCAAGAGGCATTCACATTAGAGGCATTCACATTAGAAGTATTCACATTAGAGGCAAAGACATTGAAAGAGGGGGTTCAGCAAGCAGTTGGGATTTTCAGGTCTGCCTGAGGGCTAATCCCTGAAAGTGACAGAGAACCTTAGAAACAGACGTAGGTGGAGTTAGGCTTCAGAGTTAAAACGCACATCAAAATATCCCCAGCACAATCCCACCTCAAAGGAAGGTCCACACAACCTTTTCTCTAGGTACCTGCAGCTCTGTTTCTGAGCCAAATCCACATGGCTTGGGCAGTAAGGTGGGCAGCTCCTCTTTGAATCCCATTGTGAGCCCAAAACCATTAGAGAGGAGTCTGATCTGACAGGGGCTTGCAGAGCAAGCTCAACACAAAGTAATAGAATGGGTCCCTCACAAAATATGCCTGCAGTGATTTTCTTTTTAAAATAACTGCTGGAGCAGCAATTAAGCAGTAAAGGTATTGATGTCATTAAGAATGGTTATAAGCTTATTCAGAAATTGGGAGACTTCCATGTTCTGTGGCAGTCTAACCTGTATCTGCCATGTTATAGCAACATGCTCCCTAGAACCAGAAAGAGCTGTGCCTCCTCACAGACAAGGAAATAAAAATTCTGGTGTAGAATAAATAAGTAAACAGAAAAAAAGGCAACAGGTGATAGGTGATACCCTAACTTCTCCAGCTGAGCACATGGTTGGAAGGCCTGGAGCTTGTCTCTGGTTCATCCTCTCAGAATTACTTCTGCATATGTAATGTAATGTTTTTTGTCTCACATGCTTGTTATTACAATGCTAACAAATCTATACAGACTAATATCTTCTTTTAAAGTTGTGTTTTCCAAAGCCCATTAAACCAATTTCTGTTTATTGCACCAGCTCTAGTTAGCTAGTGGGGGATTTCCAGAGTAGGGAAAAGATGCATGAACCTTATTGTGGAGGGAATCTCTTTGCAAGCTTCTGACTGTCTTCTACAAACTGCTTATCAAGAGGATGACTTCAGTTTCCCAACTAAATTTAGGAAGTTTCTGTAGTAAGTTCAATTTTCCAATTAGGAGTAAATTCTTGACTTACTAGGTTTACTGTTTAGTAGTATAATTCTGTTAACATCTGGCAGAAAATAATAAACATAAAAGTAATAACAATAACAACAACAACAATTATGATAATAATGGTGAAGAAAGCAGGTTAATGCAGGAAAAAGAGCACCAAAATCACTCAGGAAAACCTCTATGTCTATGGAATATCTCTTAAAACTGCATTTAAGTTGCAGCCCCAGAAAGAGGCACATGGGTTGTTATATTGTAGAATTTCTGGTAGCGTCACCAAATGATACAGATGGTCACCATTCAGATATTAAGAGCTTTTAGAGAAACTCATTCAGTTTATGAGTATTCAGACAACACATAACTATCCACACATACTTCCACATTTCAGTTATTAATCTTCAGATTGAAAGAGAATAAATGAGTCAAAGAAATAGAGAATAATATTTTCCCTCCCTTGGATCAAAAAACATAAGTAAGAGAGAAGTACAGCTTTAGATGAGAGCATGAGATCTCTACTGTGTAATTGGGTTGTGTGGGAATAAATTAATTTGAGTAAAAGAGGATCTGGACCATTGCATCTGAAAAGTTTGTAAGCCAACTTGGGAACCACACAGAGGCAGCAGACAACTCAACATCACTAATGAAAACAGGTGTCTTTAAATACGAGAGATCAACAGAGGCAGTGCTATGTTTCAACCTGCAGAGAAAATAGAAAACTGTCACTATTCCTGAGAAAAAGAGCTTCTTGATTCTTCAGCAGTGCTATTTGTTATGGGTATATCAGGTCCTCCTGTCAGCTTGTGCAGAGTGTCCATGTGCAGGTGTTGGCAGCAGCAGAGGAGCTACACAGGAGGTCTCTGAGAGGAGACTAGGGGCTGCCCCGTGTTGGACAGAACCAGCTCCAGCTGAAGGGCTGCTGCTGCTCAAAGCTGAGCTCATCAGCCGTGCTGGTGCTGTGTCTGTGACAGCAGATTTAGGAAAGGGTAAAAACTCTGCATGGCAGCTGTGAGAGAGTCGTTCCCCTGAAGCCCGTGGAGGACCACAATGGAGAAAATAATCACACTGCAGCCCATGGAGGACCCCTCAAGGGAACAGGGTCTGTCAGATCCTGTTATGATTGTTGCCTCCCCTACTCGTGGCTCCTGGTCAGGCATGACAATGTGTGACAGATTCTGCTCCTGAAGATGTTCATTTTTGTGTTTCCATGAAAAAATTTAAATAATAATTGTTTTAACGTTCCTCTGTAATGTGTTTTTTTCTTCCTATTCTGAATCACTCAGATTAAATGGATGATCTACCAATATTTTGACTACTTCACAATGAACTGCAGAGTGATAATTTGATTCTTAATTTAAATAGGCATCTGTGTAAGTATATTTTCACTGAACTGTGAAAGAGAGTTCACCATAATCTTTCTTAATAATATTTTACATCAAGAAATAGAAGTATGCCATTGTTATCTCTCTCTAGATCAGTTCCATTTTACCTGATGCAATTTTTCCTGCACAGTTCTTCAGACTGCTTTGTCTCACCGTATAACTAGAAAGGTGTTGTTTTCATGCTACTACTAACTTCTGCACACTGAGTTGTTCCTTTAAAATGTCACAGTAATTTATTTTGAAAGTTGACCATCGCTAAAAATGGTGATTGTTTAAGAATAAAAATCTATTAGGACAATGTGGGAATTAAGACACAAAGTAAACCCCAAGATACCCTCCTCTCTACATGTTTTATTTATTGCACAGGATTTGAGTACTGAGAGGAGAGCAGAAATATGTAACTTCTATATGTGGTTTGTATTTCCTGTATGGTGTACAGCAAAAATCTTGAATTCTGTGCTCAAATCATGTGCTTGGAAAATAATGTTAAACTTAATGAAAACCTGAATAGGGACAGCAAATCATACTTATTATAGAGCGTAAGTATTTCCTAGTGTTGCAAGGTAACAGATTATTGGTTGTTGTTTGGTTTGGTTTTTTCTTCCCAGTGATCACAATCCTTTAAAATTAGATTTTTTGAGTTCTTAGTCCAAAATCAGTTTTTATGTCAGGATGGGTGCAGTCAACACTAAATGAATGTTGAGAACTGCAAGACCATGTGTGCTGTTTAGCACAGGTTCTTCTGACTGATTCCGGTGTAAGGCTGTCTTAGCAAATGTGAACTATCCTGTGTTCTGCATAACAGCAGCAAGAATTTCTCATTTTCCTTTCACATTCTAAAAACCCATCCCCAAATCTCTGAAGTACTTTTAAAGATTCTGAAGCAGTTTTTAAGGCATTTACCTATTGTTCAGAAAAAATTAATTCCATCCACCATCTGATTCAATGTCAGTGTCCCCAAATCAGTGTCCTCAAACATCTCTGGAGAATGAGTCAAAAATTGAAATGCAATGTCATCTTCATTGTAGCTTAGTAAGTGTGTATTTACAGAAAATGGAATTGTTATAATAAAAGATTCACCACCCCCCCTATTTTATATCTGGGGATGTGGAAAGCTACGCCTCAAGCCCCTGGAATGATCTGGGCACAGTGGGAATCTTGAATTATAGCTGCATATATCCTTAGCATATGTCAAAACCACTTGGCTGTGGAGTAGCTGCATGGATGGTTTCATAATCTTGGCTTTCCATCCTGGTTTTTACAGGACCACCCTGCCTGAATGTTCAAATAGCTGTAGCAATCTCCTACCTGCAGTCATAAATGTCAATAAACCATATCCAGTCCATCATGCACAGCTGAATGGATTCTTGTTCTCATTGCATTTATAGCTTGATAGCTAAGAAGCTCAGACAGGAAGATACCACATTTTAGGTAAACATCTTTTGTACATAACTTTAAAGAATCTCAGTCATGATTCTCAAGACCTCCCAAAAGCAGCAATATTAAAAGCTTAACACCTGTCTCTTAAACTTTACCAGAGTCAGCAGAAAAGGATCTGAAAAATTTTGTGAACAGCTGCTGAGGCTAAGTCCACTGAAAATTCCTGAGAACAGATCAGGAAAGAACACATGTGAAAATACCAAATAAACTAGGAATGAAAGCATATCCTTAGAAAAACAGGCTGTAGAAAACATTTACCATGAAAACCCCTAAACAACAGGAAGAGATGAAGCACAGTATGTTATCACTGAAGAGCAAAATATGTGTCATACAGTCAGTTAAAATTGTTAAAATAAAACTTCTCCTAGAACCACGTAAATCTGAGTATCATACCATACAAGATTACTTCTCATTACAGCCTGTTAAATGTGGGAAAGGGCCAGAATGTGGGATTTAAAAACTTCGTATAGATATACATCTAAAAAGCAGGCAGATTATCAGTAAGACCTCAGCCACCTGTTACTAATTATTTTAGCTTCAGGTTCTTAAGTAAACACAGATGCAGCAAAACTAATCACTCAAAAAAAAGTAATGCTCAAGCAGAATGTAGAAAAAAACCCCTTATCCATTATACTTCCCTTATAACATCCATCCTGAGACATAATCGGTTTTGAATGGAACAATTAATGAGGTCTTTTCATACCAAGGGAAATTACACCATAATGAGGTTTAATGTGTTAGAAATGAGGTGGAATTTATTAAAAATAAATAAAACCTTTATCCAAGGTGAAAGGTAGTATGCTGGATTGTTAGGGATGCTGTGTTTTGAAGGGCATTCTCACCACAAATTGTTAACACACAGGCAAAACAAATGGAATCGTTATCTGGTGGAAAGTACATAGCAAAAGAAAGCTGACAAAAACACCCTCACCCCAAACAATAAGTTTTAAACACTAAAACAACTGCCTTATAGACCCTAATATACTTTAAAACTCTATGTAATGCCTCAGGCTTACATACTAGCCTACTGGGAAAATCAAGAACTTTGTCCCTGTGTAACACTCATTTGAGCTGTGCCACATTTCAGGAACATTTTCACTCTCTGACTGAAATTTTAAGCAAGCCAAGTGTGGACACTTTGCCATGAAGGAAGCCAGGAATATTAACAATATGTAGAATGTTAATTATCGACCGTCTCCTTTTCCATGCTATCTCCATGTGCAACGTGAAGTACCACCATCCTCCAGCAGAGAGGAAGATCTTGCTAGATCCTCTCTTTTGCTGCTCCAGAGCAATTTCCAACAGTTGCTTTGCACTACATATATCTCATTATGTGTATTAGTTCTTCGTGAAGGGTAAAGAAAAGTCATAATGAAAGAACAAAGTACAGAGATGATCAATGAAAATGCAAGGTTAAGTAAAACCAAACCAAACCAAACCCATACAAATGATATTTCAGTACAGACCAGAATATCAGAATCTCATAATAATGCTCTCAGGGAAATAAAAGAAGACACACAGTCAATGAAATAGATTTGAAATGCTAAATGTCTGAACACACAGAGGCTGAAATCCACTTTTGTGCACAGCAACCAGGAAAGGCTGATGTTCCAGTAAGCAGAGCACGAGTAAGGTTTAGCTGGTGCTGCGGAGGGGTGAATTTCATTTGGAATGGTTTGGACTTGGGAGCACAGCCAAGACCACCAGTGCATATCTTGATAGAAGAATTTTATTACTTCTCTACTGGTGTTCAGCCTACCTCAGGAAATGAAGAATGTATAGCCTACTCATTAAGACTTCAAAAAATATGTATTTTAACAGCTTGACAAAGTCCTGCAATAATTCTAATGTCAGAATATCTAAAAGCAGTCATGAGAGGGAACATCAAAGTTTAATTCCTATTGGTAAACACATAAAAATCCAGGAGCATCTATTTTATTTATCTTAAAAGAATAGCTTCAGGAATTAGCATAAAATAATATTTAAATCTAGATAAAGGTAATTCTTTGCACTTCTATGATTCTTAACCAACCTTATGAATCAGTTGGGAAAAATAAAAAAGCCTTCAAGCAGAAGAAGGGCATTGAAATGCAGCTGCTGTTAGGATGGTCTCCGATCATAGCCCCAGCACTGATGCTCCAGAGGCTGGGGCCGAGGGGAGAAGTGAAATCAGCTGAACAGAAATCACAGGAGAAATGATCATAGTTAAACAATAACCGAAATCCCTAATTAAAATGTATCCATGGACACTAGAGCTTATACTTACATGTCCTTAAAGAGGGACCTGGGATGTTCAGTAAACAAAAGTCTTCAGTTTCACTATTGTGTATTTTGTATGGATACACAAATTTGCAAAGGGGAATTTATAGGAAGATAAATACATTGTGGTGGATGTACACAATACTTTATTTATTTCTTGGGAGTTTTATGGTAAAAACTGGTGAGAAGTGTATATAGCCTTAAACTGGGGAGACCTGCAATTAACTGGTGTCAATTCCCTGACTTTATGCCCTACACAGTTAATCTTTCATCAACTCATAAGAAGTTTAAGCTCATTTTTATTATCAGAGGAAACTTGAATGAAGTTTGAAATGCTTGCGATACTTAAAAGCCTAAGTAGAAATCTGACAGAATTTATTGGACACAGAATTATCTGTCAGAACTGACTTATTTCATTAGGACGGCAGAGTGAAATAAAAACATGTCCACATTTTGTTTAGACAGATTTTCATTATGAAGTGTCTTGTGTCTTGCTCTTGCAACATTCAAGCATTGACATAAAGGAAGAAGAAAGCCTGCTGGTAGGAAAAAAAAATCCTCCATACTAAAGAATCAAAAATTGTAAAACAAAGCATTAAGTAGTATAGTAAAACAAACAAGGGTAAAACACTTTCATCAGCTTTATTTCAGCTCACATGAAAATGCAGAAACTTCGATAGGTCCAAGAAATAATTTCTGATACTACATGGCAGAAGCAGAAGGGAGTCATAATTTCTCTCTGCAAATTGATGGACTTTCTACTGAACTTTCCACTTAGCTCAGCTGAAGTTCATCTTACCTAGGGATTAAATAGAAAATATTGGAACTCCTTTGAAACATGAAACATCAAAAATTAACAAAGCACATGCAGGGAAAAAACATTCTCAAAGTGAAAAATGGGGAATAGTAGTATTACATTTCTAAGTTATTACAGTTGGTTAATGGGGTTTTCTTCCCTGCTGATTTTCCAAATCTAGCTTTCTTCTAAATATCAGATGCTAAGTTGGTTGATGTCTTCAGAGAATCATGTAGAAATACAGAGTGACTAAGAAAGAAGGTCCAGAATAGACAAGGCCAGGTATTGGGCTATGTTCTGATTTGTTTTGGTCCCTCAGTTATAATTGTCTTTTACATTGCACTTGGAGGTCTTTTGTTTCAGCAGCAATACTAAAGTCTAAAAGAAATACTGCTGAATAAATAAACTTGCAATATAAAACGACCAAGAGATAGGAAATTAGAAGTTGTCTAGGCTTCATTTAAAAGCCAGGAGACTAAAATTAAGTTACTTTATGTAAAAAAAAAAACAAAACCAAAAACCAAAAAAAACCAACCAAACCAAAAAACCTCTGTCAAAACTGGATTCGGGATTCACATTTTCCAAGGTATTTTTATCCCAGGTGAGCACCCTTCATCATTACTGTTACACAGCTTGTTACAGGATTAATGCTTTCTGCAGTTTACAAGTAAAAAAAATCAGCCTTTGTAGATTAGTTACTATTACAGAGTGTACTATCACCCGAGTGCAGGAAAAAATACCCCAACGTTCATCAATACTGCATGATTTTGCTAATGAAAAGACATAAAACAGAAAGACAGGTGAGTTTGTCCCCTTTATTTAACTTTTGTTTCTCCCTGGAAAGTAGATACATTTATTCACTGGGACACTGCTTTAAAAGCAATTTAAATGGAGAAAAAATATTTAGGCTTCAGAGAAGCACAGTGTGAGAGCTATATATCAGCAATATCAAACAAAAAGAATTTATGCAACAGCAACAGGTATGGATCTAGGGTAAAGAAGTACATCAGCCTGCAGAACCTGAGATCAAATACTTCTGATTTTCCTTTCACCCTTTTGGGGTCGCTTTTCTGATAAATAATTCACAGACTGCAGTGCAAAGTAGTTTGCATACTGACAAGATTAAAAAGAATGCTTTGTCTGGGTTAAATTTATGATCTGAAACCTTCCTTTAAAATGTCAGGCAGGTAATTAATTTAAGATGGTTTGCCAAGCAGAATCTCTGACCCTGTCAGAATAATTTCATTTCTTGAGGGTGAAGGAGATATTACATTTATCTTTTCAGAGTCTCTGGTTTGTTTTCTTCTTCCCTTCTCTCTTCTTGCCATTTATTACTTCTTTCAAAACATCACACTGAAAGAAAAATTAGCTCCACAATCTTTCCCTTGTTAATTTGTGGTGATAAAGAAAATATTGGCTGCAAATTGCCAAAGAATGGGGAATAGAGTACAAGTCAGACCTCTTGATTTGAACTGAAGATGTGCATTTTCCATGGAGAGAGAGCTCCCTGGCATGAGTATTCAGAAGCATTTTGAGTAGCAGTGGGAAATGCAGCAATTCAATAGCATGAGGATTCGCTTTTGGCATAGCAAAACCTCATGTCCCGCATAGGCACAGTAGTGGGCTTCCTCATGAATGAATGCTTAAATGTGTGACAATCAGCAGGACTTTTACATCTGCTCCTCAAGCCAAGTTTAACAGTATAAAATTTTATTACAATTTCTGTCACCTCAGCTAATCCCTGCAGGCAGCATGAAAGAGACCAAACAATGCATTAACACTGTTTGGAGGGTTAATTCCAAGTTTGCATGGTCAGGTGGGAAAAAGGGGGATTGGACAACAGGAAGATGTCAAAAACAGAAATATAATTAACTTTCCTGAATGCATACTGAATTTTCTCTTAGAAACAGATTGTGATATTGTACTCTAATTGGTTAAAACAACAGTCATTCCAAGTGGCTAATCCAGACACATTAAGATGATCTTGATCTGCTCAAGAGGAAGAGGTCACACCAAAATTGATTTCTTCTGATATCAAAGGAAATGGTAAATCATATATTAATAAATTGCAAATATAAATCCCAAGGTTTATGGGTAAATTTTTATGCAAATTTAAATTAGATACATTAAATGAATTGAAATTGTCTGGACTGGCTGAACTTTTGAACTTGATTATTATTTGTTTTTCATGTGGCTACCTGAGAAACACCTATTTTTTCTCTTCTAGACACTTCCTGCATCCAATGAAGTCACAAATCCATCTCTTCTTTCAGTAACAAGTGCAGAAAAATCAAAGTAAAACAGGAAATTTCTGCACTATGTACAGGAAACTTGAACTGAACAGTAAGAATGAAAGTGTTCATATTGGAAGGTGACAATTTTTGGTGGCATCTGAGAAGGGACACTGTGACCCCTCAAATATGGTTTTCTCAGCATTCCAGCTATTGCTCTGAATACTCTCTAACAAGTATATTGGCTCGGTGGGGCTTCAGGACTCTTCATTGATGAACAGACCATATCAGGTGAATAAAGGTAAAACCAGTTTTATTTTTTTAATATTTTATCTCTATTTTCCAAACAACATTAACCCTCCATTCCCAAACTGCACAGAAACAGAAGACAGCTTTCTGAGAATCCATGTAGCTGATATTTTAGGTTGTTATGGCTTTTACTGGACATCTCCCTGAAAAGCTCTCTCTAGTCATTAACTTGCAGGAGGTAATTCAACTGAGTTTCCATTAGCCCATTTCATTCCTGTAGTGGAAAATGTAGTCATTTCCTTCCTGGCCAGACATTATCCATATGGGGCAAGAAAGAATGGAGCTGGATGTAAGGCCAGAACATGATACGCTGATGAGAGTTTTTATTTGATTTCAGACAAGTGAAGACAAAAGTAGCCAGAGCACCCTTTTTCAGCCTGTTTCATTTGGGTGTCCCTTATGACTATAAACTGTACATGTAACATGTAGTCTAATGATGGGTAAAGAATAAATGTCGTATTATTAACTCCTTAGCAATCAAAATACTTATTGTTTTCTTAAAATGAGTGGAGCTTTGCCTAGTGTTTTAATCTTTCTGGTTCACTGTTCAGTAGAAAGTGATTTTTTTTCTTGTCCAATGCTGTTATCAGGTTAGAGTAAAATAGATCTCTGCGCCTCCTCTTCTTCAACTTCAGAGATTTTTGAATGAAACAAAGCCATGTATTTTCCATTACACTGTCAAAGTAAATATCTGTCACACAGAAAAAGGTGTGATTTGTCTTGATACTCATTACTAAACACAGTACTTGGACACTCCCAAATCAGACAGGTATCTGAATCACCTGTGACTTTTTGGTGTCATATATGCTGGATTCAGTCCTTGGTTAAGTGAGATAAAGCTCCAGAAATTTAATTTTAATCAATGAATAATAGTCCACTTTTGTGGGAAACTCTGATGAGAAAGGCATTCATTTTAAGAAAATTTTTAAATACCCTTTATTTAAAGAAAGTGCCTCTCTCCAAAGATATTCCAAATTAATCTGACTGTCCACTGTAAAAAGTGATAATTTTCCTTTTAGTTAGTGAGAATTCCAATAGCAGATTAACAAAAATTCACCTTATTCAGTGGCAGTCATAAAAGCGTTCACTTATTTCTGAGACTGTGAAATTATGTGCCTGTTCCAAAAATATCTATACTCCATACATGCACCCCTTTGAAGTTAATCAGAACTGTTTAAATCTCTATTCCAATGACATAAATGTCTTGCATTAAGAAGCTAAATTTGGAAATTACAGTTTGTAAAATTAGATCTATGATAGTCACAGTGTGAACCCTACCAGTGTTGGTGTTTCCAGAAATAATAAGCAAGTGATGAAGATAAAAAGCTTTTTCTGTTGTATGAATGACCATATTGACAGTTTAAACTCATTCATGGCCAACTGATGATAACTAATCCAGAAGATAAATGCAGTTAATCCAAGACCATACTGCAAATATTAGTGAAGAGTGAGAACCTAGAGAGTCCATTCTGTAATTATTGTTTACAGAATATGCATTATTTTTACATAAAAGCAAGTGAATTATTTGTTATGTCAAAACATCTAGGATAAAATGGAACAGTTTTTCCCATGAGTGAATGATACTCTAGAGTGATACCCTATGAATTTTAATAAGTTGTCAAATATCCTGACAACAAATTATGAACAGAATTTTTACAGTGTTATAAAAAAGAAGTTCCTGAGGGACTGGAAACATAGGAATTCTATTCACGTATGAAAGACGGTACATGTATTAATAGTATTACAAATATATTCTCAAATATTTAATTTCCTTACTTTAGAATTACTTTTCTAGTTTTCAGACTTCTAGACTTTTCTAAAAGTAGTCTTGGAAATGCCTGAAACCACTTTCTAGCAATTTTGCTGTGATGAACAGTTTTCTTATCATACAATTTCATTTGCAATGCATCCTTTCAATAAGGATCTCCAATAATAACTCTTTTCTACAATGGCAATGGGTTTTGCATCTAGATCTTCAATAAGAACACAATTAAAAAATTAAGGACAGGCATTCTGTTTTAACAGGTTTAATGTTACTCAGGAAACTTAAATAAGGTTTTTCTGGAAAAGGAAAGGGAAAGGACTTTTTCACAGAGAACTCTGTCTTTGGAAAAGAAGGAATTCCTGCAGAAGTCTTCCAGTATACAGTTTTATCTCTCCTTTTTCTGCCAAAATGCACAGAAGTCTGTAAAACAATAGTTTATTAAGGTAGATAACTATACAGTGAAACATTTTGTTGAATTTGAACCTCAGCTCATTTGCTGAGTTTGGCCAGGCTGATAAGCCAGTCCCTTTAGCCAGGAATGCTGTGTCTGTCCTGTGGTCTGGAGGACCTTTTTGGTTTTTTTTCTTATCCAGTACAACCTGGCCATGTGGCATGCAATTCACATGTTTATGTGGGAGAAGAGTTAGCTGCTCTTTTTACTACTGCTCTTTTTACTAACTTTTTACTAGTTATCCTAGAATGAATCAATCAGCCAGATCCCTCTCTCAGGTAATGCTGTATCCAGCTTATTATCCCTGCAGTTCTCACTGGCTTTGGTTGTTATCCTTTCTACGCCAAGTGAGACCACATTTGCCTCTAAAAGCAATGCTAGCCTTATCTAAAAGACTGTAGATCCTATTTCAAAGAATCCCTTCTTCTCTAAACTTACACTACTCAATATAACATCTTCCTCAAATTTTAGGAAGGCTTCCATTGATATTAGTGAGTGACAGCTCTAACACAAAGAACAATTACACAGCTGTAAGACAGATGAATTCTCCAATTTATTAAGGTAATGCATGTGGCTTTTTTTGGAGTTGAGATGACAGATCATAAGTTTAACTGCTGTTTTCCTGGTCTTTTGCTGAGACAAGGTGAGGGTTTACTGGTTTTCATTACAGTGTTTTAAGCACTGCAGCTGCTCTCCCACTATGAACTAGGCTGAAATAATTAAATTCTGTCACTGAGACCAATGAATGAGAGTAAATTAGTAACAGTGACCTTCTACTGCAGCTAAAAGGATCACTGAATTTAAAGCAAAACTGTGCTGTGAAAATACAAGTGATAAACTTGTATGTAGCTTTCTTAGCCCCCAGCCACATAGTAAATAAACAATGCAATTCTCTTGGCCATTGAAATTTAGAGGAAACCTACAATCCTTGAAAAGCCTATTCTGCATCTTAATAGCAATATTTTCAGATTTAAAATGAAAGAGACAGAGACACTAACTGCAAGAAAAGCATTTGGATATGTGAGGAACAAAGCTATTTTATTTGTTGCATTGATTTGCTAAGAACGCTGTTCTGAGAACAGATCTTCAGAAGGCGTTTCTCTGGGTAGTCATTAAATTCTGCCAGCTCCTGCTATGACAGAAGCCTCTGGTATTGTGAGTATGATTAGGTGCAGAGAAATCTAAGGAAACCATCAGCAACCACTCAGCTTTGTTCATGCCCTTGTGATGCTGCAGCTGTAAAGAAGTTAAATTCTAACATCTTATTTCATACAATTTTACCAAAACCAGGATATATCTCTCCTATTAGCGATATCAAATCCTTGATCTTTGCTTCTTTGACTTCCTTTGCTTCTGATTTAAAACATTAGAAACGTTTTTAGAAAACCAGTCTTCTCAAATGCATTGGAAAAATCATACAGAGGAAATAAAGGTATTCTGTTTAGCACATAAATAGACAATTCATCCAAAGGCAGATTATCAGAAAACCTTCAGCCTCTTGCAATTTAATCTCTTTATGGGAAGAGAGGTTCTTATACATGACAAAGTTTCAGCCTCCACATGAATGCGTTTTTTCCTGTCATTTATTGTGTTTGTATTATTATTGCCACCATTGCTGTTACTATTTTCCTTCCTGTCCCAGATATGCTCTTCAAATATTCCATCCTTAAGAACTTTAATATTTAGACAGCAGGTGGTGATAACTGACAGTACCAAAGCCCACAGGTTAAAGATAACAGCCTTTTAGTTATGTCAATAGTATTTGCACTTGTCCTCAGAATCATGGAATACTGGCATATCTATCACTCTCCTGTGTTGTTTGCTTTGGCAAGGGAACTGGGATGCACTCTCTGTGAGACTTAAGCTGCGCATTATTCAGGGCTTATTGTGAGTTTCATGTTTGCATCTTTTCATGGAATTGTGCCAGAACTAGAGATCTGTCATTTAAAAAGCTTGAGGTTTTGCTTTGGGGTGAAATAGCTTAAAATTCAACCATCCAGAACACTGCTCTTGCATGATCCAGCCAGTAATTTTCAGTGTATTTTCCACTGCTTGTCAATAATATTTATATAGACAGAGGCATAGTGTAGACAGCAGTAGTTCCTAGGACTTTCAAAATGAATCTTGCAGAACTTTTCCCAGTATTCACATTACAATTTAAAGTGCTTAGTCTAAAGAGAAGAAAAGCACTTCAGGTATATGTACATGTGTATGTATACATACCAATAGAGTTTGTGTACCCCAGAAGTCCTCAAATGACAGAGTGCAACTGTGGAAAATCAGGACCCCTTGTGATGTATAACTGAATATTGTGGAATGGAAATACAAAAGCAAGACTATAGCTGTAACTTCAACATTGCATTAAGCCATCCTGCACCTTCTGTCATCATCTCTCCTGCTGAGTCTGCCCAACAGGTTGGTCTGAAGTAGCTAAGGAGAAACTTAGCAAAAAACTGCTATGAAGAAAGATGTGGTCTGCTAGAAAGGAAGGAAGAAAGAACCAGAACAGAAGCTCGGTGGTGACACTGGTACTTAACATTTAACTTTTCAGAAAGAAACTTAAAAAATAGAGCTTAAGGATTACACTCACAGGAGAGGATGCTGCGGACTGGAGGAAAAGCAAATGTCCTTCAAAAGATGGCAGGGAGGGATCCAGGGAACTATGGGCTGGTCAGCTGTTTTTCAGGCCCTAGAGAGGCGATGGAGCAAATCATCCTGAGAACAAACATGTGGAGGACATGAAGGTATTTGTGAGTAGTCAACATGAATTTATGAACAGAAAGTCATCTCTGACTTGGCAACATCCTACAATGGTCGCTTGATGGAGGAGGAAAGAGGCCTGGGTGGTGTTTGTCTCAAATTTAGCAAAATTTTATACAATGTCTTGGGACATCCTGATGTGGAGGAGTACAATAACATATACTGAATACAGTGTATTCAAAACTGGCTGAACTGCCAGGCTCAGATGGTTGTGATCTACAATACAATATCTGGTTGGAGTCTGGAATATTTTTTTTTTTGCCTGGGATAGAGTGTTGATACCAGGGCCAATATTACTTAACATCTGCATTAATCAACTGAATGAGTCTGTGTTTTAATGTAAGCACTTCAGAGCAAGGATATTACACATGCTGGGCTTAAATTTGCTATTTTAGCACTAACAAACAAGCTTCAGTCCTCTAGGATATGCAGAGGTCAGGAAAGCAGGTGTCTGTACCATTCTTTAGACCCATCCCAGGGAGATGTATGGCTCCTAAGGACCTTCAGATATAAGTGTCATGACTGATACAGGATGTTTCAGCAATCCCCTGCCTTTGTAATCCAAAAGCAGCTCAGGGTGCACAGGTTTTAATGAGACAGCATGTCAGTGGTTAGAGAGGGACCTATAACTAGAGGAAGGGAGAGATATAAAACTATCATACTGTTTGTGGTTTGCAAAACCACAAAGGCAGCTGCTGTTGAAGCAGTAGAAACAATGACATCAAAACCAGCATGTAAGTTATAGTTTCATTTGTTACCCAGCCTTTTCTTTTAGTTTTATAGGCCTTAATCACATGGACTATGTTTTAAAAATAAATGCTTTTCATTTTCAAGCAGTAACACAACATTAAATAAATACTGGCAAGACATGGCAGAGCTATTCCCCAGCATGATTTTGTGCAGCTCAGCAAGTAATTTCACCTGCTGAGGGAACTCAGGCAAGCAACCAGGCAATCTCATAAGGCCACTAAATCAGTGTAAACAAAGTCTATTTTGACTGGACCAGAGCACAATCTTAAGTTCATATGCAGAAGAATTTGCAGCTTATACTTCTTAATAGCAAGTTTAATGCTAGCTGAGTTTGGCAGAAATCACAGAAGTGTTGTAAAGCCATTCTGGCTTTTTTGTTTGTTTGTTTGTTTTAGATGAGATACGAAGAGCTTGCAGGAATATTCATTTCCTGAGAAATGCTGGACAAAGAATGTAAGACATATTTCACAGGGATAATTTATGATTGGTCATTCTTTCTCAGAGGTGTTATCTTGCTTTCCAAACATGTAGCTTGAAAATGGATAAGAACCCTTTACATTTCAAAAAGTAAATAACTACAAATAAAATAAAATAAATTAAAATCAACAATCAAAAAATCCACAAGGCTCCCAAACAGTTTAGATTTCAGCAGTGTGTTCCTGATGTGGCTGAGCTGCCCATTTCAGTCCTTCTTGCCAGCAGGTCCAGGTATGTACCCGGGTGCTCCTGGGGCTGGCACATCCCACTGTGGAGCCAGGCTGGGAAACAAGGAGAGCAGCTATCACAGAGCTGCCCTCTGACCACTGTTAAACAGCTTGGCAGCTCATTATTTTATTTCATTGTCATGCACTGAAATAGGTATTTCTTGGAACCAGGATAAGTACTGATTACGCTGTTAAAAAAAAAAAAAAAAAGGATTTTACTCAGTGTGTGTGATTTTTCTGTATAGGTATGATGTCAGATTTGCAGTACCTGCAATATAAACAGTGAGCTTTGAAGGACCAACCCATGTCCTGCAATAAAATCCCAACAGGCTCCAGCAGTTATGTTTTGAAAAAATTGAAAAAGAATTCCAGCTAAAAGCTTTTGCTGAACATGCCTTTCAAATATTGTCCTGGCTGCACATGGACGAAGGGCTTAGTCCACTTCAAGAACACAGTAAATACTTCTTCAACAATCACTAGGTGCATTTTTTCTGACAGTGGCTTTCTGGAATTTGTTAAATGAGGTGCATCAAGAAAATTGGAAAAGTAAGTCTGGAGTGGGTAAAAAGGAGAAAGATAATAGCCAAAGATACAGTAAAGTAAATTATTAATGAAAATGTCTTGGTAGCTTGCCACATAAAAATGTTTGTCCTGTTTATATGTTGGATGCATATTTGTCATTTTCATTTATTTTTTTCCTTTGTAAATGTGGAATTGTTCTATTTAATCACCAATAATGGGACAGGGCAACCAAGAGGCATTCCACGAGTTTTTTATTTCATTATCAGTCTCAGTGAAGGTAGAGACATAAAAGATGGTAAAAATTCATGCCATAACAACAGAAGCCAAAGTTCTCTTTGTTACCAGGCCTTTAAAATTTTTTTAGCCAATAGGTTAATGCTAAATCTTACAAGTGTCTACTTAAGCCAATCACACGTACATCTTACAGCATACAATAGTTGCTTCTTCTATACTTTTTTCAGCTCAGAAACTTTCTATGCTCCAAATATTTCAAGGCCTAAAATTCAACTCTGTTTCAAAACTCTATCTATGTAAGCTTAATGCAGCACTGTAAAATTCCTCTGTTATTTCAGTTCCCACATGGAATGATATCTGTATTTATCATGATATGGTCTTGCCTTGATTTTCCACTGGATCTTAGCTTGAATTTTTTTTCTGTGATAAAGAGAGGTGGCAAAGAGCCATTTGCAATTCCCTGCTCCATGACCCATGACTGATCAATCTCAGTACATGTTAAAGCAGAGATGGTTCATATCTAATGTATATTACTGAACGAAGGCCTCTATCACACTCCTGTCACTCTTTAACAAGCACTCTGACCCAGCACATGTTCCTTCTCTTTCTTTGTCTTGGGGTAAAAAGATGAGATTGAACAAATTAAAATTTTGTCACATATTTACAAATACAAATTACAATTTACTTCAAAGCTTCTATGCAATGAGATACCCTTCAACAAGGATTTTCAGATGATGTAATGCCACTTTACACAGTGTTAAGTGGGATTACCAGAGCAGAAAATGTGTATGTGCTTCTTTTTTGAACAGTTATGTATTTACAGATGCCCACATAGAGAGAAATTGTCTTTCAGCATAAAAGTCTACAGGGCCCACATGGAGTCTAAGGCTTTTGCTGTTCAGCATGAGTAAAATGACATAAAACAAACAAAAAATACACTCCTTACTGTTGTCCTTTGGCTGGCACTATATTTTTATGTGTTAGATCATCAGGGCAGCAAAACATAAACTAGATGATATAGTGCTGAAAAAAACCCAACTGTGTCAATATGAATCTGCCCCAGCAAAGCAATATTTCTCAAACCTCTTAATAAAGGACTGTGAGTCAAAGTGACAATTGACAAGTGCTCAATAAGAGGTCAAAAACAACCATGCACACAGATTTGTTGAGGGCTTATGTTACCTGTTTTTGATAAGTGAAACAATTGGCCTAAGTCATGTCACCTGAGGCTCTTCATATCAGAGGGAAGAGCAGTCATAGAGTTGAAAAAGATTATAACATTTTTTTTTTCCCCTCATGCCCTTCCAGGAGAACTTGCTACATAGTTTCAAAGAAAAATACAATATTAAAAGACAGTTGGCTTGAAAGAAAAGTAAAATCTCTGTTTGGTTTACTTAGGTTTAAATACATTAATCCAAGAGCTAATATGATTGTGTAATAAATGCAGTTAGGTCACCCAATTAATTAGTGTATCTTATCAAGAGCAAGAGAAGACAGCTTCTTAAACACAGCTTAAAGAGACAGTAAAACAAAGTGAAGCACAAAGCAGTTGACTACTTATGCTAAGCAAGTGGCAGGGGAAATAGGCAAAGTGCTTTTAAAATTTCTTCTCTCTTAAGAATATTTGAGACATGGATGCTTGTGAAGAATTCCTTACTTTTCAGCCCATTCATGTATGAGAGATGTAAAGAAGACATGCTTTTCTTTTATCCTAGAAAAGTTTTCTTTACTGCAGTTGAATGCAGCCAAAGTCCTCAGGGGATTTCTGATTTGTCATCTGAACTTTGTGGGAGTTAAGTAGTTGAGTATTCCTCTAGTCTAGGTCTGGGGTTCAGAGCGAAGACGAGTTTTGGGCATGATAACTATGTGGGTCAGTAATGCTGAATTGTGAGAAATTGCCCTAGAAGGTCTGACTGCTGTATTGGGAAGGATAGAGGCAGGGAAAAATGGAGGGAGAGAGCATGAGAGGAAGAAAGAGGATGGAAAGGAGGGAGGGAGGGAAGGAAGGAGGGAGGGAGGGAGGGAGGGAAGGAAGGAGGAAGAGAAGGAAACACCACCTGAACCTCCTAGAAACCTGTCCTCATCCATCTCCAGAGGCCAGTTAAGGAGGGAAATATAAATCCAGTTTTCTACACATTGTGATTTAATCCCAGCCAGCAGCCAAGCCCCATGCAGGCACTTCCTTACTTCCCCACCAACTGGATCAGGGAGAGAATCAGGAAGGTAAAAGCCAGAAAGATGTGGGTTGAGATAAAGACAGTTTAATAGGGAAAGCAAAAGCTGAGCACACAGAAGCAAAGCAAAACCAGGAGTTAATTCCCTGCTTTGCAATGGCAGGCAGGGGTTCAGTCAGCACCAGGAGAGCAGGGCCCCATCACATGTAATGGTTACTAGGGAAGACAAATGCCATCACTCCAAATGTCCTCCCTTCCTCCTCCTTTCCCCAGTGCATACACTGAGCATGATGTCACATGGTCTGGAATATCCCTTGATCAGTTTGGGTCACCTGTCCTGGCTGTGTCTTCTCCCAGCTCCCCAGACACCCCCAGTCTCCTTCCCAGTGTGGCAGTACCAGAAGCAGGAAAGGCCTTGGCTTTGTATAAGTTCTGCTCAACAATAACAAAAACATTTCTGTATTATCAACCCTGTGTTCAGTACAAATCCAAAATACATCCTTACACCAGCCACTGCAAATAAAATTATCTTACCTTGCAAAAATCGGCACACTACAACAAGCACAGAACAGACAATGTTACCTGTGAGTATTGCCTAACCATCCTAAATTCACAATGAGAGTTCACCCCGGCTTTTGCTCTCTGGGCTGAATGAACACATCAGCCGAGGTAGGTGCAGGGAGAACCTCCTCCTCCTCTTCCACTGGCATCAAATTACAAGGAGCAAATGACAAGTTTGTGAACTAAATATTCTTCACTTTATCTTTCCTTTTAAACTGAGGATCTTTCTCTCAGTTGCCCTAGAAATAAAGGCAAACCAATGGATTTTTCTTTGTCTCACAAAAATAGCCTGAATTATTCCCATTAAAATGTAGAAGAATATGCCCTGTGTATTCACCATATATGTGGGGAAAGTCACTTCCTGTCTTTTACTTTTCCGTTTTATATACTTACTGTAAGAATTTTTATGTGTACTTAGTGTATGGTTAAATCTTCACCTCAAAGTTCTCAACAATTTTTTTCTACAATAATTTTTTCCAAAAACCAATTGTTGCTTTGTTTGGGTTTATGTTTTCTCAAAATTAAAACAGTAAATTAATACATTATATTTTATGTTAAAAATATGCTGGAAATGCAATGTTAAGAATAAAGGCATGGTGGATTTAAGGGAGAAAATGTTTTTAAATCACTTTCCCATCTTTACCTCAGAGAGTAATAACATAGCTTAACTCTGGGGACTTCAGACTTGGTAGGGAATGCAAAGCAGAGTAATGAAAGGACTGCAGCTATGCATACGGAGCAGGATCTAATTGAATTACTAACAGATGGGAAATAATTAAATCATTTATTATCCCTTCACAATTAGTTAACTCACAAGTATATCTCAGACAATAAAAAGGTTTTATCCAACCTTCTGCTAGGGATTTAAACTTTTTATCATCTCATCTTCTCTGGATCTGTTACTTCACATCTCAGCTTAATCAACAACTATCTTGTCAACATGAAATGATCTTTCTGGTTACTTAAAAAATAAAAATACAAGTACAAACAAACCACTTGAGTGTCATAGACAGGCATCTACTTTCATCTGACATTTAAAAATGTCTAAGTGATACAACTGAAATGATTTGGGATATTATGCAAAGTATTATAACACAAGGGCACAATTTTCAGATGGGAAAATGGTTTGCCTTTGGGAGACTGTTTCAGCCAACTGCATCTGCTATGACTTTTCACTCTCCTTTCTATATTGCCCAAAGACTCAATTTACTGAAGAATTTGGTCACTGGACTGCTAAGGCAGCAATTTGTCCCCATTAGGCAACTAAATGTCTGATGGACAAGATTCAGGCTCTGGATAACAGTGAGGGACAGGTTGTCATGTCACAGCGGGATGCAAAGCCAGCACAATAACTTTTCAGAGTTATGGGCGAGCCAAGGAAGGACATGTAGTTTAAGTGAGGTGTGCTTCAGTGACTCAGGCCTGGCACCCTGATCCAGGGAGGCAGCCTGCACTAGAGAACAGGTGTAGAACACACAGAAGATCATCAGTCTCACCATCTTGCCCAATTGGCCTGTACCATGTGCTGACCAAGACCTTAAAGCTGAATCTGAGTCAGTACATTTTCCTCTGATAACAGCCAGAGGCAGCCTTAGTTAATATGGACTGACAGTGTTACACTCCTGATGTTAAACACTCCAAGCCCAAAATACAGAGAAGAGGATGGTTCCAGTTTTAAAGATAACTGAAGTGTATCAGAACATAGGAATTAGAGAATGAATGTACAGCCATATGAGAAAACACCTTGCTGAGCCCAAAAGGCTTACCTGTCTGAATAGACACTGTTAAATATGAAAACATGGAACTTGTCATGTCAAATTACTGTCTTCCTATTAGGGCTTCAGGGTAAACATTAAGCCAACAATCTTGGTTTCCATCAACTCCTTGAGCCAAAATAAATATCATCTCAGAGGCAATATTTTCACAAATAGGCAGATTCCTACTAAATACCCACCCAGAGGCTTCGTGGTAATCAGGAATTTGTATCTTCCTTTTCCATTTGCAAAAACTTCGCAAAATTGAAGAAAATTGGCTCCTTTGGGGAAAAGAAGCCCAGGAAAAATTTTGAAAGCAGTTTCCATAATGAGGATCAATATTAATATGTGTGTTGGTGAATTAAGGGGGTTTTTTCAGTTTTAAACAACACTATAAGTACTTCATTCATCTAAGCACAAAAAAATAAATTCATACATTTTTAATATGATTTTAATTAATTTTTCAACTCTTTAGAAAACAAAGCCCCTTTCATAAATTAATAAAAGGTAAATCTGCATAGAAAGTTTTAATTTTTATTTTAAGAAGTGTTTTAACACTTTTTTTTAACTGTAGCAGACACAAAGCTGAAGATCTTTTTAGAGTTCTTTTAACAATAGTGCTCAAAACAATTTTTTAGACTGGATCTCAGAACTGAAGCTGTTATAAAATTAGGCTCACCTTCTGAATCTGAACTACCAAGACCCTTTTATAACTGATAAAATTTCAAATTCTAAGGGGTATCACTGGGAAATGGGAGTGCATATAAAATTTCCTTGCATTATAAACCATGTTCCTACACCATCAAGCTTCTCAATATCCTTGAGTTCATAAATTCTGAGCCTGATCAGTATTCAGATGATCAAACTCTAACTCAGAATCTCGAACAAGGGAAACAAAGCAAAACACACATTCTTCTACCCTTCACAAGAATAAAACTAAAGGGAAAAAAGCTATTATCTCTATGGAGTCTCTCAATGTTCTCTCATGTTTTCAGATGGATCATATCCTAGAAACTCTGTTTTTTCTTTTATGAGTGGTCTATTCAGATCCTAGACAAAGTCACCCCACTAAATCACGAAACTCATTGATGAATCATAGAATCATAGAATGGTTTGGGTTGGAAGGGATCTTAAATATCATCTCATTCCAACCCCCCTGCCATAGACTCTAGACCACGTTGCTCAAGACCCCATCCAACCTTGAATATTTGCAGGAATGGGACATCCAGAACTTCTCTGGGTAACCTCACACAATATAGAATTTCTTCCTAAAATCTAATCTAAACCCATTCTCTTTCAGTTTGAAGGGATTTCCCTTTGTCTTCTTGCTGTATGCTCTTGTAAAAAGTCTCTCTCCAGCTCTCTTGTAGACTCACTTCAGGTACTGGAAAGATGCAATGAGATCAACATCCAGCCTTCT
The DNA here is from genome assembly GCA_013399915.1 of Illadopsis cleaveri. Taxonomy (NCBI): domain Eukaryota; kingdom Metazoa; phylum Chordata; class Aves; order Passeriformes; family Timaliidae; genus Illadopsis; species Illadopsis cleaveri. The sequence goes on from VXBB01018690.1 coordinate 24,815, forward strand.
CTTCTCCAGACTCAACAATCCCATCCCTCTCAGCCTTTCCTCATAGGATAGGAGTTCCATCCCTCTAATTATCTTTGTGACCCTGCTCTGGACTCACTCCAACAAGTCCATGTCCTTTCTGTGCTGAAGACCCCAGAGCAGGATGCAGAACTCCAGGTAAATCACCTTATGCTTTTACAAATATTTTGATAAACTCCCAATTCCAGTCACATTCCTTATGAGGGTGTTTTTGTCCATAAATATCTAACAAAGAGTGTGATTTTTTTTACCCCACAACAGTAGAGTGTGCATGTGTTTTCAGTTTTATTCCTTTAATAAATGGAGTTTTTTAAAAATTATTTATCCTTATTAATCTTATCTTTTCTCAAACATTAGCATAAAAATGTATTTTTTCTTCATTTGTACAGATCACAAAGTACTAAGCAATTTTTAAACTTTAGTTATGATATTAATTTTGCTTCTAATCTTACAATTTTGTGTGATCACAGTGTTGGCCATATTGAGGATCAAATCAGTACACTGATGAGTAGTTTTTGTTCTCTCTTCACCCAGCGTGTTCTCACTAAATGACCACATTCTGTCATGCTGCCAGTCCCACAGAGAGTTTGAAGTACCTCATCAACACATTATCCTCTTCCATGAAGAGGATGAGAAACCAAAATTTCATAGTTGTATTCATGTTGGAAGGTTTTCTCAGGGACGAAAAACAGATTCTGCACATAGAAAGTGTTCTGGTCTTGGAAAAGAGCACTTTGCTAAGAGAAAGTGACAGTTCACACAGCTTATGTAGGACAGATTTTTTTATTCAAGGTAGCCAAAAAAAATTGCCTGTGAACAGATGAAGAACTTTGAGATACATCAACACACATGATGAAAGGCTGAGCAGCAGATGTTAGAGCAGAATAACATCAGACTCACCACATTCAAAGGCTGACATGGCTGCTAATTGCACAGAGGTAATATGACTTTCTGAGGGACTCAGAAAAGATTTCATAAGGTTAGGGGGAAAGAGGAAGAGTCAAAATCAGATAGATTGCCTAGCAACCCATTGGAATGAAATGTTGAATATAGGGAGAATAACAATTTTGTTGGTAAAAATTTATTTTTTATTCTACTTGATACCGCTGGCAAAGATAGACATACTTATTCTTCTTTTTAATCTCCATATGAGGTCTGTCATTGGAAGTTTTTTCTTTCTTTTTAAGATACAGCAGTTAATTTAACCTCTGCCTTCAAACTGTACCTCTGTATGTGAGGCCACCATGCATACAAAAGCTATGAATGATTAAGACTAATTACAATGTAACAAAATGACAAGTAGAGTGTTTAGATATCTGTAAAAGGGCGTGGATGACTTAGATTAAGATTACTCTTAGTAGGCATGTCTATAGATCCAGATATATGTGGCTTCAGATCTCCTCCTTGCTTCCCGAAATAACTGCAAATACAGGAAAGGTGAAAAGGGAGACCAATTTGTTGCCGAGCTTATAATTCAGCCTGTCAGACATTTCAGCAATTAATATTGCATTTAAAAGTGAAGCTGTAGACTTGTGTGATGTGATCCATTGGCTAAACAGGAGCCATGACATTTTGCAAAAGCCAAAAGCAATAATTATGGTGCTAAGAGCTTTTAGATTGGAAGCTGGAAGGCAATAATGAAACTGAAGAAAGGATGAACCATTACATCCTCAATTGTTTACCATTTAAGAAATGACAACAGATTTTGCTTTTATTGGAAAAACTCTAGTTTTAGGACTTTTCTTAAAAGCAGGATCAATTCTCCATTAAATGGGATCCATAGAAGTATAGATGTATTTCTTAGATTTCTTTCAATTATGCATTTGTAAATGTAAAAAGTTTGTGGAGGAAAATCCTGTTTTATTCATCTTCTGTGTCAGAACAATCAGAATATAAAATTATTTCTAGAGACACACCCCAATGCTATTTCTCAGATGTTTTCACTTCAGTTTAGCAAAAGAAAAGAGAGGAGGAAGCTTTATTACTGCATTCAGGAGTATTGGATAGAATATTCACTACATTGTGAAATTAATGCCTATGTCGTCATTTGATTATTCATCTTGCTAGAAGGCTACAATCATTATTTTGGGCAAAGAAAAAAGGAAAAGAAAGGATCATCTTTGGTTAATAAATAGCTGTATTACTCCAGCTAGAAGGCAGAGCTTTCATTCTCTCATTCAATACATCATGGTACCCCTGGGGTTTTACTTTAATCGGAGAATTTTATTTATGCAAGCAAGATTAACACATCAGCCCTTTAAAGGAATGAGAAGAATTCTTGATTCATCCATATGCCTCTTACAGATATTTGGTTCCAAACTGTAGACTCCAATACATCAAAATTACCATGTTTTTCTCACAAAGTAGAAGATCTATGTCTAGAAATGGCTGCACCTTGTACTTATTTCTCTAAAAAGAAGGAAGTTTTAATCTCTGTGTGGATGTGATGTGATGTGATAAGTAGATAAGTTTAAGAAGTATTTTGAATCCTTTTTGCACACATATTCATTATTTCCTATCTGATTCTACAATAACAGTTATGATTTAAAAAAAAATAAACCTCTGTAATTTTTACTGAACTTGTTGAAAGTCCAAACTTTTTCTGCTGTGAGTTATAACTGGATATTTTATGTTCACTAAAGTAGGGGCAGACTGAAATGTCCTATGAACACATCCCTATTTTATCTTCCCTGAGGCTAAAAAATAAGAGAACTGAGAAGTATGTGGTAAGGGGGAATCAGATCTTAAACAGGGTAGAGGAAATGTTCCCATGCTCAACTTGGGTCAATTTTTTCTGAATCTTTCTTCTGTCTAAAACTGTCTAAGCAAATCACAAGAGGCTTCCTTGAATTACAACAGTGTGAAACCAGTTTCTCTGGTGGGGAAGAGAACAGCCCAGAATAATCTGAAGCCATTACTAGGACTTCCTAAATTGAGAGCTGCACTCTCAGCAGGCAAGAGTGCACTTCAGAGTGGAATCAACCACCTCTTAGCTAGCAGTACTCAGAAAGTTACTCAGAAATTATTATTTTCCCTGCCTCAAATTTCCCATGTATCATTCTGTATCACATGTGCTTTCCAGTTCTTGTGACTCGGGTGGGTGCTGGTATTCCTCAGTATCAATACATGACCAAAACCAATTAACATGTCCGTTCCATTTACAGGTCACAAACTGTACTAATTTGAATTGTGTTTCCTTGAGGGAGGCAAAATGCATGAGATTCCCTTCCTCTTCTTAGTTAATTTAATAAGAAACAAAATTAATACAGAACTTGATTTTAAAAATAAATGTGTTGGATACTACCAGCAAATGGTACTATTTCTGGTTTCTTGTACCTTGTGTTGGCTGGGGGCAAGAAATAAAAGTAACCTGTGTTGTACAGAAAGCCAAAGTCCTTAATCAATACGACAGTAAATTTCCATGGCCTCTCGGTATGACAAAAATCAGGTAATCAATTACTTTTTCATAAGCTTGGCCTGTTGTAAGCATGATTAAAATATTCCTGAAAAATTGCTCTGTACCGATCAGAAATTGTATAAGGCTTTTTCCAGCTGAAAAGCAGAAATCATTGTTAAAATAATAAAACTCCATCACACAGATACACAAAAAAAGCCTATTAGGGCTAACAGGAATATGTTAATCAAAGACTAACAAAATGAAGGATGATTCTACTCTGCCTTTAACACATCCTTCTGTATGTGTACTGAATCGTTAATAGTTATAATCTTTCAGCTGGAAGGGGGATTGTCCTTTTAATTAGGTTTCTAATCCAGAATAAACATGTGATTAAAAATATGCTCTTGAAACTCTTGTAAAATCCAATATCCTGTGAAAATTGCTCCATTAACTCCTTTGGTTACAGGCTGCTTCTCCTACTTCCTTCAAAATCAGCAAAACTTATGGATGTACCTTAAACTGCAGATAGAAAACTAGAGTTTCCATGCCACAGGTTAAAAGCCAGATTGCCTAAGACATTCCTTTAAAAAAGTATTTTAAAAAAGATAAGAAAAGAAAGAGTCGATTTGAAGAGCTAGATTTGTTTCACAGGAAGTCGGAATTCAGATCCATTTAACTGTATTATGTTGGTTTTCAGAACTGTAATGACTTTTAAAAAACAAGGCTTAAGGTAATAGCATGAAAAACAGGAAAGATGAGTTGAGAAGGGACTTCGTATAATGGAAGAGAAAGTTGAGGTAGCAGGAAAGATCAAAAATAAGTCGAGTGGTTGCAATAACATTCTACCTACAAACCAGATAAAGGGCAGGTAAAACTCTCCAAAGAAGGTATTAACTCACTCCACGAATACAAAACACATTTTAACAGTATTATGTCACCAAGCCTTGCAGGCTAAAGCTTGCAGTTCATCTCCTGAAAAGTGAAGCCCTTGTGCTGATATAGAAATGGGTATAAAAAAAATGACTTGGAGAATGTTTTGAATGGACCAAGTTTTCTTTCTTTTGTATAGGTGTTGCCTCGCTCATCAATGCTCAACTACCTTCACATCCAGAGGAAACATCATCCATGTTCTCCCTCAGGCAAATTGCTCATTGCTGCTGGCATTTGTGACTTTCTTCCTTTCCCAATGAAGGCTTGACTTAATAATTGCTTCCCCCCAAAGATCATGATCCCCACAGATGTTAGAGAAGATTTAAAATACTAAAATTAACATTTCTTACCTGATCCTACATAAAGATGTTTACATTAGAGAACCACTTAATTTTCACCATCCTTGTTCTCCACCAGCAAAGAAGGGGCCTCATAAAGATGTTTGTGGGGCTCACCCACTCTCTTCTGACCCTGCTCTTTGCCCTAGAAATCTAATGAACTATTCTCTTTCACCATGTGACACTGAGATGTGGTAACAATGGTCCTGACAGCAGAGAAGAGATTAAAAGATCACAATCCAGAGACCATCTTTTTCATATTCACACACATTATCATACTTTTGCAGAGTCTGAGGGATGCAGAGCACTGACTGCAGGTTAGACTACTCTCAGAGATCTCAAACAAGAAGTTAAAAGTGATCTCCCAAACTCCTCCCTAGGGCTCACAACATTAATGTCCTCTTGGAGATACTGAAGGATGCCTCTCTTCACTTAACAGCTAATGTATGGCCATCTGCTCTTTTTAGTTTGCTCCATTTGTGTCGTGCATAATCTCAGCATCACAGGGGACAATCAAGCTGCATTCTTGATGAAAATTTCAATTTTCATGTAACCAATTTGAAGAAAACTCTTCATCACATACACCCTGGATAAAATTAAATTTAGTACCTACAAATTGCACTTAAAATATTTTCCAGACATTAACAGACCACGAAGATATACTCAAATCTATATCCAAATTACCTGGTCTCAGAAATTATGCCCAGATACAGATAGTACAAATTGATGAAATTTCAGAACCAGGAGAAATATGCTGCTCTCATCTGAGGCATTGTAGTCTGGGCCCAAACTGGTGCACAAGCACAACTTCCAAGTAAAACTGAAGTATCTGTGTTCTGGGCTATGCTTGCACAGAGCTGGAGATGAAACTGCCATATATGTTCTTCATTTAAACTCTAAATCTTGCCAAATAGAATGGAACTACACAAATCCAATGTGGACACACAGTCTCTGAACATATGTCTATTTATGAATAAATTGCTCACACTGAAGGACCCAATATATTTTATTTTGATTTTCTTCTGCTTTGTCTAAGTAATTAATTTTTCTTCTCATCATTACGATTTCCTCACATGAACCATTTTATTTCTTCTCAAAATGTTTTTGTATGGAAAATACATTTTCATTGCCTTTGTAATTTAATTTTCCAGGCATCACATTCTTTCTAAGTCATTTCTTATGTTCATTCTTTCACAGTCTAAAAGACTTTGCCTGAGCATGTTTTTCATCATTGTTGTTTCTTGTTTTCTTGGCTCAAAAATATTAGATTCTAGGCAGAGCCAACTAGAATTGGACAAAGTTTGGAGGGAGTGGTGAGTCACAACAAAACAAGAGTGGACATACTGTAAGGAAAATATTTTTATATATATATATATATGTCTATGCAATCTTAAAGACATAAACTTGTTACTAGCTAAAATCATCCCCCTATGAATAAATTAATATGCTAAATAAATTAAATAGGTTTAAAGTTTATTGTATCAACAAAGTGCCAAAATTAAGATCTGTGGGAGGCTGCTTTGCCTGAAATTTCAAAGTGGTGAATGGAAATCTGTGAAAATAAGGGCTCAGCTGCTCCTCTAAGAATTGTTGTCATTTTTTTACTTAGGAGAGTTAAAAGCACCATATGTAGCAGAAAATCACTTGTCTATGAGAAAAATGCCCTTCAAAGCTCTGGAGGCCACCCAGAAAAATAACATCTGGAAAATAAAAGTAGTTCTCCCATGTAGTTCTAAGTTCATCAGTCTCATCTTTATATATGACCTTGTTCCTGGGTGAAATGCCTCAAGTGTGTTGCTTGTTTCCTAGTTTCCTTAATCACAAGCTTCCTCATTAGGCTCTAATGATAAGCACACAAAAAAACCCAACTTCTGTGACATAACAGTGATTCTCTGCAGACCATGAGAAGGGTCAGCAAGCACCTCAGACACCACCTGGGGGTGCACAGTCCTCCTTCTTTCTTTGCATTAAGTTTCTCAAACCAGTCAGCTGCTGCCTAGTATCACTGGCATCTGCCCTTGGTTTCCAAAGCTGCTGCTGAAAAATCCCTGCAATCTTGCCAAGCAGAAGAAAGACAAGGGTGAATATCTAATATGAGAGATACACTGGAGCAATGCTTCAATGGAGATTAAATTTAGGTTGAACTTCATATGTGGAGGATGAACATAAACTCAGATTTTTCCTTCTGTCTCATCACTGAGAGCTCTGAGTTTCTGTTCAATTGTTGGTATGACTGGTGCCACCATGACTTTTTCAGGGAAGAAGGAAATAGAAAACTGCTAGGTATTGTAAGGATGAGTGGTAGAGATTGATCTGAAAAGCTATTAGAGTTTTCATGAAAATCAACAAGATTTAGACTCTCATAAAAAGCTTGTCTCAGACAAGCCAGCCCACCCCAGGCAAGAATTTGGGGCCCTCCTCTTTATCCATGAATATCACATATCAGAGAGAGCTGGCAGCTGTTCAGCTCTGGGAGAAGTGCAGAATCAAGCTGGGCATAGACCACACCTCTGTATGTGTTATTTTGTCTGAGGAGCCTGCTAGTGCCTTTGGTCCCTGAAATCCCTTTAGAGAGTGCAGATTGTTAACAGACAAATCTGGCCTTCCTCATGGCCAGATACACTCATGGTCTTCCTCATTTTTGACCATGCAAAATTAAACTTTGCATATGTTGTTCAGAAGCCTCGAGCAAGAACTTCTAGTAACTTCCAGCTTATGCTTTTTTGTGACGTAACATTCTTTTCTCTTTATTCCACTGAAAAATATTACATTTCTTGTGCCTAAATAAATTTCTCTTCACCAAGAGAAATAAGCATCTGATCAGGAATTTAACTTTTGTCCTCTGGAGGGCTGAGCAGGGAATCCTGTGATGAAGTCATTGGTCCTTTAATCAGAGGATTAGAGGTCCAATTAGTTTTCCCCCATGCGCTGTAGAGCAGTCATGCTTTGGTAGATGTTGCACTGCTATTCACGCTTCACGTGCACTCTACTCACCTTATGATTGAAAAGGATGATCTCAGTGTGAGATTGGATTTTTGTCCTCTGTGTGTATGAATTGTAGCTGGCAGACCTCTCTTGAACTGAGGATACTGACAAACATCCAGCTTCCAAAAACACAGTCTGAAATATTTATTCAAGTAGCTCACTCCATGGCTGCTTTCCCTACCTTCACTGTGAATAAATAGCTTTTCTTTCTCCAATCAAAGGGAGATTTTCACAGCAGTAAGATTAGTATGTAAGCCAGATTTACCTAATTGAAGTAAATGGTGATCTGGAGGGTATTTTTCTGCTCTATTTTTGTCTACTTTTGGATAACTTGTGTGATGATGTTCTTATGAGACTGTGGTGGTGTGACCCTGGCTGGAGGCCAGGTACCTATGAAAGCCACTCTATCACTCAACTGAACAGGGGAGAAAAAAATAAACTTAAAGGCTCATAAGAGCAGGGAGAGATCACTCCCCAATTACCATCATGGGCAAAACAATCACAACTTAGGGAACTTACTACCAATCAAAATCACAGCTGCAAAATGAGAAGTAAAAAAAAAATCTTAAAAAATATTTTCCTCACCCCTTCTTCCTTCCCAGCTCTACCTCCTCTCTGACAGTGGTGCAGGAAGACAAGGAATGGGGACTATGGTCAGTTCATTATGTGTTGTTTCAGCCACTACTTCTTCCTCAGGGACACGAGTACTTCCCCTGCTCCTGCATGGGGTCCCTCCCACAGGAAACAGTCCTGCACAGACTTCTCCAGCGTGGGTCCCCTTCCATGGAATACAGTCCTTCAGGAACAGGCTGCTCCAGTGTGGGTCCTCCACAGGGTCACAAGTCTTATTAACAAACCTGCTGCAGTGTGGCCTCCTCTCTGAGGGTCCACAGGTCCCTTCCAGGAGCCTGATCCAGTGCAGGCTTCCCATGGAGTCACAGACTTCTTTGTTGATCCACCTGCTCCAGTGTGGGTCTTCTCTATGATCTGCAGGTGATCTCTGCACCTCCATGGACCTCCACAGGCTGCAGGGCACAACTGCCTCACCATGGTCTGCACCACAGACACAGGTTGCAGGAGCATCTCAGCTCCGGCACGTGGAGCACCTCCTCACCTTCCTTCTCCACTGACTTTGGTGTCTGCAGAGTTCCTTTCACATGTTCCTACTCTACTCTTTTCTGGCCACAATTACATCTGTGCAATAATTTGGGGTTGGGTTTGTTTGGGGTTTTTTCCCTCTTTTTTCTCCTCTCTCTTTTATTTTGTTAAGCAACAGCCAGTGCTTAGGTGGGAGTGTATTTCAAAAGAGTGCCCCATAAAATGCCAGAGCAAAAATAGTGAGAAAAACTTCTCAAACACTTCCAAGGAACTGTGTCCCCTTGAATAACACTCACTGTCAAATATACTGTGTCATTTGTGCTTAGTCACTGTGTCCATTACCGTTCCAAGATAAAGCAACTTCTCTGTCATTGAGAAGGAGATTGTTGTTTGGATGCTGAGATACCAACTGCCCACACACTCAGACAATATAAAAATCAAATGTTCTCTGTGATTAAAGGAGGTGATCCTTGAGAATTTCAATTATATGCTACTATTAGACTGAACAGTAGGTAATCTGAAAGCTTAATATTAAAAAAAAAATGTTATTACCCTAATCTTCTCTGGAAAATGGACCATGGTATGGAGTCAAACAGATATGTCGGAACCTATTAAGATGGATTTAATTACAGTTCTTAGTGCCTGGAGTCTCAAATTCAAGGAGGAACCCAGAAAACTAATCATAATTTAGGGTCATAATAAAATTTCACTTTGTTCATAACATCTACCTTATAGCCTCTGTAGTGAGAAAATCATTGATATTTCCAAAAGCCATGTGATTCCTTCACAAAACATTTGCTAACTTGCAATATTCCTCAAAGCCCAAGATTTTGAAGTGGTTTTTCCCTTCATGTCAGTGGCAAGTTACAAGGACTGAATTAAGATGCCCATTTGCTAAAATGTTTTCCCAAATAGTGCTGAGTACAGGAAATATTTTGAGAGAAATGTGCCTGATAATGAGAGGTCCCTTTTAAGTTTGTGTATATTTTCCTGGCCATGTCTGTGTCCAGCAGAATAATGCAGCTCAATCACATCCCTGTTGAAATGAGAGGTAAGGCTCCCATTTACCTTAAAGTTACAGAATCATGTCCCTAAAGAATTCCAGCTAGCAAAACAGCAAAGTCAGATATCCACTTTAGTAATGATTGCCACAGGTGTTTATCTGACTCCTTTCCCACAGGGGCTGTAAAATAAAAGGTCAGATATTACATAATGTCAGACAACAACAAAAATATGTAATTCTTCAAAATAGGCTATCTCAAACAATTTATGAAATGGCAAAGCTTCTCCATATTGCTCTCAGTTTGAGCAAAGTGACATAGTCCTATCACATTCCCTGCACTCAGCATTAAACACAGAACTATCTAGATATGTTATCAACAAAATATGGCTTTGATAGTATTCTACTACTAGACTTAAATCAAAGTATCATGCTCTGAAATTGTCAGAGGGCTTTTCTGAATCTGCTGAGGGCTGTTTGGTAGACAAGTTTGAGAAGTGGGTCCACTGGAACCTCATGAACTTGAAGTTCAAGAGGGCCAAGAGCACTGTGCGGCACCTAAGTCAGGACAATCCTCAACGCAGGCTTCAGTATGCTGAGAAGGACTTGGGGTGGAGAAGAGGCTGGACATGCTCTGGCCATGGCACTCACAGCACAGAAAGCCAGTTGTGCATCCCAAGCATCCCAATGCCATGCAGCATGGCCAGCAGGGCCAGGGAGGGGGATTCTGCCCCTCTGCTCTGCTCTGGTGACACCCCACCTGGAGTGCTGCATCCAACCCTGCAGCCCCAAAGGACATGTACCTGCTGGAGTGAGCCCAGAGGAGGGACACAAAGGTGACTGAAGGCTGGAGACCTCTCCTATGAAAACAGACTGAGGGTTCAGATGGTTCATCCTGGCAACAGGAAAAGGGGTAATGGCTTTAAAGTAAAAGAGGGTTGATTTAGATTAAATATGAGGAAGACTATTTTTTTACAATGAGGGTGGTGAGGGACTGGAACAGGTAGCCAAAAGAAATGGAAGATGCCCCATCCCTGGAAACATTCAAGGTCAGGCTGGATGGGGCTCTGAGTAACTTGATCTAATTGAAGATGTCCCCACTTACGGAAGGAAATTTGAACTAGAAAATCTTTAAAGAACCCTTCCAACCTATACTATTCTATGATTTTATGATTCTTAGTTAAGTAAAATAAAATCACAGAGAAAAAATAATTAGCTTAAGAAGTAGTTATGCTAGTAGTAGCTAGATGGAGGTCTCCAGAGAGAAACACATGTACATAGCAGAGAGTTACGAAAACCTGAGAGCAAAAATCAACACAGAGCTGGGAGATGTCAATTCAGCAAGGTAAAAGATCAGACTAAATGCTGAAGAGACTGACATTTCCTCACCTGACTTAGGAGTGCCTGATTCCTGGCCATCAGAGATTCATCAAGAGTCTGTCTTACAAGTGCTAAGAATATCGATGATAAGCCTATGACTACAGTCCAGCTGTTTGTTGGGTGTGTTAACCAATAAATAAAATCATTTTATGTACTCATGAATTTTGTATGAACCTTTTGCAAATGTCCACCCACAGTAAAATGCCTAGTAGATCCTGGAAAGTCTCATTGGGTTGTAATACTTGTTACTTCCATGAGAATGTTTTAAACATCTGGGAAATTTGTCTTAGTTTGGAAAGACAAGTGTCTGCCAGGGACAGCTGGAGCTTCCCTTGGAATGGAAAATGTAACCCCCCTCCCTCCAAATTATTACAATTTTGCAATTAGGGGCTTTCAGGCAAAGATATGGGAATAGGAATAACAGTTCTTTACTAGGAATATTAAAAATACAAATGTAGTAGTACAAAAAACCCAAGCAAACAGATAAAGAAACAAAAAAATCCTAGAAACCCTGACAGAGTCAGAAATACAGCCTGACACCCTGTTGGTCAGGGTGTTGGAAGCAGTCCAAATAAGTCCTCCTGGAGTAACAGATGTGGTTCTGTTGGAGTAGAGATGATCCTACAGAATGGTCCAGTGGTGACAAGAGGGGTCCAGTCTTCCTCCGGGAAATCCAGTGGAAAAAACAGGATGCCCTGCTGTTCTGAATCTCAGGTTTTATCCAGGTAGGAAGGCTTGGCTCCTCCCACTGGGTGGAGCATCTCACAATGGGATGATGTAATCTGTTATGTCATTGGTGAGCATTAATGGCCCATTAAGAGAAGATATCCCCTGGAGGGAGGATGGGTCTTGGAAGAGAGAAAAAGAATTGCTCCACCTGGTTTTAACAGCTGGCCCATTAGCAGAAGGCACCTGCCCCCTCCTCCCTGGAGTTATGTGGAAATGGTTATACAAGAGATAAAGAAAACATCTCCCCAACAGGTTTCAACAGATGGCAAATAGAATACAAATTTTTGTTACATATTGTAAACCAAGACAAAGTCTCAAAAGACATGAGGTGCCCATGAACAGGAAGCTAAATCAAGATGTGAATTTCTGTTCCAAACATGAAGGTTAATAGTATTTTGTAGCATTGTGGTTATGAAAGAAAACAAAGCTTTTGCTGTAAATCAGTATGAGGTGCCTCTAAATATCCTTAACCAGGGACTGGCATCCTTACCAGACAGAATTTTTTTTTTTCATCACTTAAGATTGATTTGATTAGTGGTTTTTAATGAAATAATTAGCAGGTTGTGCAGGGTTTAGGACATATGTGCTTGGATGGGAGCAGTCAGATGCTATCTAATTTGTCAGTATTTAAACTGATCAGAGATGTGCCAGATTTGCCAGGAGCCATTTGGCCGTAGTGCCATGTCTCAGTCCATAAACCTTCCAGACTGTGAGGTGGAGACCACTGCTTCTTACGTCATTCACTGTAGACATGTCCTACATAGACTATGAGTACATCTTGTACATCAGAAAATATGGAAATCTAAGATGGTGGTGTTTTCTTTTTTTTGCCATCTGAGATGCTGAAAAATACCTCTAAACCAAAGCAGAAACCAATCAAAAAAGAACACTTGCAAATTCTCTTCCCATCTACATCAACAGGTACTAACATTGGGTTTGTTGTGAATTTCATACATGCCTGTCTGTAATGGCTGAAACTCTGAAATAATTTTTTATTTAGAGACATAGGAATCCATCCCAGAGAAATCTTTTGAGTATCAGAGTCAAATAAACAGCCCCATACAAGCTGCTAGCTGTATGTTCATTAGGTTGGACTTCTAAATTCAAGGACATCTATAAATACAGTGTAAAAGGAAAATTTCATGATGCTCTATGCCACTGAAAGAATAAATAATTAATTGCATCATTTTTTTTTCTGAACATTATTTTAGCTTTTCCTACCCTATTTCATATGAATATGAAGCAGAACTGAGAGGGGAAAAAAAGAAAAGAAAGTGAACAAAAATTAAGAATTAGTGATATCAATGTTTTTTTCCTTTGGTATTTAATAATATAATATTTCTGAAATATATATATTTTTTAAAGTTCTATAAAAAACAATGATTTTGTCTGACAGCAATATAGCTTGAAAATCTGCAGTACAAAATAATAATAAAAAAGTATCACTCAATCCTTGTCAGCAGAGAAAACCCCAAAGGCCAGATGATGAACAAGTTATGAAAACATTTCACACTCACACTCATGCCTTTATATAATATGAGTGAAAGAATGGAATCTGAAGTGATTTGCTTGGTTTCCTTCTCTTATAACTACTTCCTGTCATTGATAAGAGACAGAAATATCAGTTGTTTGTGACAGTATAATTTCACCTGCAGACATCATATTTTGAATTACTGGAAGAAAAGACTTCTGTAGCATTTTTCTCTCTTACATTATTGTTGTAATTCACTTCCTATGAAATGAATTGTGTTATTGCAAAATGTGTAAATCTAAGTATGAACATGAAGAAGGTTCTCCTTTTGGTGTGACTGGATGAAGCCTGCTGTTATTATACCTTTTAATAATTAAATACAAGGGACTTTATTAAAATAATATTTAGGTCCTTGACTTAAACTTAAGGAATAAAATAACCAAAAATAAATGAAGCAATAAAGACGTGCACAGACCTTTTCTCAGGCCTAATATTCTTGCTTATTAATCAACCCTCAGGAAAATGGATAACTGATTGAAATTATATCTGCATTATTGGGATTAGCAGCATGTATTACAGAAGAGAAGCCTCCAGGGACATTGAATTTCTTTCTTTTTCCTGCTTATTGTCTTGTTTTGTTTTGCTTTGTTTTCATTTTGTTTATCTGAAATGAAGAATCAGGTGTGAGAAAAGACATATACATCTGCTTACACCTGGATGTGTGCGGGTGGTGTTTATAGACAATCACACACTGGTACTCAGACTCTGCTGGTAGCAGTGCTACTTCTAAAAGCACTCTGATCTTTTGTATGAACCACCTGATTCCCAAAGTGAATTCAGAAGCCTGCTGCTGGTCTGCATGTGAAGTTGACATGGATCTGTAGGACAACATTGAGTCAGACTTTTGGAAGGGTACTCAGAGAAAATTTTGAAGATGATGGTGCCAAGTAATCCCCCAAATGATGGATAGTAGTCTGTTTACACCAGCTCCATTGGCTGCAGGAGACTCAGAAGCGATAAACACAAGCCTCTGACTCCTGCCCCTCTCTCTGGATTAGTATCTTCAGAAATGGGCATCTCCAAAGGGCAGACCTCTGAAAGGTGTTAATTGTAGAAATATTTTGTGTTGGGTCAGAGTGCTGATGGGTAGAAATGGGAAACTCTTGCCTTGTTGAAAAAGAGATCTGCCCTTTGGCCTACAACACTTGTTATAACTTGGTATTTCTACAGATAAAGAAAAAATAAGTTACTGTTTGGGCCTTGACATCTTATGAGGGCTTCCAGGAGTTATAACCGGGTTAGCTTTCAGAAATGTTATGACGCACTGACAGAAATGTCCAACAAAACATAGTTTTACAGACTTTGGACTCTGACCACAAAACTAGTACTTTTTATTTTCCCCTTCTTGAGTTGTCTCTGCAGAGCTGACAGATGTACAAGTCTGTCTGAACACCTCATCTAGAGAGTAATCCAGACACAAAAACCACTATATAGAATGGATGTCTAATCCAAGCTGCTGACTGGAGCTGCAATAAAATACTCACAACCCTCTGCAATTCTGTACGGCTTAAAAATAGCTTGGGTTAGCTTTCAGATACTTGCTAAGTATTCCACAGACCTGCAAGCCTGAAGATCTCTTCAAACAACTTAAAACCTTCCTAATGTTAACTTATTTTTTAAAGTCAGCACTCCTGTGCTTGGTACAAAAACTCTTTTCTTCAGTTTTAGAGTAGTTTGGGTTACTGAAACATCTTTCAGTACTGCCAGCACCTTTTCAGTTGCACGCAATTCCATTATTAGTCAGGTGGGAGTTATTGAAATGACACCTCATTATCATCTACAGCAAATATCAAAATACTATTTGCCCGTCATGATTTTTTTCCTGATAATAATTCAGATCAGGTTTGCCGTTATCTCAAAATATTTGAAACCTTAGACAAAGTGCAAGCACCTGTCAAAACTTAATGCTCTCACCAATCAGAAACATCAGCAATGCTGTCACTTTCCTAGACAAATTCAGGATAGTAAGAAAATATACTCTTGAAGTTGTTGTATAGTTATCTTGTGCAACTCAGCATCATGTAGCACAGCTTGTAAATGTGTTTAAGATATTTCTGTGCATAATAGAAGAAATCTGAAGTGGAGCCAATGGGAATCTAAGTTTTCAAAGCATTATTAAATACCTGAAATGCTATCTTAAGTAGGAATTTGGAAGAATTATAGCCTTATCAGAACTTTTCAATGGAGATGAGTAGAAACAAAGCTATAAAGATGATTTTGATCCTGTTTTCTCAGCTTATTAAAATAGTTCTCTGATAAAACTAGTGGGTTCAGCAGGTGGATGAACTACAAAGGTCAGAATTTCAATTCAGTTTGTGTATGCACACAGGAGAGATGTAAGCACTGAACTTCATCCAAATATTTTTAAAAATAAGTCTGAAAAAACAGTTTGGAAAATCAAATAATTCAAGTTTTCTCTAGAGATTTCAAGGCCATTCTCTTGCTATTAAACTAAGAGCTTCTCCCGAAATACTATCAGGAAGAGGACCAGGAAGTATGACGATATGTGAAATTGAAAGTAAATGGGAAAATTTTAATAGAATCATCCCCCTCTTTATCTGCCTGATGAGCCACCATCTCTATTAATGGGTACTGCATCTGGTGTGTTCCTGGTATGATCTTCATAAGGATCTCCTAGAAATAACATCATTTACCACCTGGTTATTGCAATAGCTGTGCTTAGACAGCTTGAAACCAATCTTGGTTTTGCCACAACATACTGCCAGGACAGATGCAAACTGTTGTTTAACCTCAGGTCTTTCAGTTAATACAGCTTTCAATGAATTTTCTTACAATTTAGAGATTCTGATACAGAATATTTTTTCCTACAGTAATTCTATTGCATATTTTTTAATTGGGTTGCAACTTATTTCTAATCTCTTCATCTCCTCGCCAAAAATTGGAAGGATTCAGAAAAAAAGCTCAAAAGTATCAAAGCAATAGGGGGAGTAGCCTTTTGGAATGGAATTGAAAAGCTATTTATTTTCTGCTAATATACATTCTGACTAGAAGCTGCTGTAATTTCTGCTGGGTTTTTTAAGGTATTACTCTATGCAGTCTCCACATAAGGCCATACTTTTGAGAAACAAGACACCTGAGGTGAACATCAGGAAGAATTTCCTGGACACTGAGTTAGAACTACAGTCTAGAAAAATATTTGTTCTTCTGTACAATCTACGTAGTAGGTACATCCACCTATACATATACTTAACATCTCTAAGTTATTAATGTTCTTGATATATAGGTCAGCTGTAGCACATGATTTTCAAACTCTCTCATGGTTTTGCCTTCTGTTATGGAGGGAAGACTCCCTACAATCCCAAAGGCAATCTTGGGATATTGACTAGATGGTGAAGTGTTAGTGACCTGGAGTTGAGGTTAAATACTGTCAGCGTTGCTGTTTGATGCAAGGGCTGTGTCCCAGCTCAGGAAGGCAAATGAGATCTTCCTTATACCATACACCAGAGAAAAGAGATGCTGTATTTAGGGGCATAGGTAGGCTTAGGTAGGTAAGTAGAGGAAGAAAATAAATAGGCCCAAGTGTGTGTATCTGTCTCCCAGCTGAGCTGCCAATTAGAGCTGCCTGAAGAAGAAAAAACCTGCAGGGTTCGCTTTTGTTCCTACAAAGAAAGACCAAAGAGGCAGTTTCATGGGGTTTCAGCAGAGCACTGTCCTGCCCTTTCCCAGCAGAACTTTAAGGGTCAACTTAATTCTCCCTCTATCACACTTATTGTGTGATTTGACAAAGGGGTGAAAACATTGTTTTCAGTGAAAAAAAATAAGGGTTTTTGGGAAAAAGTTGGCTGAAGCAACATGAAGAGAAATGAGGTAGGGGAGTAGAAGTCTCCTTAAATTTACATTGTGATAAGGATGAAAAAGAGGTGAGAAAATGAGCAAGAATAAGTCCAAGCCCTTGTTTCTTGACATATAGGACAATTTGACCTCCTTCTTTATATGCAGAGCATATGAAACTATTCACAAGTACTAATAAAACAACACAGTCAGGTTTAACTTAGAATTTACCATGTGCTAAGCAAAAAAGTGTGGCTTTTAAAATAAGATCATTAAAAATAAAAAAATAAAAAAAATTATCATGTTGAGAGCTTTTTGGAATAAGATTGAGTACTTATTTAATAAACCTGAAAACATACAATGGGCAATATAAAATGCATACAAAATTAAATCAAGCAGGTACATTCATCACTGACAATAGAATAAATGGACCCAAGCACAAAACATTTATTTTAATGACCTAAGGCAGCATAAGGATAATGACATAAGATAAAGAACACTGTGAAAAGTTTTTGTATTTTTTTCTGTAGCCTGTAGCACAAGAGCAAATAGGAGCTGGAGTACAGTAGCACTTAACTTGACACCTTTTTGACTGTGATGGAGGACTAAGGTAGGAGAATGGTTATCCTCTTACCAGGTTAATCACAAATCCATCTATTTTAGGTGGCCAGTCTGGTTTTATTGTGTCAGTTTTGGCAGTGTGAAATGTTGTTTTGACTTTTGCTTTTTAGTACCCTCCATTATACGACACAGTTAGTATAAAAAAATCCAAAATATTGAATTGAAAAATCATTCCAAATTGTGAAGCATTAAACACAAAAACTGTTAAGACAGGTCACTGTGGTGTGTTTTTTAAAATCTTCTTCTAAACCGAAAGTTTAGCAAAAGCAGCATACAGCATATTTTCACACAGATCTTTTTTCCAATATGAATATTCTACTGAAAGTTTTCCAAGTATCTCTAGGTAAGGACCAGCCTATGTGAGAGACTGATCCTCCAGAACTACATTTTCTTTAAAAACACTGACTCTTAAAATACTATCTTTAAATGCCCCGGTAAATTAAATAGGAAAGACATGGTCCAGATTAGGGATTCTACTCTGCCTTCTTTCTGCTGTTTTGCTCTCTGTTCACAGGGTACTGAAACACTTGCATGGACTGTGCGAAAACAAACTCAAGGAAAGGAAAGCCTCCAGACAAATAACTGAACAGAAGAACTGAAAGCCAGTACTTTCATAGTATGCCACAACATCTTTCTCTTCAAATTGTAGAGTGATGCATTTGACTGGTGAATGGTTATGTGGATTGGGAATTGGTTGGATGGTCACATCCAGAGGACATCAGTGACAAGTGGTGTCCCTCAAGGGTCTGTACTGGGACCAGTGTTATTTGATATCTTCATTAATGACAGGGATGAAGGGATCAAGTGCACCCTCAGCACATTTGCAGATGACACTGAGCTGAGTGGAGCAGTTGACACATCTGAAGCACAGGATGCCATCCAGAGGGACCTGGACAGGCTTGAGCAGTGGGCCCATGGGAATCTCATGGGGTTGAACAAGGCCAAGTGCAAGGTGCTGCACCTGGATCAGGACAAACCCTGGTACCAACACAGGCTGGGGATGAACAGATGGAGAGCAGCCCTGCTGAGAAGGACTCGGGGGTGCTGGTGGAGGAGAGGCTGGACATGACCCAGCCATGGGCACTCACAGCACAGAGAGCCAAACATGTCCTGAGGTGCATCCAGAGCAGCGTGGGCAACTGGGCCAGGGAGAGGATTCTGCCCCTCTGCTCTGCTCTGCTCTGCTCTGCTCTGCTGACACCCCACCTGCAGTGCTGCATCCAGCTCTGGGGTCGGTCCCCAACACAGGAAGGACTTTGACCTGTTGGAGCAAGTCCAGAGGAGGTCACCAAGTTGATCAGAGGGGTGGACCGCCTTTCTGTGAGGAAAAGCTGAGACAATTGGAATTGTTCAGACTGGAAAAAAAGAAGGGTTTGGGGTGACCTAATTGCAGAATTTCTGTACCTGAAAGGAACTTAAAGGAAAGATAGGGCAGGACTATTTACAAGGGCATGTAGTGACAGAACAAAGAGGAATGGGTTTAAATTGAAAGAGAGTGGGTTTAGATTAGAAGTGGAAGAAATTCCTTACTGTGAATACTGGAACTGGATGCCCAGAGAAGTCGTGAATGCTGCATCCCTGGTGGTGTTCAAGGCCAAGCTGGACTGGGCTCTGAGCAATCTGGTGTCGTTGATGGTGTCCCTGCCTACAGCCAGGGACCATTACATGATCTTCAAGGTCTCCTTTCTATGCAAACCTTTCTATTTTATTCTTCCGTGATACTAAAATTCAGAAACTGGGAAAACTATAAAAATTAAATACATGATAAAGTATTTGTTTAGAGTCAAAAAGGCATATTAAAATAATTTTAGTGGTTTTTTCACAATAAAATAGATTTTGGAACTCATGTATAGCAAATAAATCTGGCTCACATAGAGTTATTTATGTTCCAAAAAGCCTTAAGAAGCTTAAGAGCCTAAATGTTAATCTCATGGACTGCTTCTCAGACAAGTGGCATTATTTCTAGTGTTCAATTTCTCTGTAAAATGTTAATTTCTTTATTTTTTGCCTCATTGATTAGTGTATTGCTTCATAACTTCAAAAATTCATAGAATTTCCTAAATCCTATGTAACTGTCACAATCAATTAAGGGTGATCTTTAAAAAAACCCTCAAAACCTGATGTTTAAATATATTTTCCTCAGTACATTTGTAATGGACAAGCATTCAAGAATAAAAATTCTAACTCATCATCAGACTTTAGTTATTACTTAAATCAGAATTTCCTCCAATGTCTTAGGTTTACAGAGTGCTTTGAGTTACAAAGGAGTTTAAAGGTCATCTAGGTCAATCCACCTGACACAAGCAGGAAAATCTTTCACTAGATCAGGTTGCTGAAAGCTGCAACCAGCTTGCAGTACTTCTAAAATCTTCTTTTCTGTCAATCAGTTTGTCCCATGATGATCCCCCAGCCTGTGTTGATGTTGGGCACCACCCCAACCCAGGTGCAAGACCTGAGACTTGGCCTTGTTGAACTTCATGACATTTTCAGAAGCCCACTCCTGGAGCCTGTCAACTTCATACTGTTGATTTAGGCTCTGATTTGGGGAGTTTAATGTATTCTCTGAAAGACTTTTGTGGAGGTAAAGGCATTAATCATTGGTTATAGTCCTGAGCTATTTTGGCAATAGTTTGTCTGTCTACACTATAGCTACTTAGCTGCCCAATTCATATAAATTTAGAGCAGCTAATCCTGCAGTGCCTCTCTGGGAAGAAAACTGGTGCAGGTTTTACAAAAATGAACTTAGTCTCATGGACAAGATCAATTTTGGCCTTGAAAAAATGGCCAAATATAACTGCTCAAAGCCAAAGCTGAAGCAGAAAACATGCAGAGATAAAAATTACTCTGAACAGCATAAATAACTTATTTGACCAACTTTTCTAGTCTATTAAAACTGTGCAAGCTGTGTGGGAGAAACTGGAAACTCCCTAAGGAGAGCTTAGGAAGCTGCAGCTCTTTTGGTGTCCATAAATCCTAATTCCCAATTTCTTCTTTTTACTACAGACTTTATATTTTCCACACCTGCTAATAAGAAGACTGACAAGTCTATTCAGCCTTGATCGAGCCATTGGCCTCAATACCATACTAGTTTGTTCAGTTATGTATATGACATGTATTTGCAAATATATGTACTAAAAGTGCAAAATCATCTATGGTATAGAGCCTTATTCCCTTTCTTGGATCTGAGTGGTCAGCAGATACCCACTCTTGACTGGCTGGACTGCATGTGATCTTCAGCATGTATGCAAAAGGCTCAGAGGCACATCTTCAGCTCAACAAAACTAAGCCCTCTGTCACTGCAACCTTCCTTCCACTCTCTGCTAACGTAAAATTTAGACACACTGGCATCTGTCTGAGCACCCAAATTTTGGAATGCAGTAAGCCAACAGATGCCATATATTCAGTATATATGAAGAGGTACTTCTAGGTGTCAATTCAGGCCACTGAGTAGCAGTCATTAAGAGTATGCCTGCCTGTGCATGGGGAATCACAGCAAATTATGATCCAGAAAACCACTTTCACAGTGTTCCGCAAATTACATGGGATTAATCTAGGCTGTTGTGAGAGAGGTGACCCATAAAATAATAGCTATCAGCAACTGACATCTGGAGAATCTGTTCCGAAGCCTTCAGGTTGAATTTAACAATAATGTGAGCAGGGCTACATGGCAAGAGTAAAGCAAAATAACTTCCTCTGTAGGAAAATCAGTCTAACAAAACTAAGTGGGAATCCCTGTGGGAAGGGAAAGTGATTTTATTAAACAGCATCTTTAAGTTGATTTTATTAAACAGCATCTTTAAGTTGATTTTACAGATGCACTCTCACAAGCTCACAAGCATCAAGACACACATTCAACAGTTTGGGCAGGATCACTAGTGTGTGCAAGACAAGAGAAATAGAGACAGCTGCTGTCAAGTACTTATATTTTGAGTACCTTTTGATTGGCCACAGTGAACTAATCTTCATATTACTGCTTTCCAAACACTTGTTCAAAGGCATATAGTCCATCCTACAGCTAGGAACAGTGTAATGGAGGCAGCAGTTTCTTGGGAAGGATATTCTTTGTTACACATGCAGACCTTTCTTGAATCCTTTGTTCTACAATTTCTTCCAGTGTTTACACATTTAATTCATAGTAATCTCATGTCTACTGCAAATCTCTACAAATCACTGTGTTAAAAATATTGATTTATATTGCTGCTTCCATATGAGTATCAAGAAATGTACATTTTCTGCCAGAGGCAGTAACTGGTGCCTTCTCTGAATTGATCCTGCAGGTATTGTCAGTGAGAAACCATGTATAATTGGTGCTTATGGCATCCCAAAATGTATTTATCTGAAGTATAAGTGTCCTTTCAGCTATTCCCACTGCCCTTGTGAGTGACAAGCAGACAGGATGCCCAGAGAACCTGGTTTGCATAAACATTAGTGTTGTGACTTATGCAGTGAGAATAAATGGGCTCTGTGGGCAGCTGAGCTCAGCCTGAGCACAGTCTGCTTGTAAAAGCTCCACATATAGCTCATGCTGTGCCTTGCCAAGGACCTGGGGAATTCACAGCTCCTTTGGAAGCTGGGTGATACTTTTCTTAAAGCTGTATTCTAGAAGCAGTCTTTCTGTTCCTCACCTGTAAAGAGTGACACTTACTCCACTTTGGACAGACTGCATGTAAAGCTACCACAAATGGAGACAGGGCAACTCCACTGTAAGTTAGATGTTTAAAGGGCCAGATCAGTCATTCCCTGGGAGGACTCATTTCTTTCCATTGCATATGAAGGGATTCTAGCATGACTAGCTCTAGCTTAGACATCTATCTTTCTGACATTTAACTTAGGCAAGAGGCTAAAGGGTGCTAAAAAATCATGTTAATGAGTCACAGCAAATAGCTGTGGAAATTTCATCTGAGTTCCACTAAAGGGTGCATTTTGACCCAGATAAATTCTTTCAGATTTGAACTGCAGCTTCTGTTTTGTTTGGTCGGAATACAGCATCATCAGAGTACAGGAGTGGGCACTGAACAAATGAAGGAATTAAGAATACATTCAATTCCAAGTTCATTAAAATCTCTGAATTGTGAAAAGAAATATTAATCTTTGTTTTTTTCCATTTTTTCCTCATTTCTGTTTCTCTCTTCTGTATTGTTTCTTATAATAAAGAAATGTTTGTACTTACTTACATGCAATTCTACGTAAACCCAAGAAACTAATAATAATACCTTTATGGAGAACAAAAGAGTGGTTTGAAAAGTTGAGGAGAAAAAAAACAAGTAAAGGTTATTTGTACACATAGTATATAGATCATTTTGCAAAGCTGCATGCTTTTCAACATGTTATATATTCCAATAGCACAAACTTTGAAAAATATTTGCTTACTGATTGTGTAAGGCATAACTTATATTGGAAATACTGTTGGTTGTGACTTATAAGATGGTTGAGGTGAAAATTGAAGGCTGATTGAGCTCAACATGCTCCTCATTCAGAGTTTTCTTACTCTCTAATGCTTATGGCTCCGTACTATTAGAATGAGGAAGCAGCTGTGGAAACAAAATGGGTACAGAAGCTTCATAACTGTGGGTAAGGGAACCTAAAGTCTCATATGCAATGAGAAACACCAGGCTGCAGGTGGAGAGGAAGCAACATTTTCTTGGATTTTCTTTTTCTTGTGCAGAAACAGGAGGATATTAAACTTGCGCAAAGAATAAAGGATTTTTTAATTTCTTAATTGAAAAAAAAATCTGGGGAACAAAGACAGAATCCAAGAAAAGTTTCCTAGATGCTTGGGCACTGTAAGGTTAATTGAAGGTAATGTTCTGTTAAATGCAATCTTTTGAAAGGCTTAATTTAAGGCTCACATTCACTATTTAATATAAAAAAAATTAAGTGAAGCACTGCCTATTTTTGTCACATACATAAAATTATCTGAGATGTTTACTGAGGCTGGGAAAAAAATCTGTTTAAACTAGACAACAATGTTGTCACAAGAAATTGATGTAAACTAGATAGAAACCAATTTTAACTAAAAATGAGATAGCTTCTATCAATCAAAGTAGCTAAAATCTGAGGTAGTCTTCTGGGAGAGCAACAAAAAAAAAAAAAAAAAAAAAAAAAAAAAAAAAAAAAAAAAAAAAAAAACACAACAAAAAAAAAAAAAAATTTTNAAAAAAAAAAAAAAAAATCCTAGCCAGTTGAAGACAATACTTTTCTAAAAGGATCATATGATGTCATTGCCTATGATAGAGATTAGACTAAGTAACCTAAGAGACCCTTTACCTTTTCAAAACATTGAAAACTCAGTCACACTAAGACTAATAAGTTATATAGAAGTTGGTATAGAAATTATTCATTTCCCATTGTCTGAGGTTCTTAAGTACAATAGTGAATGCGTGCTCAATTCATGGAGCTGCCCTTTTTCAGTGAGTGGTACAATGAAATATCTATTTTTTTTTTTCTATTTCCACGGAAAAGCTGAAGGACTAACTTTGGGGAGCCAAAAGAAACAACAAGAAGGAAAAAGCCTGGTGTGCTGATATGATGACTTATGCATGTGGTTTCATACAGCAATGTGTAGTTCTAGGTGGTGGAAGGCTCCAGGTTGTCATGTTATATGTCATAGTATTGATTAAAGATAACAAGTGGGAAAATGTACTTCAGGCCTCATATGTTCAGGATGCTGGCTTCCTGTGGCTATAAAACAACTGAAATATTTGGTTAGTTGTTGTAGACCTGACATATTATACAGGAGAGAAGTTTTCCACTGCTAATTGATGGATTCTATCTCTGGACTCTAGTCCCTCTCTTTAAGCCATCTATCACTATAAGTCACAGACATGACTTCTTACATCACTTTAAATGCCAGCCTTGTAATCATTTCTCTTATTCCCCTGACAAATCTGATCTGTCAGTTGTAGATTTCCATTTGGTCTCCACCAAGGCTGTGAACCAGGCTGAGGGGCATGTGGCTGGGGGCTGTGATGCATTGGCAGGCAAGGGCTCCTCATGGCACACCTGATGTCAAACCCTACTGATGGCATCCCAAGAGACGGCATCAATTTCTGTGAAAAATTCAGCTGGGCTGAGATAAGAAAGCTAATCAAAATTACTCACTCTTGGAAATAAAATATCTCCTCCCATTTTTGTCATCCCCTCAACCGATGATGCAAATGAGCAGCGTCCTCTGAACTGTGAAATCCTTCATGAGCAGTCCTAGATGGCATTATTTGTGTGAACAGTGCTGCACGTCGTGCTGCTACATCTTGTGGTCTCAGAGTTAAATTCTGCACAGAAGGCACATAGCTGGACTGGAGAACATGGAGTGCCCTGACAAAAAGTGTAGCAATTTCTCTCAGAGCGCTGGATAATGTAGTTATTTAATAGGACTCAAAAGTTAACAAAAATCAGTCCTCTAAGAAACAGTGTAACTCCTGGCAGGTGATTTTTTTTTTTCTTGAAAAATGATTAATAACAGAGCAGTACATACCTTTACTTATAGTTCAAACCCACTGACTTGTAGGACACAAGCTACATCTGAAGCATGTTTTTAGCTTTCTTATTTATTATCTTGCTACTTTTGATAATTGAAATTTAATTTTAATACTATCAGCCACTAAGGTGACATTGATGATAATAACAATAACAATAACAATAATAGGAGTAATAATAGGAGTTCCTAATTTCTAGTTTTCTATATTGAAAGCTTCATTGTCCTTTTCTTCCTCTACAAAGATGAGACATGAGAAATAATTTTAAATTTTAAATACTATTAAGTATCACAACAGAGCGTTATTCTAAAATTACTCAGATACAATTCAACTAGTTTGGGATCAAAATTACCAACACATTTCAGTCACAAGCTTCTTGCAAATATTTCTTCTACAAGGTGGACACCATAATATAATGAAATAACCCTTCATATAGGCTACTACTGACCTCAGCAGAACAGCAAAATTTTAATATGTTATGTGTGCAAAATTGCCTCAGTATTTCAAGATAGCTTAAAATCTGTGTAAAAAATATTATGAATAAAATTACAAAACTTCAGCACTTTTTTTGAATATTATAAGGCTGTCTTTAGAAGAATTTTATTAAGAAAAATATTTGATGCAAATATGGGTTACCATCTACATTTTATTTCATACTTCTTTGTAAGACACTGGACTTACTCTGTTGTTTAGGCACTCATGTGGCAGTCCAAGTACTTCCCTGTTTAAATTAAAGCATGGATTTGACTGTTTAGTTTTCAACTTCATCTGAGAATAACGGCTTTGAAAATATAAAAGCTACAAATGCATACAGGAGTATTATACATCCATTTTTATAGACACAAATATTCTACCATAGTGTAAATTTAGAATTTTTAAAAATCCCGCATTACATACAGTACTCCCACTGGAAAGATGATACTAAAAAAAAACATGACAAGATTTTTGACATTTTCATTGACAATATGTAACTTTTCAAAACATTGAAGAACTCTATCACAGTAAGAATAATAAGTTATATAGAAGTTGGCATAGAAATGATTCATTTTCAAGTAACTAATTATAAATTTACCCTCTTGTATCTTTAACCGGGAAATTAAACCTAACATCACTTATGTAACTGTAA
Source organism: Illadopsis cleaveri (assembly GCA_013399915.1). Taxonomy (NCBI): domain Eukaryota; kingdom Metazoa; phylum Chordata; class Aves; order Passeriformes; family Timaliidae; genus Illadopsis; species Illadopsis cleaveri. Next base: position 51,235 of record VXBB01018690.1, read on the forward strand.
ATTTAAATATATGTGTCACATTTGAATATTTCTTTTTTAAAAACTTTTTTATTAGAATCTAACACAATGTTATTTGAGGTGATTGCTAATCAAGAGATGGAAGAAAAAGCTTTGCCAGAAAAAATAAATTCGTATATCAGTTACGTTTCTTACAGTCAGATTTGAATAGCCTAATTTTTTTCTAAGCAAAAAGATGCTAGTGTGCTAGGATCTTGGCAAAAGTGTACATTTTGGGGAAAAAAAAAAAACAAAAAAAAACCAAAAACCACCAAAAAAATAACAACAACAACAACAACAACAAAAACCCCACCCACCCTGCTCTCATACATCTTAACTTTTATTGTTCATAGTTTCCAATACTTCTTAGCAGTCAGAAGGCAATTACTTTAATGTACAGTTATTAGACTTAATAAAAGCCCAATAACAAAGTACAGTGTGATAAATATTTTAGTTTATTGTATATTCTGCATAATATTAAATGCTGCATTATTTATTTGGAAAAAAAATAAGAGGCAAATGTTTAAACAAAGCCTAAGAAAAATCAAAAGGACATTTGATGTGTTTAAGTGATTTATTTTTACATTGTTGCATGAAAATATTCTTGAGTTTCTTTCTGTAAAGACATATAATAAACATCTGCTTCTGTGAAAGTTACAAACTGGTTTAACTCAAAAATGACTGGCACTGGGACATCTAATATTTGAGGGATGAGGGAAGTGCTTTTGCCCAGGAAATATCAACATAGCTTGACATAGCTGGCTTAGCCAGTCAGAATATCAGTAGCAGAGACTGTGTTTTCAAATGAAACATTAAAGTATTTTCAGTTTAAAAAAATTCCTACAGCATCTTGGGCCCACCCAGATTAAACACTCTGAAGGTGTAGCTACACAAAGTGGCTGACCCCAAGTGACAATTTGTCTAACCAAACTTTGTTCATCATCCCTTGACCTGTGCTCACGTCCCTTTCTTGCCAACCTCTTCCTTCTGTTGCATTGACCCCAGTGGATCACTGGGCCTTTCTTCACTGAACAAATTCAGCTCATTAATCCTAAAGAAAATGGATCCTTTTAACTTATTTATTTGTTTAGGTGTTATTAGGGTAGTTTTCTTCTTGGTTACTGAATTGAATTCTATTGTTGTAAACTAACTGAACTCTTAACTGTTAATTTTAACCCAGGACACTTCAGACATGGTGCCAGGAACTTGTGGAAGGACGCAACACTGATATAAATTAGAGCTAACATTCATATCTTCAGATATCTGACCTAACTACATCCTACCCTGAAATCTGAGGTTTCCTTGTAAAGGCTAAACCAGAATGAAACAAACACCTATTCTACCCTCCTCTTCTGACTTCTTCTTGTATGCTGAGCAAATTTGAAGCAATTTAGGCACCAAGTTCTGATCAGCCACAGTTCACAGGTGAGCAGGTAAGCTTTGAGCTAAATACATAAGGTTGAAAGGTGCCATGACTCAGGTGCACCTCCTTTTTCTGTACAGTGCTGCTCTTGCAGAGTAGCAATGAGGAAGATGGCTGAGAAATACCCACCAATACAGGTCAGTTCACAAGAACAGCAGCAGACACTGTTTTCTCTAAATGTGATCTAAGATTACTTTCTAAATAGTAAAGTAACAGTCCTTTTTTCTGATCATCAATAAAGTGATGGAAAATGGAAAATAATTCTTTGGGAAAACACCACCTGATTTGTCCCTAACATCAGGTATTTCATAAAAGAGCCTTTGGAAATTGAATATCAAAAACACAGCAGTAAGTTGTTGTCCTCGCTTTTCTTGCTCGTGAATGTTT
>VXBB01018692.1:0-21402 GCA_013399915.1 Illadopsis cleaveri
TGCTGTGCAGAGCTGGGGGCTGGAGGCAGATCAGCTGGGGAGATGGAATAACATCCACTCCTAATATGGTTTGTCTGTCAAGAGTATCCGGCCTAACCACAGCCTGGAGTGATGCCTTGGGAAGGCTGAGCTGGAACACAGACTGGACAGAGCTAAGAGAATAAAGCAGATATTTATTGAAAGGCCTTTAGGACACACCTTGGGCAGGACAAGAGCCTGGCCAGGGCTACATTTGCGTGTTCAAGACCATGAGTGTTGGAACAGAGGGATTTAAATGCAACTTCCCTTGGAACAAGAGACAACCAGGGGACTGCCAGGGGACACCAATGCTCTTCCTCAGGAGCTGCTGCCACTCCTGTGTGTTCTGGACCCCAGCAGAGCTTCAGGAGGACTTGAGCTCAGAGCGGTGCTGCAAATCCTTGCTGTCCCCTGGGCTGATCCCAAAGTCAGGGCAGATTCTCAAGAGCTAATCTGAATTTCTTTGTGACCACAAGAGCACAGGCAGTGGACACTCCAAAGATGAATGTGGTACTGTGACTGCTTCTGTGTGTTACAGGGTCTGGAGCTGAGTAAACCAAGCCAGGCAAACGGGAATCACATCTTATCCCTAACCTGCACATGTTTCTAGACCTGACCCAGACCAAGAATGCAGACACATTCATGAGATTCTTTTCTTTTATCAGTTTTGGCTGGATTTGTACAGATTTTTTTTGTAGAAGGAAGGAGCAGCCCTTATTAGATTTTTAAAATGTGATACCTAGACAAACTTGTATGTCCAGCTTGGAGCAGAAAGAAGCCCTTGGCTGCTGGAAAATTTGGACTCAAAACTGCCCCAGCAAAATTGGAATATGCCAAAGGGCCTGGGCAGAGACCTGCAAAGGCAGCAGATCACTGGTGGGGCACAGCTGGTGGGACACAGCTGGGGGGGCACAGCTCAGTTCAAGACACACTAGAAATTTTACTGTTTCCATGAGGTTTGAATGAGTAACCAAACACAAGTAAATTCACATAGCACTGACATAAATCCTCACATCAAAGGGGAGAGTGAGTCTCTTTTGCCCTGCAATTAATAGAATAATTAGGGTTATTGCCTGTGCAGTAACTTCAGAAGGCTGCTATGCAGAACTCCAGCCCTGTAGCAGTGGATGTTGTCTGAATGATTAAACAGACCTGTTTCATATTTTAGGGGATTCCTATCTTCACCCAGGATTGACTGTGCAGCTCCTGCTCCTGCTACACAAGACCACAGGGGCTGCCAGCCCTGTCTATAGCTCTGACAGCATCAGACAAATGTTAAACCCCTGAAACTCAGAGCACTGGGAGACGAGTGAGTACAGTGATCTCTGCTCTAAAGGTGAGGAAATAAGGGGAAGAGAAGCAGGAAAACTATGACCACCAACCTTTTGAGACCACCACCAGGCCTGTTGAGCCAGGGCCGTGAAGCTGACACTGCCCACACTGCTCCCAGCCACTTCCCCTCTAATGACTGCAGCAGGACACAGGCATATGAGAGTCCAGCTTCCCCTTGTGGCAGCTCTGGGGGCACTGAAATTTCCTGAGAAATGAAATCACCACTTTAATGTTTTTCGAAAGGTTTAAGTGCCACAAAAGGAAGTATCAAGTTGGGATCCACAGGCCTGGAGAACTGATAGGTTACCCAGATGGATTGCCTTTCCTCCATCCCACAGCTCCTTCCTTTCCCTGGGATGGGTCAACACCAACCTGAGTGGCCCTTTGGGGACAGAGGAGTGACAGGAGTGTGGCAGTTCCAGTGGAAATGCCTGGACAGACACCTGGACACACCTACCACCTGCTGGAGGTGCTGAGCAGAGGCACCCATGTCCCAGTCAGCATCCCTGCACTCCCCAGCCTTTGGGCCACATGCAGGCAGTAGGAAAGGGATTCAAGGACAGCAGCAGGTTGTCCCTGCTCTGCCTGGGAGGAGGGCACTTGTTGCCCTTGCTTTTCTTGCTTGCAAATGTTTGGACTTAGCAGTCCTTCTTTCTCCCGCAGCTCAACATAAACCATGTATATTTTTAGATTGTTTTTCATATTTCTCCTCTGAGAGGAGAATTNCTCACCCCCAGTGGCAGCAAATAAAGCACTTTGCCAATGGCTTCACTCCCAGTGCTCACCCAGGGACTGTTCCTGCTCCCTGGAGTCACACAGGCAATGGGAAGTTGGATCTTCCTCAGAAGACAGCCTGAGAAGCAGCTCCCATCCCACACTTCTCCAAAGATTTCTAGGGGCCAAACACAAAATGCAAAGTCAGATCAAAACGTGTACATTTGAGAGTGTTTGGGGTGGGGTTTCTCAGCCAACCCTTCTTTGAGCTCAAACATAAGATCATTTTTCATTTTTCAATCATAAGATCTATTTTTACTGTAAAATCCAGCTTCCACGTGGATTTGTCCTTAAGCCAAGCCCTCACCCCACTCAAAAGCCTGTCCCTGAGCAGGGCCCTGCTTTGCCCCCCTGTGGAGACAGGCACAGCCAGAGCTCACCAAGCTCCAGGTGCTACCACAGCCACCCTGGGCATCTGGAGCCAAACTGGGCTCCCACTGCAGGAGGACAAGACCTTAGGCACAGGATGCACGTGCAGGCACCCAGACTGCAGAGTGCAGAAGGCTGGGAACAGAGAAGCAATGATATGAGCATTATGATACGAGTTTTATCCAGGGAAAGAGGCAGGAGGGAAGAGCACTCAGGAGCAGCGCTGCAGGATGGATGTGCCAAGGCCAGCTGCTGTGCCAGTGACACTGTTTTACACCACAGCGACACAAGACTCCAACTTCAGAAGGCTGAAAATGACTCCTTTATTTTTGGGATGTGTCTCCGTTTTATATTATTCCACACAGACCAATCTGATTGGTGACACAAAGACAAACCTCCTCACTCACATTGGTCAGAGCAGAGGGACATCAAGAAGAAGTCCCTCCTAGGGAAAGAAGGAATTACAAAGTTACAGCTACAAAACCATTTCTTCTGTTTACAGAAAATCCCCTGGGAAAAGAATTTCAGAAAACCAAAACACTTCAGGCACGGAACCAGGGCTACATGCCAGGTGCTGGTTTGTCCCAGGAGCCCACACCTGCCTGCTGTGGGTGCCCAGTGGAGCCAGTGAAGCAGGTGATGGGTCTGCCAGGCATCTCCCACACCCCTGTCCTGCAGGAGACACCTGCCACAGGTGAGTGCTCCTCACTTCCCCCGGCACAAATCGGGAGTGACTCCCTGCAGTCCACAGAGACAAAGCAGGAAACTGGGAGCAAAAGCAATCCCGTTGTGTGCAAGCAAGCAGCACAACATTCAGCTGCTCACAAAACAATCCAGAGCTCAACTTCAGCATTTCCCAACCCCATCCAAAGGCTGCTCTGTTTCAAGGTGCTGGGTTGGTCTCACTCTGTGTTTGAGTGTCGCTGGGGGAAGGGAACCACTCAACTCCCTAAACAACTCAGGTAATATTTTGTTACTGCCGCCCTGAAGTGTCTCAGATGCTGTGGTGTGTGCTCCCACTGCACAGATTCATCTGTTAACACGCCATCCAACCCAAATAAACTTCGGCTTCGCTTTGGAATTGATCTCCAAATCAAGGAGCTCTGCCGTTTCCCCGGGCAGCCCACCCTCCCGCAGGAATTTGACCCTCCCGCAGGATTTTAACCCTCCGTGGCCCACTCTCCTTCCCCAGCCGTGCTGGCTGTGCTCAAGCAGCCTTAGGAATTTAGGAATTCAGGAATTCGCCTTCTCCCGTGCGGTGTTCTGAGGGTGTTTTGCGTTTCACCGCTGCTGGGATGAAACAACCTGAACGTCTGTCATCCCCAGCGCAGGGCAGGGGGATGAGGCTGAACGAGCCATGGTTATCAAACCCTGCTTCTTTAAACAGGCTCTTCGCCGGCTGCAGTCAAAGCCACGCTATGCCTAACGTCACCGGGGAGCAAAAATAGTCGGCACGAGTGGAGGGAGGGGAATGTGAGTATTAAGAGCGCCCAGATTTCAAACATACTTGGCTTGGCAGCACGCTCCCTTCCTGCCCCTGCCGCTCCAGATGCGACGGAGCACCGGGATCTCTCACTCTCTGCCCCTGAAGAAGGATTCTCCTCTTTCTATTTTTTTTTTTCCTCCTCTTTTTCAGTTTTTCTTTCTTTAAGTTTCAGCTTTGATACTACTAGATAGATTTTTTTTTTTTTTAAAATTTTCTACGAAACTTCATCTGCCGGATTTAAAAGCAAGGTTTGAGCAACAGAAATGAATTTCTGTTTACAGCTGTAAATATGCATGGTACTCCTGTGGGATGATACCGTGGAGGGAAAGGCAAGATTGGCTGAGAAAATCACCCGGACCGTAAGGTGCTTGAATGGCTGCTTGGAATAACAAGCTCTCTATTGTGTGTGCATGTGTGTGAGTGTGTGTTTGTGTATGAGAGCAGCAATGATGGCAACTTTAAAATGCTGCAAGGGTTCCCCATTTGGCTTAATTTTCCTCTTCTTGCTCTGTGTGGAGATGGGCAAAGTGTCTGAATGGGATCGGTGCTGTAGGAATTTTATGAATGGAGCAAAAGGCAGGTTCAGCACAAGAGGAGCAGAGCAGGGAGATGCGGTGGGCTCGGCTGTCTCCGGCAGGAGCTGTCACTCCAAGGAACTGCTCAGACAGGCACCAGCATGGCACAAACCTGCTCTGGTCCCTGGGACAAGAAGTGAGGCAGCTGCAAGGAGGCAGCACCTGAGCCATGGAAATATGCTCCTGAAAATGAGCTGTGACCAGCACACCGAGCTGAGAGCTGTGTGTGGGACCAGCTCTGGGCTCAGCTGGAGCATCCCCTGCAGAGCTGCTCATTTCTGACTGAGGGTGCTGCTGATTGTGAGGCAGAGGGGCAGCCACAGCTCCCAGAGCAGCTGTGTCTCCTTCACCAGAGTCACTTTCGCTGCCAGCACAGCTCAGACACCAACATCGATAAAAGAGACAAGGAGGGAGCAGGACTGACTGGCTACACCTGCCCTACAGCAGGAGGGCACTGCACAACACAGCAGGAGCAGGAAGAGGTAGATTTGGGGTTGCAAGGTCCAAGAAATGGATCTTGGTGCTGGTGAAGCTGCTGGGGAGCAGCCCAGAGCAGCACTGTCCTGAAGGAGCACTGACCAGTGCAGAACCACGCTCATCTCTCACCTGGGCTCGAGGGACTGGGGTGGGAGATGGGCTCTGTGTGTTTCTCTGGTTTTTTGCACTTCTATCCCAATTGCTAAGTGAGGGAAAATCTCCCTCTGCACTGGATTGTCTTCTCTTATACAGAGTTTTTTATGACATCTCTGTAGCACCTGTCATCCTCACTAATGGTAATGGGGAGAAGGTGAGGGCAGGTCACGGAGAGGATGAAAATTGTCCATCCTCAAGTGCCACAGAGGTCACTGACAGGGTGACACAAGGGCAGCAGGGGAGGGCTTGGGACTGTAATCCTCCTGCCAAGGAGACAGTGGGTGGAAAGAGGCAAAGGAGTCAGAGCTGGTGAGGAGGAAAAGGGATACCTAACTCACTGGGAAAAGCTGCAAATTCCCAGGATTAAGCAAATCCAACCTGCCCAGTGGAACATGGCAGAGGGGAGTCTTTGCCTGCTGAGCCTTACGAGGACAAGGCAGTCCAGCACTCCTCCCCCTCAGCATTTTCCAAAGAAAAAGAGACAGTCTGAGTGCTGTAAAACACACAGTGCAAATGCAGTGACCTTTAGGATGGCACAGGCTTTTGGTATGCCTTAAAATCTGGGCATTTTAGCTACTTCTTCAGCTTTTCTCTGAGGGAGGTTTGCTGTCCATTTGCCTACACCCAGAATGAATTCAAACAACACCATCCTGATTTGTGCAGCACTGAGTCTGAGCGAAGCAGAGGCTCTCATGTACAGAGTTGTCTCACATGCTGCCTCACACCTCACTGCTCAAGGCTGTTCAGGCAGGTTCACACCCAGCTCTGGCTGAAATAGATCTGTTTTACAGACACATGGACAGCTCTGGTGTCACACTGGACAGAGAGCATGAAAAGCCCTGTGTTTACAGACATAGAAATCCCACAGGGAAACTACACTTTGCTTTATAAAGTGACTTTCTGTCCATCACTCGAATAGGGTTTGAAACTGCAGGACAGAGGAGGAGCTTCTCATTCAAGGGAAGTTGCTCTGTGAAAACACTGCAGGAATGCTGGACAGGACTTTGAATGCATCACTAACAGAGAACAGAGGATTTGGCTGCAAATGATAAAGCTAAAGTTTGTTTTCCCTTTTTAGGGTCTTCCGCTCCTTCAGGGTTAAGAATTTAGCAAAGAGGTTTAAGCAATCATGCTGATAGCTCTGTAAATCATTGTTATGAATTCAGGAAGGATGGTTTTTTTCCTCCAGCTCAAAGCTAAGGACTGCAGTAAGTGGTTCCAGTGATCCACACAACCTTTTTTGTCTCTTTTCCATGGACACACCTCCCAGCTGGGCTCTTGTAGTGAGAGCATGAGCCCCACAAGAGTGGCCTCAGTGCCGAAGACCTTTGCTACATTCAGGCAGTGCAGATACGTGCTCAGGGACAGGTAAATGATCTTTTGTGTTGCTCTGGCAGATTTCTAACATGTTGTTTTGGATGTCTTTCCTCTAGTGGAGAATGCAGATAGTCCTTGGATGAGACACCACTAAGAAATGGTCCAACATCTCCCAGCAGCCACATTTCTCGGAGCAGAAAGACCCCACTCAGACCCCCGTGACATGAGCAAAGCTTCTGGCATTTAAACCCAGGAGGATGTCCCTAACTGAGGAGCTGGAGAGCCACTTCCCTGCCACTCCCTACATGGTGACAGACACAAGTGAGGATAATGTGTTCAGGATCAGACCCAACGTGTCCGCCAATGGCACCGGGGACAGCGCGTGGGCGGCCGGCTCCACGGAGGACATGATTGCCATCTGCACCATCGGGGCCATCCTGTCCCTCATGTGTGTCATCGGGGTGACAGGCAACGTCTACACCCTGCTGGTGATGTGCCACTACCTGCGATCCTCCGCCTCCATGTACATCTACATCATCAACCTGGCGCTGGCCGACCTGCTCTACCTCCTCACCATCCCCTTCATCGTTGGCACCTACTTCATTCAGAAGTGGTACTTTGGGGACGTTGGCTGTCGCATCCTCTTCAGCCTGGACTTCCTCACCATGCACGCCAGCATCTTCACCCTCACAGTCATGAGCACGGAGCGCTACTTTGCCGTGCTGAAGCCCCTGGACACGGTGAAGAGGTCCAAGAGCTACCGCAAGGCCATCGCTGTGGTCATCTGGCTGGTGTCCCTGCTGCTCACCCTCCCCATGCTCATCATGATCCAGCTGGTGCAAAGGGACAACAAAAGCATCTGCCTGCCCACCTGGAGCAAGCTGTCCTACAAAGTCTATCTCACCATCCTGTTTGGCACCAGCATCGTGGGCCCCGGGGTGGTCATTGGCTACCTCTACATCCGCCTGGCAAGGATTTACTGGGTGTCACAGACTGCCTCCTTCAAGCAGACCAAGAGGCTGCCCAACCAGAAGGTGCTCTATTTAATCTTCACCATAGTGCTGGTCTTCTGGGCTTGCTTCTTGCCTTTCTGGATATGGCAGCTCCTCTTCCAGTATTATGAGTCCTTCCCTTTATCTCCCAAGGTGATAAAGAACGTTAATTATTTGACAACCTGCCTGACCTACAGCAACAGCTGCATCAACCCCTTCCTCTACACCCTGCTCACCAAAAACTACCGGGAGTACCTGAAGAACAGGCAGAGGTCCCTCAGCAGCAGCAGTGGGTACTTCCAGAGGAGGAATCGTTTCCAGAGGATTTCAGGGAGATCCCTGTCCACCAGCAGCCAGCACTGCACAGAGACTTACGTCCTTGCTCACGCTCCTCTGGGAAACAGCAGTGCCTGAAGGTAAAATATATCTCCAAGAACAATCAATATTGACTTCAACGTTGCTTTGATTTAAAGTGTACATTGTACAGGCAAAGCCTTGGCAGGCCCAGAGTGTGCACACATTTAGTCCAGAGGCTGTGCCGTGTGTCTGTTCTCATCTCTCCAGTGCCACTGATTTGATGCTAGCAGCACTCAGCTGAACATCTATCTAAATAGCCTTTCACTTTTTATCTTTATATTTTATAGTGTATGTCTCCTCAAGTAGCCATCAATAATGAAAGCCCATAACAGGGCCCTGATTTTTAATAGTATCAGCTGTCTCACAAGGTTTAAAATTATGTTACCCCATGAATGGCTGTAGTTTGCTCTTTTATTTTCTTTAGCAGTAGTGCTAAATTTGCAGTTGTATGAGGACTGAAGACAATGAAATAAAAAGCAGCTGATGTTTGTGACACACCATGCAATTTGCATTTGGGATAGGACTGGACAGTGTGGATGAGACATATCCAGGGTAGCTTGTCCTGGTTTGGGTCATGCTTACATTTATTCTGCACTCCTGTGTATGCACTGGGCTGGATTCTCCAGTCACACAGGTGTGTGCAGTGGAGTTACACCATGGTCCTTGTCAGCAGCACAGGCCTCCCATGACAGTGCCACAGGCAGGGAACACTCAGCATCTCCTACTGCACTGACCCCAAACACCCATGTGGAGCAGCACCATGTGTCCTGGGCAATATCCACCCTCTGCCTTCCTGCAAGGAGGAATTGGGAACCTTTGATGTTGCTGTCCTCAGGGCATCCACTGGCAAACTGCAACATCCAGCCTGAAGCACCAGACCTCCACCACCAAGTCCAGGAGGAATGGACAGAGGGAGAGGAGGGGGTTGAGGAGATGTGATTTTCCCCAGGCAAAGCAGTGTTCTCTGAAGTGCTTAATACCAATTATAAAAGTGCTGATTCTTGGTTAGGGAGAAAATTCCCTTCACTGAGAGTGATTTTGCCTCTCTGCTACAAAAACACTCCTGCCTACACCAAGAATACATTGCCTGTCCTGGCCTTCACCAATGATAAGGCATCATTAGTATAAATATATAATCTGTGATGTCTGGCACTTCCCCAGTGAGTCTAAAAGTACCTTCTCTGGGCTGCTGCCAACATCCCTACAGGATCCTCTGCTTGCAGCAGCCCTGCTGCCTCCTCAGCAGGGATATGAGGAGGCAATGCCAACACAACCAAGGTACAGAATTAGAACCAATCAGAGGCAAAGTCAGAACTGCAGTGTGAAATCCCTCTGGCAGTGAGCCCTGCTTGCTTAGACTGAGCCTGAATTCAGGGTTTAAATATCTATTCCCCTTCAAGGTGATTAAATGGTCACTGCCCATGGGGGCAGGGAAAGATCTGCATACAGCCTCCCTGGGAATACACTTGGACAAGTCATCATCTCTTCCACGCATGGGCTTGGAATTTGTTGTGAGTGGGGGAAGATTCAACCATGAGAGAGGGCTCTGGTGCATGCAGTTCTGCTGGTGAGCTGCTGCAGGAGCTGCAAGGGCCTTGCTGTGCTTCCAGCCCCCTCCACACACCCCAGCAGCAGTGGTCCTGGGGGGCAGGGGTCCTGGGGGAGCTTTCCCTGCACCCTGCTTGCAGTGCTGTGTGCCAGCAAGTCCCACTTCAGGATCAGCCCCTTCCTGATTCCAGAGGGGCAGGAATACCATGGATTTGGGCATTGCCTGTGCTGACAGCACTTGTTAGCTTTCAGATCCTCTTGGCTTGGAGACACTTTAGTGAAAGCCCATTAGAGAGAGTAAAGCACCTTCAGCCCTCTGTGAGGGAGTGGGAGCCCATGGATGGGGGTGAAGAGGTTTGTTATGGAATCATAAAGATTGGAAGGGACCTTCAACACCGAGTCCAGCCATTTCCCCTCGTTCACCACGTGTCCCCCAGTGCCACACACACACACATTTTGAACACTTCCAGTGATCCAAGAATGGTGATTCCACACCTCTTTGGTCGGCCTGTTCCATTGCCTGACCACCCCTTCATGGAAGAATTTTTCCTAATATCCAATCTAATTTCCTGAACCTGTTTTCCACTTATATAATCAGGTGTTTATTATGAGTCAGAAGGTAAAGTTTAGCCTCCTTTTTTTTTTTTCTTTCAAATGGCAGTCTTAGCTTCTCCTTGCTCAGGAAGAACCAGACTAGCTCAGGATGATCAGTTCCCATGGTTGTGAAGGAAAGTTACTGCAGCCTGAGCCTTTAGAAAGCATTGTCTATCTTGCCTAAAATCAGACAGTCAGAATGACAGAGGGTTTGCAAATCTCAACTCATGAACACACCCATGCAGACAGTGCAGGAGCTACTGAAAAACAGTGCAGAAGCTACTGAAAGATATTGGAGCAGATATGTCTTCAGTAATTCAGTCTGACCCCTTCACCCCCAGCAGCTCTGCTCTGATTCTCTTCTCCAAACCCTGCCCAAGCAATCCATCTCACAGAAAAGTGTTGCCAAACGCCTTTCATGGCTCTGTCAGTGCAGGGAGCACCCTGAAAGCAGCAGTGTTGAAGGCACAAGGCCATGGCAGATGTCCAGGGAAAGGAGCTGGGATTCCCTGTTTCCCTGGAAGGACACACAGCCTCAGCCATGGGCTGCACAGTCACCCTTCTCCTTGTGCTGTCTCAGCAGGGGCTTGTGATGTGTTTGTCAAATCAGCACGACAAATCCAAGAGAAAAGACACCCTCGGGTCAGGGCCTGGCTGTGGGTGATGCTTCTGTCAGTACTGGGTCATCTCTGAATGATGAAAGGTTTCATTCAAGCCTTTCCCTTCCCACCCCAGTTGGTTTTTGCTCCTTCAAACACTCACATCCTTCAGCACTCAGCTTAGGCAACAGTAAGGGAAGGTTATTCCAAGCCTGCAGGTACAAGCAAGGCTCTGAGCACCTCCCAAGCAGCTGAGTCCCAGCCCTGCATCCCAAACTGACTTTACAGGGCACCAGCCACGCTCAGATAACATCAGGGAGCTGTTCTCTGCCTGAAACCAAAGAGCAGCTCAGCCCCAAGAGCCTGAGGAATATTAACAGGGGAGCAGGAGCAGCAGTGAGAGCCAAAGAGGGAGCTGCCTCCTCTAGGACATAGATTAACTATGTGTTTAATGAGAGCTACAAAATTATTGTGCCCTATTTATTCGTCCTTGCACAAACCTATCATCAGTCAAAGGCCCAAGAGCAGTCCTTTGCATAAATAAAATCTGAAATTGGTGTGAAAGAGAAGTGTGTGTATGTGTGGGCTTGCATAGCTCAGAGCTGACTCTATTTGTTAGTTTTCCGCTGTGGGGTAAGGCCAGGAGTTCCTTCATGATCCCAAATCCTTAAGTTCCCCCCATCTCTGAGGTGTTAGATTCCCCACAGGCTGGAATCACCAGCTGAACTCCAGATAGTAAAAGCCAAAAAGCCAAAACATCTTTCTTTCTTTTTTTCTTTTTTTTTTTTTTTTCTCTTTTTAAGCCAGGAAGCATTACCATTATCTCAAAACTCATAGAAAGTACAGTTGTGAATACTCCAAAGTTTTCCAAAAGGTCCAGGGCAAGGATCAGTGCTCCTAGAGCTAGGAAAGGCCAGGTACCCACTCTGGTGGCTGAAACAGGCAGCAAAGTACAGCTGGGGCCAGGCAGTACTCTCAGCTGGATATGATCTTTGCCAGAAAAGGATGACGTCTGTGTTTACCCAAACGATTTGCAAATCCACCCAGAAATTTAAGAATCCTTCTGGAAATTCTTTTATTTCTTCTTTTTCCAAATTCTGAATTGTCTCGTTTCAGCCTTTAGGAGGCAAAACAGCACAATTTGTCACTTCGGGATGAAGCTTCACCCATCAGTTTGCTTACACTTAATTTTAAAAAGCCTTTTTTCCATTTTGTTCAAACCACTTACAAAAGTCCTGTGGTCCAAGTAGGAGAGCAGAGAGCATCTGTGCATCCCTCTATCCAAACCCTGCCTGGACAGGGTGGTACCCACCAAACTGCCACCAAACTGCCCAATTCCCAGGTGCCACAGCAGTCACAGGCACAAACCTCCCTCCTCAGCTGCTGATGGAGCCTGATTTAAGCTCAAACCCACGCCCAGTTTGTGCCCCCTCCTTTCTCCTGCAGCCCAGTGACTGCCAGGCCATCCTCTCCCTCCTCCTGTGAGTGTCCCACCTCACCCCCTGGGGCACAGCCAGGCCAGGAACTCTTCAACCTCCAAGCACCCAGAAAAACCTCAGGACAAGCTCCCAGAGAGGATCTGGGCAATATTATGCATGTTTTGGTTCACTTACAGCTCAAGATGGGCCAGGCTGGCTGGGTGAGATTTAAGGAGAACTTTAGTGTAGCCCTGGGTTTCATCCCTGAGATGTTTTGGTTTTCTGAAATTCTTTTCCCAGGGAATTTTCTGTAAACAAGAGAAGTGTTTTTGCAACTGTATGAAGTTTACATTCTTTTCCCTAGGAGGGACTTCTTGATGTCCCTCTGGTCTGACCAATGTGATTGAAGAGGTTTGTCTTTGTTTCACCAATCAAATTGGTCTGTGTAGAATAGTATAAAAGGGAGACACATCCCAAAAATAAAGGAGTCATTTACAGCCTTCTGAAGTCAGAGTCTGTGTCATTGTGGTGTAAAACAGCGTCACTTTAGCTCTTGGTCACCAGCTCAGTGATTACCCCACAGGACCAGGGGATGACAATTTCCAGATTGCCAGGTGACTCTTTGCATTTCTCTGGGGTGTGTGCTCAGAAACGTCTCAATTCAGTGTTTGCTTCAAGACATTAAAAGGTTTGCTTGGAGAGCAAACCCAGCCCTTGGCAGAGCTGCCTAGAAAAAAACCTTCCCCTTGTCAGGGCTGCCCCACTGGCACCTGCTCTGGCTGCCACACCAGGATGTCTGCACTGGAGTGACCTGCCCCAGCCACGTCTGAGCAGCACACTCACACTGACTGCTCTGGGGATTTTTTTCTTCCTCAAAATGCACAGTTAAATCTTGAAGCCTCCACACAGCCACTGCTCCTCCTCCAGAACAAACCCCACCTGTCTCTCCAGTGCAACAGGGAAGAGCTCATTGAAAGAAAAATGTCAGCTCCTGTGTTGTGCTTGACAGCTTTGCTTTAAAGTGACATCTGGACACACTGAATATTGTCCTGTGCACCCCTGGACCCAGGCCAGCTCTGCATGGGGATCTTTGCCATCTATTTACTGCACGAGCTGCCACATCCTGGAAAACAGTGTCAGTTTTAAATTATTCTGATGACTTTTGCACCTCCAAAATCAGTATGTTATCTGCCAGTCCTGCTTTGACCTGATTTTTCAGCTGAGGATGCTGATCCAGGCACATCACAAGTGTGCTGGAATCAAGGTAATCAAGGAGACTGCAAGAACAGAGAATGAATTTTGCTGCCAGAATATAGAGGGGTATTTGAAAGTGGGCTGGAAATGGCAAGGCAGAGCAAAACCAGCTGATTTTTTGCTGACTCCCAGTTTTTCAGTGCAGTAAAAATGAAGATTCACTATAAACATTGCAGAAAAAAAAAACCAAAATCCCCCACCTCTGAGTGAAAGCTGAGCAGCAAATACATCCATTGCTGGTAGTAGCAAAGCAGTTCACTTTTATTCTGGTTTTCTGGGAACAAACACCCCACCAACATACTCAAATATCAGGGAATCCACCTGTCAAAAAGTCAGAGTTTTCTCTGCACATTGAGGGCTTGCTGCTAAATCCACTCTTCCCAAACATTTATCACCAGTGAGGCCATCTGTCTGCGAGGAAAGCACATGTTTTTGCCAAAAGAGAAAGTGTAAATATCACAATTTGTGTTTCAAAGACCAAACCACTCAAGCGTGCATAATTTCAATTGTTCCTAGCTTTAATTACATGTCAAGTAACTGCTAGGAAGATAATAAAATAGCACAATAAGAGCAAATATATGACAAAAATCAGTGAAATCACCTGCCTCAGTGGTGGAGTGGAACATCCCCTGGCACAGGAGCAGACAGGACAGGATCTGCCACACCAGCTCTGACTGTTACAACCACCCCTGGCCAATTCTGGCATTTCCTTTTCACAGACATCCTGGAAGTCCCATAACAGAGTTAATTCATTGGCATCAGCTGCAGTTCCTGCCACAAAACATCCAAGACCTATTTTTGGGGGTTTTTTTCAGTTGTGCCAAAGGCAGCACAAGGAGTGCACCCACCAATGGACAGATCCTCAAAATTAATTAATCCTTGTGGGAAAGAAAGGCAATTCCAGGAGTGAGGTGTGAGCATCAGTAAGGAAATTCTTTGAGCCCTATGAACATGAAAATCAAATATTATGACAAAGGTTTCTAATTCTTAATCACTATTTCACAAAGGGGAAAAGAAACCTCTTAAAAGGAGGGAGGTTTCATCCATACCCCAGTGGCAACAGGTACCCACATGCTTTGGGAATTAAAGTAGCCACACTCCTTCCAAGGCTTTCCTTTCCATACTGAATTTGGAGCCCAAATCTGAGCACACTGGGCAGCAGAAGTGCACTTTGGCTTTTTCTGTGTTTGTGTTTATTTGAAACACAACAGGAAGCACAGGCAGCAAAGCCTCCTGCTGATTGCTTAGTTTAGTTTATGGCTTGCTGCTCAAAGGAGATTGTAACATAATTAATTCATTAACTGCAAACCTTCTACAAACGGAATTGCTCCACGTTTATGTGAGCTGCAAAATGTTTATGTGAATCTGTGCATCTCTGGTACCCTCAGAGGAGAGATTCCTTCAGGATCCAGAACAGGGACAGCAGAGAGCTCAGTTCTGAGCACAAGGCACAGGGTTCCACCAGCCCCAGCAGTCCCTGACCCATCTGCCTGTAGCCCTGGTTTCGTGCCTGAGATATTTTGGTTTTCTGAAATTCTTTTCCCAGGGAATTTTCTGTAAACAAGAGGAGTGTTTTTGTAAACTGTAACTTTGTTATTCATTCCTTTTCCTAGGAGGGACTTCTTCTTGATGTCCCTCTGGTCTGACCAATGTGAGAGAAGAGATTTGTCTGCTTGTCACCAATCAGATTGGTCTGTGTGAAATAGTATATAAGGGAGACACATCTCAAAAATAAAGGAGTCATTTTCAGCCTTCTGAAACTTGTAGTCTGTGTCATCTTCTGCCCTCCCAGGCCCCCCTCCCTGGGGGTCAGAGGTCCTCCATTCCAGGCACTCCATCTGGGAGATGCTGGATCCCAGCTCCTCAGAGCAGCATCAACACCCAAGTCTAGTGAGGAAAAAAATTCTCAGGTAGTTTGGCAACACTTTGCAAAACCTGGAGAGGAGCAAGGCAGGAGCACCTGGCATTGGCTGAGATGTGCAGGTAGTCCAAGAGAAAGAAAGTCTGATTGTGAGGAGTATGGGCCAAACCACACAGGGAGCCCAGGACTGACACGTTCAGGCTGAGATTTCTGGAAGAAATAAATACATGTTGAATTTTGCACAGAGCCTACCTATCCTGTGTTTTCGGCTGAGACTAATAATTTCTTATTTTGTGCAAATTAAGCTTTCCAAGGAAAAGCTACAAGTCTCTAAACAATAAAAGTAGGTTTGTTTCCACTGAAGTCAATGCAGTTGTACCAGTTTATACTAAAAACAAACCCTGAACTCAAAACCAAAAACACCCCAAACATTTTTGACCCTCTGAGTCCAGGAATTCTGCATTTCAGCTGCGCACATGAGTAACAGTGAAGATGTCAAGTGATCCCATGAATGACAAGATATTCCATTTATTAGGACTTGA
The DNA here is from genome assembly GCA_013399915.1 of Illadopsis cleaveri. Classification (NCBI taxonomy): domain Eukaryota; kingdom Metazoa; phylum Chordata; class Aves; order Passeriformes; family Timaliidae; genus Illadopsis; species Illadopsis cleaveri. The sequence continues at coordinate 15,670 of VXBB01018692.1, forward strand.
AGAAATCAAGAGTGAGACCTGCCCGATCACACCAGAATCTGTGCAAAACCATGTGAGATGAGGTGGAATTTCCAAAGTTTCCCAGTCCTTGGAGTACCAGAAAATGGTGAATTTCCTCTCCTTAAGGACGGTCTGTGCTGTTCCAGCCTGCTCCTCCTCCTCCATGGCTGGGTTTCAGTACAGCAGCTTTGGCCATCTGGCTTTATTAGAACATCATCCCTGGCTTCTTTGTGATGGACCAAAAATAGTAAAAGCAGTTTCCCTTTGGGTATTTATCATGCTAACTGGTGGGCTGATTAAGGTTTAGTTTAGCTAATTAAGGAAGAAAACATCTTTGTAAGCTGCTGGAACTTGATTTGCTTTCTGCTGCCTAAAACTTCTTCCTTGCTTTGAAACCTGTGTCTGGAAAAATCTGCTGTTGGGCCAACCTGCACCAGAACAAACCCTGAGGCAAACACCAAATGCTGCCACACTCCTGCACTGCAGCAAGGGAGGAGCTTTAATTTATGCCATCCCTGATCAATGGATGGAGCAGAAACTTTATTACCCCTAAGAGAAAACAACCAGAAGCTGCAGGATTTTGGACACTCATGCAGACCCTGCTGAAGTTGTTCTTTATGGTTGTCTTGGCCAGGGAGGTTGGGCACATCTGTGCCCAGCTGGGCTCCATCCCACCCATGGAGCTCCCACCCTCAGACTCCCTGTCCAGGTTGAAGGAAAAAATGACTGCAGTGCATGGAGCAGCTGTGCTCAGCCAGCAGAGACCTAAAAGCTCTTTTTTCCCACTCTACAGGAACACCAGAATACTAAAATCTGTGACCAAAAAGAATCAGAATCAGAATCACCAGGTTGGAAGAGACCTCCAAGATCATCAAGTCCAACCCAGCCCTGACACCTCAACTAAACCATGGCACCCAGTGCCACATCCAGTCTTTGTTTAAACACATCCAGGAATGGTGACTCCACCACCTCCCCAGGCAGATCATTCCACTACTTTATTATCCTTTCTGTACAAAACTTTTTCCTGATATCCAACCTATATTTCCCTTGGTGCAGCTTGAGGCTGTGTCCTCTCCTTCTGTCAGTTGCTGCCTGGAGAAAGAGACCAACCCCCACCTGAGCACAGCCACCTTTCAGGCAGTTGTGGAGAGTGATAAGTTCACCCCTGAGTCTCCTTTTCTCCAGGCTAAACAGCCCCAGCTCCCTCAGCTGTTCCTCACAGGGGTTGTGCTCCAAGCCCCTCACCAACACCAAGAGAAACCCACAGGCTCCCAAACCCAGGTTTGCAGTGGTTGAGGTTGATCTTGCATAGCTTAAGAATCACAAATACCTGCTTTAAACATTTCCTTGGAGGAAAAGAACCTTCTCAAAAGTGACGAAGAGCAAAAGCCTAACTTATATCCCAACAGCTGAAGAACAAAACACCCTTCTCAGGAGCAGGAGGTGGTTATTGTACCCGTCCCACATGAAGAAATCCACATCCCCATGGCATGGAGGGCAGCAGTGGAGATGTGCTGAAGACACTTGGCTGAAACTGAAGAAATTTGGTGAAACTGGCTGCAACACAGCCTTTCATGTGAACCCAGGCCAGCCAATCAGCTTTTCTGTGTTTGAGATTGTCACCACTGACCTGCCTTTTCTTTCCTCCAGTTTTGTCCCTCTCCTCTCTTTAGGACACAAATTCCCCGGGACACTGAGTACTCCTGGCAAAGCCTGTGCAGGTGCTGTCAGTAGAGTGGGGCCACAAATGTAACCAGTGCCTTCAAAAGCAGTGTGACACAAACAACAAATTTCAGCTTCTAATGTAAAAGCAGAGGTATTTACTAGAGGGAGGCTTTAATTCTGTACAAAGCTGGTGCCCTGCAGTCAGATGCCCACATCCATGTTCCTGAGCAAGGAAAGGACAGTACAGCAGCAGAACAGAGTTCACCCTGTGCTTGTTACCCTCTCTGTGAGATGGCTCTGCCTTTCCTGAGCCAGGTTATGCAGCAAATATCCTTTTTATTTTTTCCTCTTTTTTTCTTTTTTTTCCATTGAGTAATAAAGCAGCTTTTCTGCCCTGCTGTGAAAAGAATGGATATCTCTGGATATGTGCTTATGGAAGAGCTGCACTGGCATATTTAGGGTTTCTCTGACTGGTCAGGTAAATCCATCAGTGACATGTAAAAATGCTGCCCAAAGGGATCAGCTATCAGTTTGCAGGAAAGGCATAAGTCAGGGAAGCAAGCTACTCAGATGACCCAGGATTAGTTAAGTGCAGTTTATTCCCCTTAGAGAAGCTGCTGAATTTGCAGCTTTGGGAGCTTGAGTTATGCACAGCACTTCCCAGAGCTGCACTGACACCCACTGCAGCTGCCCACAGCCCATCCAGCAAGCTGCACCTGAAAACTGCCTTTGTAGGATTAAAAAACTGCAGAAATTATCTTTTCTGGGGCTTCTCCACACAAGCCTGTGAGCTCCTGGGTGTGCTGTGCTGAAGATCAGCAAATTGCAAAATACCTGGGAACCTCAGAGTGACCAAATCTCCCCACACACCTGAGAAACAGAGCAGCAAGTTGGTGTGCACAGAGGGAAGGGGGTTTGCAGCTTGGGGTAAGAGTCTGCCAGGCCAGGATGGAGAAGGGCTGTGGGTGTGTCCTCTGGGAATTGGCAAACTCCTCCAGAACAGGTCCACTCAAACTGCTTAGCTCCAAACAGGAGGAGCTCTGTGGCAGGGTGTCCCCTCTGCCTCTCCTGAGGGAAGGTGAGCTCCATCCCCAGGTCTGGGCCTTGAACCAGTGCTGCTGCATTCCTGTTGACAAAGAAAAGCTCAAAAAAAAAGTTTGTTTTTCCATCCTGAAGTCCTTTGAGATCAATGCATGACACAACAGTGTGCCCTGTACCTCTTCTCTCTGGCATAAACTAACACACAGCTCTGTGTTTTTCTTATTTCTGAGCAAAATAATCTCCAAGAAGGGAGAGGATCTGCCAGGTTGATTGGGAAAGGGAGCCAGAAACATTTGGGTGCAAGCAGGGAGAGCTCAGAGCTCTGCCCAAGGCTGAAATCATCTGCTTGGCAAAGTGATGACAGCTTCATCCCCCACAGATTTGGCTTCTCCTGGCTGTGGGGTCTGGGTGAGGCTGAGGAAAAACCTGTCCTGGGAGGAGAGCTGAAATGGGAATTCTGCTGGAATGGGAACACTGCTGAAATGAGAACTCTGCTGAAACGGGAATTCTACTGAAATGGGAATTCTATTGGAATGGAAATTCTGCTGATATGGGAACTCTGCTGAAATGGGAATTCTACTGAAATGGGAATTCTGCTGGAATGGGAACACTGCTGAAATGAGAACTCTGCTGAAACGGGAATTCTACTGAAATGGGAATTCTGCTGAAAGGGGAATTCTGCTGGAATGGGAATTCTGCTGGAATGGGAATGCTGCTGGAATGGGAATTCTGCTGGAATGGGAACACTGCTGAAATGGGAACACTGCTGGAATGGAAACTGCTGAAATGGGAACACTGCTCAGCCCTCTGCCTCTCCCGACAGTGCTGAGTTATCCTTGGCACATCTCCCCCGAGCTGGAGTGATGTTTATAAGGGTGCTCTTTTAAATGGAAGAAAAATACAGCCCAGCTGAATTAAATGGCAGACATTTCTCTGGAGTGAAGTTTGGCAGGGGATGCAGAACAGGGTTGTTCTGGCACTGTCCAAGGCAGCTCCACTCTCGTGGAGGTTTCTCTGTCTCCATTCCATTTATTTATGTACTTCTTGTGAATGTGTAGTTCTCATTCAGGGCTTGGCATGGCATAGGGTGAGAGGGCTCACAGTGCCCACTGAGGGGGAATCCAAAACTGCCTGTGGACAGCAGAATAACTGACACTGTTTTACACCACACCGACAAAGACTCCAATTTCAGAAGGCTGAAAATGACTCCTTTATTTTTGGGATGTGTCTCTCTTTTATACTATTCTACACAGACCAATTGGATTGGTGACACAAAGACAAACCTCTTCACTCACATTGGTCAGACCAGAGGGACATCGAGAAGACGTCCCTCCTAGGAAAAGGAATGACTAACAAAGTTACAGTTTACAAAAACATTTCTCCTGTTTACAGAAAATTCCCTGGAAAAAGAATTTCAGAAAACCAAAACACCTCAGGCACGGAACCAGGGCTACAGAATAACCACGTGGGAGAGCAGATGCAGAGCTGTGGGCGTATGAATGTGGTCATGTCAGCATGGGAGTGTTTGGAAGAGCAACTGGATGGTCCTTTTGTGCTTGACAGAGGCAGGTGAGTGGGGTGTTCATGGCTGTGCATGTGGGCAAAAGCACCGTATTCCTCCTAACCCGCTGTGTTAACATTCCTGATGGATCAGCCACTGAGATAACACAGCTGTCTTTCAGCCCTGGAGAGAGTATGAGTATCTTTTGGGTAAAGGGTCACTGGAAACATTCAAAACCCACCAGCCCTGACTTTCACCCATAGAATTTTCCAAGACTTTCCCAGAGATCTGTATCACATCTGCTTAGCATCACCTGCACACCTCTAAACACCTCCTGTGCCAAACCAGCTCAGCCAAGCCAGGGGAACACAAGAGCCTGGTAATAACAGCACCTAAAACCCCCACAGGGAGGAACAATTTGCTCTTCATCACCCCTGAAACAAAAAGATGTGTTGGGCTACAGTGAATTTCTGTTTTCTCCACACCCATTTGATTGGAAAATCCTCAACAGCAGCAGTTTGTCAGGAGCACATTACAAGCAGCAAACCCAGCTGAAGCAAGAAGGGGACAAGGCCTGGGTTCTGCACACACCAGGGGGGGAAAGCAGCACTTGCAAGCACTTTATTACATCTCTAATGCACAAATGGATGTAAAGACTTCCCAGGGACAGATCCAGTGTGGCCCAAGTGCTCAGTCTCTTAACAGCCAGAGACCCCATCCCAGCTTCAATGTCCATCCCCTCCTACAGCCTCCACGTCTCTCCATCCTGGGGGATTTCCCTCTCAGTAGGGGCCAGACCTAATGAGAATCCCCACACAGAGCTCTGGGCTAGATCTGCATCACATCAGAGCATCAACACATCTGAGCCTTCCACTTGATTCATCATTTTGTGGATAGCACAGAAGTCACAGAAGGTGTGGCTGGCTCTGCAGGCCAGCATTAGAGGAGCTCCCACACCCTCTGTGACTGGTGGGGCCTGAATGCTGTCAGTCACTGTGTGACAGCAGCAGAAAATCAGTGTAATTAGCATGGTAAGGCATGTGGTTATCCTGCAGAAAATTGTACCTTGCTGGACCAAACCACAATCAGAGAGCTCCACATAGCTCTGCAGTTGAGTGCTCTGAGGCCCCTCAGCAAACCACTGTTATTTGAAGTTCTAAAAATGTGGCACCAGTTCAAATGCTGCTGCAGGTGGGCACGAGCACCCTGCTGACCCCTCTGCTCCCCTGGGACTGGGCACTGCTGTCTCCAGCCCTTGCCCACCTTCTGCAGCACAGGGTACATCTCTCAGAGCCCCACTTCAGCTGATGCTTTAAGTTTTAGCTTTCACATATTTCAGATTTTGTGCTGCCCAGGGGTGCAGTTCTGAAGCTCACATTCAGTGTCACTCAGCTCTGCACACAGCAGGGACACAAAACAAATCCTTTTCTTGCTGAAGACCAAGGACAATGTTACAAATTTTCAGGCCCAAAAGCACAAACAAGGGTGGGCTGAGGAGAGAAAACAAGGAGGATGGGACTTCATAA
>VXBB01018692.1:21471-38738 GCA_013399915.1 Illadopsis cleaveri
ACTGGAGAAACCTTTGGTAGGAAGACAGGGATCCATATTCTGTGGCTGCCCCAGCCAAACCCAGACATCTGGTCATTCCAAAGTAATTCCCTCCATGTACGTGAAGGACTTGGAAAGCACACACACAAGCACAGTACATAAATACAACCAGGAGCATCTATATTCTTTTATCCAGTTTTTATTTATTAATAGTTATTTATTACCCAGGTATTTATTACCATCAGCTTTTTCTCTGCTGGTGCCAGTTGAAATGGATCAAACAGTCTCATAGGAGTGAGTAACTCTGGAGATAATCAAAACATAAAAAGAAGCCAGCAGCTGTGTTCCTCACTATAATCTGAGCTGCCTGGCTGCAGGATTTACTTCCCTTGGATAGATGAAAGGAATTGTACTTTATGCTGAAGCACTAAAGCCACAGGTACACTTTTCCCTCTGGTGGCCTTCTCTGAATCAGTTGTTGCACTACAGAACAGAAGCCAAGGACTCATTAAAGTACCAGCATGATGTATTTGCCCCACATCACTTTTTGCCCCTCAGTTAATGAGGGGGAAAATGAGAAGAAAAGGGCTAATATGGGAACAGTTTGGAGGCACCACTATGGATACAGCAATCACCTTCATGCTGTGGGCAACTGATGAATTAACAGTGTATTAGAAGTGACAGGTTCCAAGGATTCAGGCAATGGAGATGGTCCTCACTTGCCCAGCAAAAATAGACCATGAAAGTATCTGTCATGGTACCATTAACTGCTTCCTGAGCCCAATTGTGCCTCCTGTGGCATGGCTTCTTTGCATCCAAAAGAGATTATTTCTAACTAATCAGTGAGTGCAAGGTGGCCAGAGCCACGTCTCAGAGTGAAGCAAAGACAACCATTTCTTATATTTTCCCTCTTCTTCCTTCTTCTCCTCTCCTATTTAAAAAGACCTCATTATCATTTACTCAACTGGATTCATTTCCAGCAGGTATTTCTTCAGAGAATGCTCTGATTTTTTGCCACTCAGTTTGGAGTGGACACCAGTGTCAGATGAGACTTGAACAGACTCACAGACCTGGGTTGCTGATGAAAATTTTCACACTTGCAAATTGACACGTTTGCTTCCTGCAAATCACTCACAGTGGTTTTTCCCAAAGGCAATCCTGACAGCAAATGCATTAGTTCAGGTATTTGGGGACTTCACCACAAACAAGGGTACAAAAACCAGCAGAAGCAAATGCAACATTTAATTTGACAAATATTTACCCAAAAAAAAACCCAAAAAACCAGCACCCAACCCCTGTGGCAGCCATCCCACAGAAATTATACTGCCTGTCTAATTTAGAAAACCTGAAAGGGAATCATCAGTATTCTCTGCGGGAAACTAAATTTACCTTGAGTAAAAATCTAGCTTATGCAACCAGCCACCAAAAACTCTGCCAAACTCCCAGGCAGGCAAATTTTGCCAGCTGTGGGCTACAGAAGTCTGTGTTTAATAAATTTTGAGCTATCAGTAAGTCCCTGGCAGGAGCCTGAAGGGAAGAGCATGGCAGGTTTTGAAAGGCACCAGGCTGAGGGAGCTCACAGATTTACTCGTCATGGATGACAGTGAGAAACCCCTCAAAGAGCAGTCTGAGAAAATTGGTTTATGTAATTACAGAGATTTATGTCTGTTACAGCTCCAGAATTTTCACTGTATCCTGGAGATCTCGGCACACAGGAGTCAAAAAAAGAGAAATGTAACATCATCTTTGGACGGAGATTGTAGGATCAACACCCACGGGGTAAATAAAGTGTTTGGTTAGGATGGAACACAGCAATCCCTCCCTTGGAGGAGACAGAGGTGACAGAAGAGCCTCGCTGCAGCAAACCACCCTGGTGAGCAGGAAAAGCCATGGGAGCTGGGAACCAGCAGCCACATTTTGATTTATTTCCAAGGGGCAGAGAGAAGCAGCTCATTATCGAGGGCACTGGGTGTGCCAGGACTTCTCATTAGCCGTGCACAGTTGTGTGGTCAGCCTGAGAGGATTTTTGGGGCTGGAATGTGCTAAAGTCAGAGTGTTGAGGTCTCATTTAGGGGTAGGGTGTCTAAAGTAAACATCTACATATCTAAACCACAAGAGTCTTTGCCGCAGCCCTGAATTTCCTCAGTGTTGTGTAACAGTAAATTCATCACTTAAATAGCACCCCGACTGAGATTTCAATGAACCAAATAGATGAAAAATAAATGTCCAAGCCCATCTGTGTTTTTCAGTGTACATACAAGGCAGAAATAATGATTCCACAGAGCTGGAAATTGAGGACTTTTAAAACCAGATTTCTTGTTGCCCTATCAAGCTTACAACAGGACATTGTGCCACCAGCTCCAACAGTTTTCTGTTAAGTCTCAGATGCAAAGTGATTTTTTTTTAAACACTCTGGTTCCTGAAATCCCTGGATTGTTGGAAAACATCACCTTACTTTAAAAAAATACATACAGTTTAGTTTCTAGCCCCTCAGATTGGCTCACAGGTGTGACAAAGAAGATCAAGAGAAACCCAGGTCTTTTTTTTCATACTTTCCTGTGCTACCTAAGTCAGTCCCAGCCAGAATTCTGGCTCAGCTCAAGGCTGATGCTCCTGCTGCCCAGCACCCATGGATTCACTGCTCTCACCTGGCACATACATCCTGGGAAAGTGCCAAAGATGAGAGCAGGATAAAGATATTGGAAAAGAACAAACTAAAAAGTCTTTTTGGCATTTTCCTGATGCAGCATTTCCTCAGACAGAATTTCTGGAGAAAGGACCATCATAAGGGACCCAACCCAAAACCTTGTGATGGGAGGCTCACAGGCTGCAAGAAATTTGGAAAGTTGGCTTTTGACTTCACTTATATGTCGATGACAACATATTGGTAGAAAGCTTTGAATGAATTAACTCTTTCAATTTAATGCCTGAGCTCCTGGGCAGGGCAGCAGCCCCTTCCCAGGGCAGGAAGGCTCACTCTGGCTGCTCACTGAGGCAGAGGACAGGAAAGGCTTCACGTCAGCACAGTCCTGAGGTTTTCTCTGGCTGGAAACGTTCCTTCTGTTATTCTGAACAGTCTGTCCACACTTCACGGCATAAACTGCTTTAGAAATTACAGCCTGGAATGTAAACCCAGGGCGGGCTGGCTGTGGGCCCTGGCTGCTCCTCCAGGCCTCTCTGCCAAAGGGTATCTGGTGTCAGCAAGAGGGACAGAAGCATAAAAAAGCAAACACCTGGCTCCAGCAGCCATCCACCCTTCTAACCAGCACTGTTTGCTTTGTGCCACAAGAGAAGGGAGAATAGAAGCCACATTTTGGACTGTCAGCAACCAAAACCAGCACATGGACAAAACACATCCTCCAGCAATTACCTTCCCTCATGTGGTTTCCATCCATGTCTGGATCTTGCCCCAGTACAATAGAACTGAGCCTCTTGAAATGGCTCCTTGATCTGCCAGCATTGGTGTGGAAAGCAAGAAAGAAGGGGTTTTTGGGTGAGAAATGCTCAGAACTGCCACTCTGAGTGGTTTGGGGAAGGCTTTCCAGCAGCTGAGGGCAGTGCAGGGACCATGAGTGTGGCTGCCCCAGCAGCAGGAACAAGCAGGATATGTGTCAATCCACCCCAAACACGGCCAGTGCATGGGAATGCAGCCAAGGGGAGCAGTCTGGTCCAAGGTCCAGATGTTGCCATCTTATCCAGATAAGATAAACAGCGTTGCACTGCAGCAATCAGACTTTTCCTCCTCTCTAGAAACTCCTAGCTTATCAGGGGTTAAGAGGGCTGAAGTTCACACACATTAACGAGGTTCAGATGGTGATCCACCCCATATTAAAGCAAAAAGCCCCAAAGCACAGCCCAACTAAATCATGCTAAAGAGTTGCAATCCTCAGCCCCTGTGACGGCGCCCATTTTATCAGCCAGAAAAGGTTTTCTGGCCCCAGATGATGTGCAATAATTCTATCTTAACAGCAGTACTTGAAGGACACATCTTCTCCATTCCTCCTGTGTTTTTAATGTTAAACTCTCTACCAACTATATTTAAGACCAAGGAGGGATTACAGGGCAAAAGCCAAATATGTTAAGAAGGTCTCATCACATGAATTGCATCTTAGGCACCAGAGAGAACAAGTGAGAAACTGGGTGAAGGCAGAAGCCAGAGTGATTAAGCTAATGCTGGAACTCTTTATCTCACAGAAAAAATGACTGGGTAGCTGCTCATTTGATGTGCAGCAATTAAAGACTAATTTACAGAGTGCCACTTAGTGACAAGTATAATTATGTCCTACTCAGGGTACATATCAGATAATAATTGCCTCCAGCTGAGCTGGAGGTTGTAACCACTAAAAGGGACTTTAATGATGTGACCAAAGATGGATTTCAGCTGGAAAGTTTATGACTGACCAGAAGAGCACAGGAGTTGCTCACAGCTTTTTTAGGAAAACTGCAATAGAGGCTTGATCTCCTCTATGTAAATAATTGCACTGATCTATGCGTAGATAGATAACAAAGATAAGAAGGTACAAAACAAAATAGATTTCTAGGGCAGATCATACAGGAATTTGTTCAATTCACAAGGCTATGGTGCCAAAAGCTTTAAAAAAAGTACTCTGCAGTGTCTTATCTGGCTGTGGTCACTCCAAAAGACACAAACTACCATTTCCAGGATGTTGCTGAAGTTAACTTTTAATATCCCTCACTGAAATAAAATCCAGAAACAAGCCTGGCTTGTAATACTTGCACAAAAAATGAAGTCTCATCTTAAATTGTGGACACAATCAAGCTCTTCCACAGAGCAGAAGTGCTCAGCTGCACACTGTGGAAGAGATGTCCAGTGTGGTTGGAGCTCTGAATGTGTCACCAAAACTCCTCAAGGAGAAGAAGGAGTTATAAAACACGATGGTGCTTTTGAGCATGTACTCAGTATTTTCCTCCCCAGACTCCATTGGTCTTCCCAGCCCCCAGCTGAGGACTGCAAAGGGAGAGAGGCTGGGATGAGGGTGTGGGAGCAGCATCAGTAAAAGCCAAGTTGGTTTCAGAAGGCTTTGGGATGCTGTGGCTCCACACCAAGAATCCAGCTGTACTTGTGTCCTGTGGTGACATGATGTTTGTATNCCCTGAACCGGTTGTGGGGAGGGGAGGGAGTGCCCCTTAGGAGGTTTCCTCCCAGATTTGCCCTAAACCACTACAACTTGTCATTACCATATTGATGCTAAAATCCCACGATATGGGGTGTACTTCAGTTGGCAGCTGCGTTGCACTGAGCAGCAAGGAGCACAAAAATAAAGCAGGACAACAGCACAGGTCATAAAAATTGAGCTCAGTAATAATTTGTGCTGTAAACTAAGCAGCCTTAGGGCTTCTCGTAGATTTTATCAGCCTGTTCAGGAGAACAGCATTAGTAGTAGAGGTAGTTTTGATTAACTGCCATAACATGACTCAAATGTGCAAGTGTAGAAATGCCTCAGAGTGGGATGTCAGCTCAATGGAACAACCAAAGTCACTTTAAATGAAAGCTCAAGGTGTTTTCTCACACGTATTTGTCATCCTCCTGCTCTGACGTGATGAGAGACATGAGACAAATTTTTATCTCTACTGCTAGTTCTGCTTTCTAACTGGAAAAGGATTCTCAAACAAATTCATTAAACAGGTGAGGTGGCTCAAAAGCTCACCCTGAGTAGTTACACCCACTCTCACCCTCACCATGACCACCCCACAGAGGAGACACAGCCCGACCTGGGGCTGTAACTCCCATGACTGCCCCCAGAGCAGGGTTCGTGTCCAGGACAGCCTGGGGGTCCCTCAATCCTCAGCCTGCTGGCTGACAGCTCCTGACAGTCCTGCTCTGCCCTCCACAGCACCCAGACACCACAGCAGGCCATGGGAAACACCCTCAGGGTGCAGTGCTGTCCTGGGGTGACTTTGATGCTTGTATCCCCGTTGTCAGTTCTGTTTGTGTTGGATATTGTGTTCTGTATCTTTCAGACTGGTTCTGAGAGCGAAGGGGGAGAAAGAGAAGCACCGAGTTTGTTTTCAGAACCTGCCCTCACTCCTCCACTGTTGGAATTCTGGAAACTTAGATTTTGGGGTTTTAGTATATAGTAGTACAGGTAAGTCAAGATGGAGACCTTTGGGTGTTGTCTAAGTCCTTCTTCTTCACCTTCTTAATCCTTTTTCTTCATGGGTTGAGGTGGTTTTCTGTAATTGGTTGATGCAGTCTGCACTGCAGACTTCAAGTAGTTAGTTACTGAGTTTAAAGTAAAAATAATTTAGGTGGCATTTCATAATTGGACAGATTGTCCTTGAAAAGATCTGGTAGAGATAGAGAAGTGCTCCATTTTGCACCTTGTTAACTAGAGGTATTGCAGAACTCATGGCTTGTAAGAACATAATATAGATAAGAATTAATATAGATAAGAATTATTATAGATAAGAATTAATAATCCAAGTCCGAACTCGACATCTACATTTCCTGTGTCTTAATCCTGACCTTGGCAGAGAAAAAGAAACCAGAACTGTAACACTCCACATTCTGCTCCTGGACTGTGCTGTCTGCAGCACGGACAGACAGCAGGACAGAGATCTCCTGTGTTTTTAGTTGGTTTTAGCTGGCTGAGGCAGAGAAGTTCCCTGGACTGTTTTTTTCCCCTTTTTTTGGAACCGCTCAGCCCTCCTCTGGACCAAACACCCAGAGCAGCACCAGGAGCTCACTCCTGTGGCCCACCGGGGCCCAGGATGGCATTTTCCAGCACTGGAGGGACTGATAAGAGACTGGGCGAGCTGAGCTACACCCTACGACAAGGACTTTCTGAGTTTGCCATCTCTTCAAACAGCAAGAGGTTTTGTTGTTTCATATTATTCATTTTTTGTGCTTGTGAGCACTTTGTTTGTTAAATAAATAGGGTTTTTTTCCACTTTTCTCCAAGGATATCTTTTCCTGAACCAGCTAGGGGAGGGGCCACTTGAAATTGCTATTCTGGAGGGACCCCACTCGGAGGTTTTATCCCAAATTTGCCCTAAACTAGGACAAGTGGATACCAAGACCTGAGGTTTCACTTGGCACTTCAACTTCACTTGTCCTTGGAAGTAAATGTCTGCTAAGTCTCGCCTCGGGTGAGGGATTCCTGTGTGATGATCACCATGATTTTGGGAGGAGGCCAATGACTGTGATCATTAGACTAAAATTGGCTTAGCAAGGCTGGCTATAATGTCCTGTGACCCTCTGTGCACCGTCCCCACTGTAAAAATAACTTCACGTGGGGTCATACTTCCAGGCAGGAGCACGGGTAACACACACAGCTCAGTCCTGTGCCCAGGCTCAGCAGGGACGCACACCCTGTTCCTGCTGTTCCCCATCCTGGCTGCTATCCCTGCTTCCCTCACCCACTGGATTCTCTCTCAGCTGTTGGGAGATAACCAGACTTCCCCAGGCCATCTCTGGTCTCCCCTGACACAGTCCCTCCTGTTCCCAGCCAAACCCTCCAGCACACACCATTGATGGAATCTTGCATGGGGTCAGATGTGATAAACCCCAGGAAGGTCTGTCACCTCTGAGGGGCCAGCCCTTGCAGAGAAAATGGCTTAAAACAATTGATGAACTGCCATAACATGACTCAAATGTGCAAGTGTAGAAATGCAGAGTAGGATTCAAGTGTAGAAATGCGTGAGAGTAGGACTGAGAGATGGCTCTTTAAGAGTGTTTTGTAAAGCAAAGGTTTTCATAGAAAACAAAAGTAAACGATACAGAAACAAAAGCCCAGCACAGGTGTCAGAGAAGCCTCTGACACTTTGCTAAGACACCTTCGAAAGGGTTTGAGCAGTTCTGTGCAGTCTTTTTTGTACTTGATGGTCCAGGTGAGCTTTTTTGGCACCCTGCCCAATGAAACTGGCAACAGGCTTTGGGGTACATTTCTGAAGCTCAATCAGTGCCCCTGTGCTGGCACTGGGCCAATTACAATTAGAAGGCTATGGAAAATTCTAGTTTAACTTCCTTACATGTTCAAAGGTAAGCTGAAACTCTTTTCCTTATGTAGAAATGCCTGCTCAGGTGTGAGAGTGCATTACGACCCACCATCTCAGATTTTATGTCAATTCTTGCTGGGTTAGGGAGTTTGCAGCACCCAAGGTCCCAGCATAGGCTCTAGGATGGGTGTGTTTGCTCACACAGACATATCCAGATAAAGCACCTTGTTAACTGTGTTGATAATGGACTGAAAGGTGACCCAGGCTCTCTCCACAGAGCTTTGGTAATTAATGCCTTGCACTTCCCAAGCTTCACAGAAAGCATTTATAATTAACCTCTCCTTCTTTCTGGCTGTATGGTGCAAAAAACAACTGTTACTCTGTCAAGAGCTCAGGAATATCTATTAAGCAGTCTCAGTCAAATCAGGGCAGAAGCAATTTAAAAGACAATTACAGGCAGGAGATGTGAGCTCCATTCTCAACTCCAGACACAGCACTGAAGAATGAAATGCCTCAGCTCCCAGGCTCTATGCCAAGGGTAAGCAGCATGTGAAAACCTCTTGAGCCCACAGCACAACTCAGAAGGCCTTGAATTGAAGAGGACAGAGCAAAACCACTAAAAACCCCAATTATCTAGGACTGATTGTTCTTATAATTGCTGGTTTACAGCAAAAGCATCAAGTTCTTCACGCTTTAATCTTGGTAACTAAAGTCTGACAGTGTTCTCCTGTGACCCTCATCTCCTAATAAGTGGAGGCAGAATTGCTGAGCGTGCTGAGCACCATCTTAGGACAATGGGAAGCACGAGGATAATGGGAAGTGCTGCTGGAGGGCAGAGTTCTGGGTACAGCAGGGTCTGCAGCTGGGGCTGGAAAACCCCCAGTGCCAGCCTGAGAAAGCTCTGACTGTCTGCAGAGCTCTGAGGGGGAATGTGTGTGACCTGCAGCACACACACAAAGCACTGAAGCTGTTCCCACATCCAGCACTGACTCCTGAGTGACCACAGGAGGACATGGCAGAGCAGACACCTGCAGTAGGCAAGAAAACACACTGTACCTCCAGAGAAATCACCGGGTAAGGACATGCAGCAGCAGTGTCAATACTGGCTCAAAGTCATGCAGAGGACCCCCCTGAGCAAACCAATGCACTCAGTCAGTAGCAGCACTAACATTTGAGATCAAAAATGACCAGCATGCTCAGCAAACATCACACTGCCAGCTGCAGGGGATTGTATCTCAACCCTTGTTCCAATTGTACCAAAAACAACAAAAAAACCCCCAAAAAACCAAAACAAAAAAAAAACACCAAAACCCAAAAAAACAAACAAACAAACAAAAAACACCACAAAACAAACAAACAAACAAGCTGCCAGGCCAAGATCCCACCACAAACAAGGCAGTGTGATACTGCTCCAGGTATTGCTGAGCTCTCTGCTGGCATTTGCTGATGCTTCCATGGTCTTATGGAGCATAAAATGGTTCAACAGCTCCATGAATCATAAATACTGTCTTCTGTTATGTCTTACAAAGGGGGAATGTTTTATTCAGAAGGAATTGAGGAGTTAAAGGAAATATTACAGTGGTATTGAAGCTGTTAATCACACAGTACAATAGTGAAAGGTGCACTGAAGGAAACCCTGAAAATAATCAGGAAAATTTAGGCTGCCTTGCTGTCTCAGGATGGGCTTTGTCATCCTGGACCACAGGTTTTCTTGGTTGTCTCTGACTCGATGCTCATTCCTCTGAAATCAGGCCCTGCTTTGCATATTCCAGTCCACCAGAGGAAAAACACAAATCCAAACAGCAGAAAACAAGAGCGGCAGCAAAAAGAACAATGAAACCAGCGGAAATATTTCCCCAAATGAAGCTGCAGTAGCTCCCAACAGCACTGAGGATGTGTCCAGAGCCAGGGCACCTGGGAATAACCACGTTACAGAGGTCTCTGCACATGTTCCCAGAGCAAACCT
Organism: Illadopsis cleaveri; assembly: GCA_013399915.1. NCBI lineage: Eukaryota > Metazoa > Chordata > Aves > Passeriformes > Timaliidae > Illadopsis > Illadopsis cleaveri. The sequence continues at coordinate 31,376 of VXBB01018692.1, forward strand.
GTGTTGTGTTTCCCCACTGCAAAGCAATTCCCTGCAGGCGGTGGCACAGACACAGGAAGGGGAAGCAACTTCTCCACACTCACTCAACAGGGCAGTGGCCAAGCCAAAACCTTTCCAAATCCCAAATCCCTGAGTTCTGGTCCAACAGTCCAGATACCAAGCCAGATGTTCATCCAGATGCCAGATGGCAGCAGGAGCAGCCAGCACAGGATGTGCCCTCGCTGGGAGGGGAAGAGCATCGAGTGGCAAAAGGGTTCAATATTTCATTATCACATCATTCCCCGCCACTTCTAATGTTAAATTAATCCCTGTCTGTCCAGATCAGCTAAAGTCATCCTCAAGATAAACTGGGTCAGCAATAGCCTGAATTTAAAAAGGGGAAAAAAAATAAATCTGATTGAATGTTGCAAATTTCTTCCACGGTTGATTTCCCCGTGAATTATTCATCCCAGAGCAGCTCTACATTACTCAACAGAAACATTCCTATAGTCAAGAAAGCACTTCACCAGCAGGGCAGGGCAAAATAAGTCAAATTCCCCCAAAATGTTGTGGCAGGGCACACCCTGGCGCACTGTAAATCATCCTTCACAGAGCTGCATCCCTGCCCACCACCTTTTCCTTCCTTGTTCAGCAAACACAAAAGCATTTGCCTTTGAAAATTTGGTCTAAGGGTCAAAAACAGCCAAGAAATTCCACTGGGGCATTATTTTTTTTTTTTTCACCCTGCCAAGAGCAGATTGCTGCAACAGCCATTGATAAAGTGACTCAGAGTCTCTGTGAGCTACAGAAGAAAAATGGAACAGCAAAACCTTGGCTATTCCAAAGCTGTTGCAAAACCCTGTGTCAAATCATTTATTGGCTGTACCTACACACACTTTAGTTGGTCCTACAAGATTTTAAATGCCTCCTAATATAGTGATGGCCCAGATTATCTTTTTACCTTATATAAGTGAATTTAAAATTGTTTCAGATGCCTCAAAAATTCTCTGCTTGCAAATGAATGTGCTTCCATCACAGAGAAACCTGAAAATGTTCTCTAACATTAAAAAAAAACAACTTTTCTGAATAATAGACCTGGTTGTTTTAGAGCTATGCAGCTTTTACTTTAAGTATTAAACTGTTCTCCAGGGCTTAAATCCCATAAATTTTAGATAAAAGATGCTCTCAAAGATCTATTTAATTGTTATTAGATAGAAGATTTTAATATACTGGATGGGAGATAAGCCTGTACAGAGACAGAAGCTGTTTTCTAGTTCTAGGAGACAATTAATCATGCTATTGGTCTGTCTCTGGCCTTGGCTGGTAATAGATCACAGACATTTTCATACCCAAGTTCAAAAAACACGCAGAAAAACAGCCACAAAACAGTCACATTGCCAAAACACATCTTAAATAACACACGAAAAAAAATGGCCACAAACCAGTCAGGGTGCCAAAATGCATCAAATGTTAAGCAGCCTGTGGTCTTCAGGGTGTCGGGGTGAGACAGGCTGGATGGTGATGGCTTTTCAAGGGAAATTTTGGGGGTTTGCAGGCCATTCCTGACAAAGTCACGCTGCCACAAAAGGAAAACTCAGTTATTAGAGCTCGTGATTTGTGGAGCCATTTTATGAAACTCTCTCTGAGATGGCTGTCTCAGAAAGGGTGGGAAGTGGTGTAAAACATTCGGAGTCATTAACATCTCAAAGACAGAGAGTACAAACAAAAGGCTGCCAGAAGCAGAAGGTGGCTTCAGCTGCTGCCCAGACTTCTCCTCATGGGGACAAGGGACATCAGGAGGAGCCACAATAAAAAAAGCAGGGGGAGAAAATGGTGAAAATTAGCATGCTGGGATTAAAAATCCACATCTCTGAGCTGAGAGCCAGCTCCTCAGTCAAGGAAAGCAGAGGAGGGAGGTGGTGCCATGGTCAGGACTCAGGGACATGTGGCCATGAGGAGTGTGGTGGGGACATACTCACACCTTGAGATAAACACCAGAGTGGCCTTAAGCTGGTCCTCAGGGCCCTTCACATCCTTTACACACCTCCACACACAAACCCTTTACCCTTGTGAGTGCAAAACTGCAGCACACCCAAGGTGGCACCCAACAGGAGAGCCACCACTTGAGTGTGACACACGGGACACAGGCCACGCACATGTCACCAGTGTCACCCCACCAGGGCACGGCGTGCAACACTCGTGTCATCCTGTAACCACAGAAGGGAAAGGAGCATGAGGAAGGCCTTGTCTGGAAGATAATTCAAAGGGAAGCAGCAGGATCCAGCTCCAAAGGACACCAGTGAGTGAGTCAACCTTCCAGGAAGAGAGCGGGAGCCGCCTGGCCCCTGAGCCATCAGCGGTGATTGCAGCTGAGAGAAAGGGAGCTGGGCTGGCATCACAGGCTGACCTTTGTGAAAATTGTGATGCAGACAGAGCTGAGGGAACAGTCCGTGCCTTCACCCACTAATTCCAGCCCTTCCACAGCTCCAGAGCAGGAACTTGGTACCTGGCCCATGAGCACATAAGAGGGCTCTGCTGGCACTTGGAAGGACTCATGTTACTGTAATTCTTCTGTGTTGAGAAGAGATGGAAAATAAAACTCCACTTTCCTGAAATGATCCTCACCCTCCACACTCGCACGGTATCCGTGGCATGTGGGCACTGCACCAGCTCCAGTGGAGTCAGGGATACAGACACTGCCCTCGGGAGCTTTCCCTCCTCCTGGTAAATCCATCCAGCTGGGCCTTAGGAGCAGTGAGCAGGCACAAACACACTGAGCACTCAGGGGTGGGGTGGATGCAGACAGGAGATCAGACACAGACTGCTTCCCAGAGCCCGGATGCACCAGCAGACATCGGATGCTGCCTCATCACTTCGCATTTTTACTCCTGTCATACCTGGAATTTCTCAGCAAAGCAAGAAGGAGGGAAAGCAGCAGTCCAGGGATCCCTCTGCTGGCCTCTGCTGCTTAGACCTAACCACGGTGTGCTCATCTCCACATCCCTCCTGCTCAAATGAGCATCCCCTTTGGAAATTCAGGCTTCATTAAAAGCAGCAGGCAGTATGTGATCATTTATCCCACTTTAACGTGGATGCTCAGTGACAAATGTGCTGTAACTGTCACGTGTTGTATTCCTCAGCTCTGTTTACAGTCCTCATCTCCAAGTTTAATACTCCCTGGAATTAGTGAAGTCCGAAAAATATCACTCCTCAGAGGTTCTGATTGAGGACTGGGAGTAGGGATTAGCTGACTTCTCTCAGAAGGTGCCCAGCACCATGCAATTGATGTGACAAATAGCAGGACAAACAGAGAGGCTGAGACAGAGCTACAGCACAAGCATGACACTGGGATGAGAGAGAAAAAGAGCAAGATTCAAATGGAGAACACATGATTCAGTCAGAGGGCAAGGAAAATATAAAGAAGACAATGCCTTCAAAAGCGACCCTTGTAAAGGTCTCTTACTCCATGATCAACTCCCAGAGGCTGCTGCAGCCCTGCCATGAAGGGATACAGCAGGAATGGAGTTGGTCCTGTACATTTACAGCTGCTTTTTTTACTTCCTATTTCCAGCTTTCTAATTCCACTAATCCCAGGGTGCCTCTAAAGATCTACAGCTATGCTGTATATTGAACTTCTGCTGCAGAGATCTCCCACAGGCACAACTCTGAACTGCCAGTCTGAACTGAGAAAAGTCTCTGGGACATACTGATATTCAGAATAACAAAACCAAGGTGAAATACAAACAAACAAACAAAAACACCAAAAAAAAAAAAAAACCCAAAAAAACCAAACCCAAAAAAGGTTTATCCCATCCTTTATTAGATGTCTTGTAATTAATTCAGGTTATTGCTAAACACTTATGAACAGAAATGAATTGACAAAATTAAACTCTCAGCTTATCATTGTGACAAGTAGTTGTTCCTGTCCCAGGTCACAGATGCAGTTGGCTGCAAAGGGGACCTGCTAAACAGCCTGCCTGGTTGGCCTGTGGATGAAGATACTTGAATTTTAGTGCTCCTGTACCCTCCTATGGGAGGATTGAGGAGAGGGCTTTTTCATCCTCTAAAGAAAAAGAAACAAGACCTTCCTGAAGTATTCACTTCTTTTTTATTCTCTCCAACATAAAGCTTAAGCAAAATAATTTAAAAGTTGTTTCAATGCCAGCATGGGCTCCAGCTCCAGGGGAAGCTCCTCAGCTGCCTCCCTCCATACTAAAAGGCCATCCAGCCCTTTTTCCCCTCAGGCTCCAGAGGTGCTGCAAAAGCACAGTTCCCTCGAGCCACAGGCTGGTTTTATGAAATGCCACAAATTGAAAAACCTTCAGCCCAGACCTTTGTGCTCTCCCCATGGAAGACAAGCTGCTCACAAAGACCCACCCCAGGTAACACTGCAGGGACAGTGAGACCTGTGACACCTTGATGACTCTCAGTCAGCAAATGAAAAGTCCAAATCTTCTCATAGCACCAGGAATCCTGCTCTGAGCTACACCTGAGGGCTCAGCTTGAGCTAATTTCTGAGACTTTTCTCCCCCAAGCATTGGTCTTGCTGCTGGCTGTGCTGACACAGGGCTTGTATTCTCATGCACTACTTCTTAGCCACCCCTTTTCTAGCCCAGGCACTCCAAGATAGCAAGATTCCATATTTATTAATAAAGGCAAATCACATTTCCCTTTGTGGAGCAGGTGTTTCCATGGAAACAATTCAGGCACATTTATATGAATGGGCAATTTTACTGCACAAAAATCCTTGACATCATCAGAGCTGGGGGCAGACTCAGGGACTAAACAAAGTTCTTAAACCTCAGTGGCAGCAGTGTGGAGGTACATAGCTATGCAGCAGTGGCAGGCAGATAAACAGAGCTGGAATTTCCACTAATGCTGACTTTGAGCAGGGGGATACAGCAGGCAAGAGTAGCATAAGCAGAGGGTGCCTGAAGAATTTCTTTACCAATAGTTTCTTCTATCAGGTTTTAGACTGATACCAGGTTTTGGACTCACATAAATTGTAGCAAAGTCTCCCCCAAGACAGACTCATATTCCCCCAAGAAAAGGTTCTCCATCACCATGAACACTTGCACCAGGGAACAGGGGACTGTAGAGATGGTTTTCATTATGGAGCTGCAGAACCCTCACAAGGAACCAAACCAGAGAGTAAAAACACCACAGGCCAGCAATGCCTCACAGTGCCCAGGCCTGCTTCAAAAGAACCACTGCTGTGCACAGGGAAGCCTTTGGCCTCCACCTGGGCTGAGTCCAAAAACAAACCTGGGGGCTTCAGCTTTTGCCTGATCTCTAAAGAAACTGAGACTGAAATGAGCCAGTACATGTTCATCAGCACACATTGCTTGGTCACTCTAAGAGTGTTTACTGGGGACAGCAGGAACAGGGGACAATGGCCTCAGTGCTGGCTGGTGGCTCCCAGGAGTGCTAGCTCTGAGGCAATGGCCACATTTGCAAAGTATTATTTCTAGTCATTTTTCAGCCACCTTAAACTGGAGTGCAGTCTCCAGTTGGGGTCCCAGTGGGAGTCACCTGGCCCTGAGTTCATCTCACCCTGGTTTCAAGGAGGAAAAAGCTTTTCTGATACAAACAAATGGTTTCCAAACTCTTGACCCCAAGTGGTTTTGGACATCATGGAAAGGGGGCTGCAGACCTGCCTGGTGCTTGATCTGTGACAACTTCTGGGGGTAGTTCTGTGGCCAGAAGTATTTGGGTATTCATTGCCCTTCATGTTTATATAAGAGGTTCTCACTGCTGTAGCCACAACGAATTTCCTGCAGATCTAACTCAGGGCTGGGTGAGAGCCACAAGCAAGGCCAGAGGCACCAGAGCATGACACAGTCCTGCTTTCCTTGCCATGGGCTCTCAAAGGACTCAGTGCTGCAGAAGAGGCAGTAAAAGCCATTCTTAGCTGAGGCTGCTGAAAAAACCAGACTCTGGTCTGGTCCTACAGCTCCAGCTGTAACTCACTGCAGCTTTCGTGGCCACCACCATCACACGTGTGGCCCTGCCAGGTGGGACACAGTTGCCATGGAAGTGTTCATCAGGCACATCCAAAGATCGTGCTCCCAGTTCCCACTAACTCCATTCCATATCCCTCCCACTTTTTGCAAAGCTACTTTGCAGGCCAGGAGGATGGCCTGAAGTAATCAGGCTTCATCTCAATCTGCCAGCTGTTTTCCTCCTCTCATTGAGATGTTTTAGTGGGGAGGGGAGTGATGAGACTGTTACTTCCTTCAGCTGGGATTTCACCAGCAGCTCTGCAAATGCCATCTTACAAAACAGAGAATCTCCAAGCCACACACTGCCAAAGTTATCAGATTTGGGCAGCACTTGCCAAGTAACACAAGCAGGGCTTGGAGATGAGATTGTTCTAAGTGGCAAAACAAGTTTCAGTTCCTCAGTGGGAAGGAGAAGTCTTTTCTGTGAGAGATAATTTCTTTATTTGCATATCAACTAATGATCTTTTGACATTCACTTTAAAGCTGCTCTAGAAAACTCTTTCTGCTGTAAAAATTTGAACTGGTCACGCTCCAAGCTGCACAAAGAGCAGGCTGTGTCTGCAGTGCCAGCACTAATCAGCAGGGATCCAAGCTCAGCTTTTCCATATGTGCTCCTGCACTGGTCGCTCCAATTTACAAACCAGAAGTTATTTTGTGAACTTCTTTAAATTATGTGCAAGTGTCAGAACTACTTTAAATTATATATGTGTGTCATCAAATTTTAAACTGCTCATGGATAATTCACTGCAATTGGGAGAAACTCAAAATACAAATTTCTGACCAAAGTAATTGTTTCCATGGCTTTGCAAACATGTCAGAAGTGAAGAAATTTACCAAATATGGGGCAAAATTGCACTCTGGGTTAATTCCAGCCTCACCCATAGTACTTGCTGTGGCTACAGCAGTGGGAACCTCTTATATAAACATGAAGGCCAATGAATACCCAAATACTTCTGGCCACAGAACTACCCCCAGAAGTTGTCACAGATCAAGCACCAGGCAGGTCTGCAGCCCCCTTTCCATGATGTCCAAAACCACTTGGGGTCAAGAGTTTGGAAACCATTTGTTTGTACCAGAAAAGCTTTTTCCTCCTTGAAACCAGGGTGAGAGGAGCTGTTGGTGTCTTGCAGTGGCTGCTGGTGAGGTTTGGAGCTCATTCCCAGGGCAGGGTACCAAGGGATGTTGGATCTCCTCTTTTCCTGGGGCTCCTCACCACTGTGCCTTGTTTAACATCACCCCCTTTGCCCTCTCCCTTCTGTTATTTGCCACTAGACCAACCCTTAATGCAACTGTTCCTAATTTGTGGGGAGGAAAATTGGGATTAAGCCAAGGCTTTAATGTAGGATGATAATCATTATCAAAATGCTATAGCTGATAAACAA
>VXBB01018692.1:51213-73854 GCA_013399915.1 Illadopsis cleaveri
AATTCACCCCCCCCAACTTTTTCCCTTTTTTTCAAATTTTTTTTTTTTTTTTTTTTTTTTTTTTTTTTTTTTTTTTTTTTTTTTAAATGTCACAAGGACAGGACCTTGTTCTGGGAAATTTATTGTGAGGACAAACACGTATTCTTTTCACCCAAAGAGGATTTAATTGCACCACCAAAAAAATACCAAACAACAGAAAATGTTACAGGTGTGGATATATTGCATCCTGCCTGAGGCCATGGAGACAGATCTGGGGATGGAGATAAAGCCTGAGATAAACAAAGAGGGAAAAGGTGTAATGAAATCAATTGCTTTAAGATTAGTGATACAATTCCTCCTTATTCTTCCTTTGCTGATAAACTTCATCATGTTGTTTCAACACATCATTTGGTAAGACTACCACACTAAAAACCCAGGAAAAACAGATTCCTTGTTTCAGATTTGATGTGAAAAAAGCCCCCAAAGTCAAAACCTTTCCATTGCAACACACCTCCAACACCTACCATCATTTCCCAGGCTCAGTGTTGACAAAATTGACAAAAATAATTAATACAATGGCTGCACTGATGCTAACAAGCTTCACCCAGTTACTTCACAGTGAAAAAAGACTGCAGTGAAAACATTTTAACTCTAAAGGTCGGCAGGATACCTGAACAGGGACTTTCTCTGAAAGACCATGTTGTGGGGACACAGAAGCTTCGAGGACTTGCTGGAGTCTGAACTACTCCAAGGTGAAAATTGCACAGTCCCAAAAACGAGTAAACACTGGGAGATGAACAAAGGAGGAAAGAGGGAGAGGAAAATACAACTTCTGAGACTGGAGTGGAGGGTCACTGGAGCACTGAAGCTTTAATTAACAGTCTTTTCCTGGCAGAGCTGCAGAGAGAGAAAAAAAATAGCTATAGCACAGCAGTGGCACAGTGGTTTGCAAGTCTGCACTTCTGATTACCATACAATAGCCAGGGATAATTACAGAGTTCCCACATTTATTACAACCTTGGGATACACTCACCTTGCTGTGCAACTTTAAAGCACACTTCTTTATCAGCCCTACCAGCAGGACTGGAAAGCTAATTTTATCTTTCAAATTTGGCCACCTTCTTCATGATTAGATACGATTTTATGTCATGGTAAGAAGCAAGAACTGTCTCCCAAAATTCTAGAAAATTCAGCACTGCTGGAGAATTCATAACTGGTGAGGACAAAGCACAGCCTTGAGTGTGGTGGTTTTCTCTTAAATGGACATTGCCCACATGGACACACTCAGCAGGCAGCACGTGGGGGGAAAATGCTCTCAGAATCATTTCCAGACCTTTTGTTTGAAGCCAATGCAGCACAGGACTCCCCAACCTTTCAAGCCTCAGCATCAAATAGTCACCAAGAAATGTATTTATAATGACACCCAGCAACTGCAATCTGTGTCCAAAAGGGTCCTTATCTCCCTTTGAACTTGAAATGACAAAAATGAGGACTGTGGTAGCCTAGTAATTGGTTCAGAGGTTGCTCTAGTTGATTCTCCATCTCACACCCAAAATATTGTAAAAAACTCATCAGGATGTCCCCAAAGGGTATCAGGTCAAGTGATACTCATGTTCAGATAGAAGTCACCTGTCCATGAGCCCTAAGGGTGAAGGAATAAGGCTAAACTGAAAAGGGACATGAATTAAATAAAAAAATTCTCCCCCCAGCTTGCATCAGCTTTATTCTAAGACCAAGACACAGCATAGATGTGAAAAGATTTATTAAATCACCTCATGGTCTCTGAAGGATAATGAAATATTTCTACCAAATACAGAACCTCTAACAAGTTTTTAAAAGATTCTCTTTTTTTTTGTTTCTTTGTTTTCATCCTTTCCAAGCAATAAGTGCCACTCAATGTTTATGAATAATTACTGCAACTATCCCATTTGATCCTTTGGAGCAAAACACTGCCTGAAATTTAGCTGTCAAAAATTTTGCCCATCTGATATGGTTTCCAACATCAGAAAGCAGAAAAAAAACCAACCAACCAACCAACCAACCAACCAACCAACCAACCAACAAAAAAACGAAGCTCTCAGTGCCACTNAAATGTTTTGGCTGCATTGCTTTGACTTTTGAAATAAGGCCATTAGCTTAGTTTTCAAAATGTCCATGCTTTTTGCCTTCACAAGAGCCTTTATGAGGAGGGTTCTTTTGTGTCTCCATGGCAGAGGCTCTTTTTCAACCTCTTCTAGTCCAAAGCAAAAGAATCCAGCTTTTATCTTCTTTTTTATGCTTTTTTTTAATTGCTGATAAATGTGGGCTACAACATTTAGAGGTGATTTCACAGTCTGTGTTACGAAAACAGAGCACTCAAAGAAAACCTGTCAAATATGTTCAGGGAAAGGAAAAAAAACAACTTGCAAAAGGAAAACAAACTCTGAGCAAGTTTTCCCACTGAGAAATGGGGAACCATTTCCAACCTCTTGAGATAAAACCGAAATGCTCCCTTTCTAAAAAGGGATTTTTTCAAGCAGGAGACTTGTGGGAACTTCCCTACAACAGAGATAACAGGAACCCCAAGGAGCTGGAACTTCATTTTTAGGGTGAGATTAACACACCACGAGCCTTAAATTATTTTAATTCTGATGGAGTCAGAGGGGAAGGCAGAAGAAAGGTACATTTAAAGAAAGCTTCTAAGGTCACTTGAGGTTGGTTGTCAGCAGAGTGATGTTTGTTCACTAAACATCCAAGAAAACTTCCAAAACTAATAAAGGCAGGCCTGTGTGAGAACATCCACAGAATGAGACTGTTTGTGCTCCCCAAACCAGCTCCATGTCAGCTGGGCTTTTCAGGACAGCTGAAGGAATCTCGGAGCCTAAACCCCCACAGGGGCCAACCTTTATTAGCTGGTGCTCTTGGAAAGAGTCTGTGCTTCTTACAACAACATGGATCCCTTCTAGGCTCGTGTGTTTCCAAGGAAAATTCAATCTTTGCATCCCCATTCAGAAAGATTCTGGAAGTGCTGAACAGAGAGATCAGTTCTGCTTTTTCAGAATAAAACCAAACTCCAGACCAGGCTCTGTCTGGCCTGAATGTGATGGCAGGAGGATCTGGTGATGCTCAGTGCTCTCAGAGCTGAAAGCAGATTCCTCTCTCTAATAAAATCCAAATTTAACATGTGTATAAGTATATATTCAGATACCAGGGGCTTTTCCCCACACCACTTTTCACCCACACAAGAATCCCCACATAAGCTGTGTAATTGCTGCCCAAAATGGCAACACATGCTCTGCAATTATCATTAGAGTTAATTAAAGCCTCTGAGCAGTAGGCAGCTTGAATTGCTGTTTACTCTCAAGTCTCTGGAAATGCTGCAGGTAATTGAAAGAAAAGCATCAACCCAATATTGCTGATTTTCTTATTGGCAAGGCTTTGATAATTTGATTTTGGTCATCACACAGTTCTGAAGTAAAAAATTAATTTTCTCTGAAGGCCTGAATGTCCCCTGCAGCACACTCCACTAAGGTATTTTCACATTTCTGGGGCCTTTGCTGTACTGAATCTTGGAAGTTCTAAGAGAATCAGGTCAAAAAGAAGATTATATAGAAAAAAATCTCATGTCTGTGGGAGGGAAAAGTCTTTTCTGCATTTCAGAGCACTAGGGCAGGTGTATGTACCCCAGGATGTCAGTCAGAATGGGAGGGAGGCACAGGGTTTGAAAAGTCACTTTGGATAATCAACTGGAGGCAATCCATTTCTGCAAGACCTCAATATCCTCAGCACAGAAGAAAAAGAAATGCTCAACAACTCCATCCATCAGTGCAAAATATTTATAAAATGGACACTTAGCGAGGCAAGATGTGCCTAAAAGTAGAATCTCCATCCCACAGCAAGGACTGATGGCTCTGGTTTCTGATCCAGCCCTGACCCCAGCCCCACATCTCCATTCTGCTCCCCTGGCCACCGCTCCATGAAAATTCAGGGTCTGGAGTGCAGGCTGACCCAGGCTGGAGGAGGAAGACCCAAGTAATTTAGTGAGTGATTTAGTTTCTGCTCAGCTGTCTGTGAGTTAACCCTTCCTCTGAGCCATGCTGATAACTCTACACCCATACCACACTACCCAGATTAGACATTTTGTGTCTCCCTTTCTCCAGGAAATGCTGTTCTCTTTCTCTGTTGGTAAAGCAGCAGAAAGGTTCTGATTACACTGATATTTTGCTACCAGCACTGGAAACCTGAATAGGTTCTACAAAAAACACCCAAGGTCAGCTGCTGGCAATAAACCTCTGTTGGCTCCTGTACATTTTAAAGCACTTTGAAGGCTTCTGATTGTAACATGCTGCTGAGCATGGAGCTATTTTTGGAGCTATTTTTGGGCTGAGGGGGGCCCTGCCAAAGGAGAACAGTGGCCACTTAAAAAGCACAGACTCTTCCACCTCCATTGAAACTCATCTCTTCCAGACATCCTTCCTGCCCTAACCTCCTCAAAATTCGAGCAGAGGAGTACACACAAAATCACTCAGCTTTTTCAACTTGAGATAGAAGGGGAAGAACTCTGCCTTAAGTCTGTCTCAGCCATTAAGAAAAATGTTCTCTATGTCTCTATTAATTTCCTCCTCAGCCACAAAGCTGATTTTCCAACAAGAAGCTACAGGGAATGACATAAAAATAAACTGGTTTGTAAAAAGCACAGCTGAAACATTACCTGGACACAGGAAAGCACTCCTCCAGGAAGATCAAGCCCCAAATGCTGCTGAAAACAAAATGGGTTTTAATGAATGGCAGATCTTAGGTCAGCAATAGACAGAGAGATTAGTGGAAACCTGATTAGATCAAAGTCTCTGAACATGGCTTAGAGACCACCACACCTGGGCATGGTCACTGAAACCTGAAGGCTGAATTCCGTGTTGAGAGGAATCTTTTTGTGTGTGCCTTTAATCAGAGGAAGAAGAAAAGCTGTTTGAAGAGTGCTTTGACAGGTGTGAGGAAGATAAGCTGGAAGCAGATCAGAAAGACAACAATGTTTGATAAAGAGAAGACTGGCTACTATCACCACAAATATGCATAAGCTCCATTCTGTATAGTAAAGCATGTCATTATTAATAATACTACTTATCCCTCTTAAAGCATTTTAAGCTTTCAAGTGCTACACAAATACTAATCACTAAGCAAAGGTGCCAAAGAGTCCTTCCCATCTCCTGCTGATTGCACAGACTGAAAGCACAATAAGTACAACATGTACAATGGCAAACACAGGCCTGAACAATCACCAGAGTTCATAATATTACAAAAGAGATTGTGCTCCAAAGGGAAAGATATTACTGTGCATCCATTAGGAAACTGCTCCTATTTGCTGCTGAGGGGTTGGGAACAGCAGACTTGCTGCTGGGAGGGAGCTGGAGCACAGAGGGGAAATGGAAACCTTCCATCTACATCATCATCTACAGGAGATGAGGACAAAAACCTCCTCAGAGGAGGAAACCTGGGGAAACTTTGCAGCAAAAGGTAAAGCTGGGACAAAAATTCAAAAGTAAAGTCATTAAATCAGCCAAGAAGGAAGGTGCTGGATCTTGGCAGTTTTATTTGAGCAGAAAGGAGGGGAAATCAAATAAGCGACTGGCAATGGGAAGGAATGATCCGTTCATTCCCTGGCAATGGGAATGAGGAACAAATGATATTAATTGTAGGTAATAATGGGAAACTGTTGCCAGTTTTAGTGGATACTGGTTAGAAAGCTCACATGAGTGACTCCTTTCTAGTCCTTGAGTCCTCAGGCTGCCCGTTCTGCAGGAGTGCTCAAACAGAATGCACACAAAGCCAGAGTCTGTCATCACAGTCATCCCTCTCACAGCAAGACAGAACAACCAGAATTCCCTCTGCTCAAATGTTAATCACTGCAGCTGCTGACCCTCCCAGGGAGGGCTGCAGGATCCCACCAGCCTGTTCAGGGGCACAATCTGGTTTTTGGTATGAGTGCTCTGCACCCAGGTGGGCTCTGTCCTAAGCACCTACCTGCAACCAGTGCTAGTAAAAAAGCTTTTTCAACTTAAACCATCTCTCCTACTAAGTGGGTACCAAAAACCTGAGGGTTTTGGCCTCAGCTTTTAGTCAAATATGAACAGAAAACTCAGTTATTGACAAACATGTCCATTTTTATGATGTGGGAAGAACAGAGAGAGCCTGTGCTCTGAACCTAAACCAGAAGCTGCACGAGCTGCTGGAAAGGTGCAGAACAAACTCAAGTGCACTTTTCAGGCAGATCCCATTCACATCCCTCCAGAAAAGGGCTGTGTTGTCTCCAAGGGAACAGGGAGGCAGACCTCAGGCCTGGGTTAAATGAAATTATCTCATTAACATCTGTTCCCTTATCTTGTGTGTCATCAGTTAATACAGAAGATGCTACAGGTGCCACAAAAAGACTCTTCCATGCAGAATAGGGAAACACAACAAGCAGTGGAGAGATCCCAACCTTTTTTTTCCCCTGAAGCTCTGGCAAAGCACCTTGGCCTTCAGGGAGGAAAGATTGATGCTTTCTGCATTAAAAATGATAAGGCACAATTCATGATAAGGCATCCAGTTTTTTTAATACCTGTTTAGTGATTCCCAATGCGTTTTACTTGTAAATACTCACATGGTTGATTTAGTTTGACTTGTAAAAACATCCTGAGGTTAAGGGTCTCCAATGTTTCCCATCTCAGGCACACCCAAATGAGTAAAGCATAATGACATTTGTATCTATGGCTCCTTCTGAAAGTTTTGACCCTTTTTTCCCCCATTTTGCTGAACAAACTAAGGATCTTAGCAAGAGGGAGAAGAAAAGAAAGTGGTGGATGATAGAGAAACAACTCTTTGAAGATGCTGAAGTCACTCCCTTTGTTTCCTGCCTGCCATCAGGGATTCAGCCCCATCCCTCAATGCACACAGTTGAAACACCAATATCTCCAAAATACCACATTTGAGTTTGGGTTGTCAAAAAATCAGGTTTCATTTACTGAATCTCCAACTGACAAGTTCCTCATTCATGTTGCTGTTTTGATGTCAAAGATTTGCAGTGGAGTTCCAAGTCCAACAGGCATCAATGTCACTGTGTGATCACCCACAGGGGCTGATTATACTTCAGCTCCTTTTCCCACACCACACTGGAAATGGCCACTGCATGGCAGGACCAGCTCCTCCTGTGAAGGAAAGTCAAAGCAAAGCATTCCTTATTTTTCTGTTTCATCTCCTTTGCTCCTAGTTGCTCTTTTGAGTGATTCGCTGCTTGTAGTTTTCATTCTTAAATCTGATAATATTTCCCAAATCCCTTCTCTGCAGAGAGCTGCCATCTACATCCCATGGAATGTCTTCCCTGGGACTGCAGAAATCCTTTTCCCTTCCAAAAAAGCTCAACATTTCTTAGCAACAGACAGCAGTACCACTGAATTCCTCCAGTGCCCTTGGATGTGTTTTGGATGTTTAAAATTCAAGGGAACAGCTGTCAAGTGAGATGATAATTGTGCTGTCAGCATACCAAAGCAGAATTAGTGAAATTACCCTCCAAAGAATGTAGGCTACATAGTCTTGTAAGGGAAAAAAAAAAAATTGTTTCCTTATCACATAGAAAAGGAGAGGTCTGAAATAAGAAACACTCCTCTGAAATCAATGCTATCTGAAAGATGAAGTGAACCACAAGCATTGCTGAAAGCTGTGATAAAAGAGACACAGGAGAGGCCAGCTGAGGCCACCAGGGACCATGGCAGCACAGGAGCTTCACTTGAGAAAGACCCCAGGCAGCAACTCTTCTGACCCTCTGAAGATCTTGTGGCACTGAAAATCCCTACATGTGACATTAATGTCCCTTACTTCAGTATGACATTGCACAGACATCTAAAGAACCTCCACATCTGCTAAGGTGAGAACTGGGTGCTGCTGGACCCTCATTCCCTTCTCTTCTGATCCAAGTGCCTTGGTACAAAGTAATCCTGGCCTCTAAGAGGTGATGCCAAGCTCAGGTGAGACCATAGCACAAAAGGAATTCAGACCCCTCTGTTGCCATTGAAAGTTCCAAGACTGATCTCTCCAGCAAAATCTCAAACGAGGCTTCTACTTTTCAGAAAACCCCAAAGAGCTGTAGCAGACACAAGCAGGGAATTCCTCAATTCCCACAGGGTGGACGTGGCACTGAGCCAGGGTTGTTGAAATAAGATAAGGATCACAGCAACTCATTGAAAGACAAACTGCTCCAATAGGCCAGCAAGACAGTCCAGCTTCAAATAAGTGATTTACCATCTCCAGCTGGAAAAAACCAACAGCATTTTTCACATTTTGAAGAAAATCTTAATCAGGCAGAAATGAGAAAAATAGGAAAATTGGGAAATTACTTGTGAAATAGGTGGATTTTTCCTGTGGATTTTCCAACAGCATTTGTACAGAGTGGAATGTTCCCATTGCCCTCCTAGGACCAAAGAGTCCCACACTCCAAGGCAGTTTTCACACTGAAATATTCCTCATTGTTTCTCATAATGCAGAGGCAGAAACCAAGCCCTCCCTTTCAGTTATTGAAGAATCATTCATTGTGATTTCTGCTGCATTGGTGTTGCTCCCACTCCCATTGAAATCACTGACCTGAAGAGAGGTTTTTTCTCTCAGTTCCATCTCTGTGTTGGGACAAGATCCAGCCAGAGACTTCACATGCTCAAAGGTTTCCACAGTTTCCCAAGATTCACAAGGACTCTGGAATGAACATAAGAAGGTCTCATGCATGCTAGACATAAGGACTTGAAAGTGGAAAGAAACATAATTTTCCATGGATCAGCACAGACTGGCCTTCGAGACAAGGGCACACATTGAAAATTGGAAACCAAAGCCAGGATGAGAAGCAGCAGAACTAGACAGAATTGCTCATTCTGGTTAAAGCTAACTAGGAACAAAACACACCTATATCAGTGCTAAAGTGAGAGGCAGCAGCTGTCTTCCTTTTAGGGGTAAAAAAAAAGGAATTCTTAATCAGAAAGATTTTTGGCAGGTGCCAGCCAAAGTCAGAGCACACTTTGAAAAGCAGAGTCAGAACAAGGAGCCTTACAGAGTCCACATGTCACTGTCCCTTGCTTAGTCAAAATTTCCATCACATTCAGAGATTTTTGCCCAGAGTTAGATACCAGGCCTTAGCTCAATATAAGAGCCTTCATTTCTCACTATGAATATAAAGTCACCCCCATTTTTTAGCAAAATCTTCTGTGAGGAAGCTGGAATCTGCTCCATTTTTCTCTCCCCACAAAAATGCTGCCCTTGGTTGAAAAAACTGTGGTTTCTCCTTGTGTTTTTTGGAAGAAGTCAATGCTTTCTGCTGGAAAAAGGGTGAGGAGGGAGAAAAAGATGAAAGAAATGATCACTTTCCAACCAGCAGTTCCTGGTTAGCTCAGAGGCTGCATTCATGGAGCACAGGAAAAAAGGAGGCAGACACCAAAGAATCATCCCCAAAGGCAGTTCTACCAAAAACTTCTCCAGCTGCTTCTCTGCTTCATTCTCCAACTCCCCTTTGGAGAGGGAACTTACTTCACCTCAGCCCCTGCACAGAGCTTTGTTTCACCATGAATAACTGAGTTCTTCTATCAGCTCACTTGTCTGTTGCCAGTATCTTCTGCTGCCTTATGATTTCTTTTTCCCAACAGGGCTTTTCATTCAGTAGAAATTGATTTGAAAGGGTTGCACAGCAATACTCTGCACTTTCAGATTTTGAAGAATGGAAATTATTTCACCTTTGCAAGACTGATCTCTTACCAAAAAGCAGCTGGCAGACAAAAGGCAGAAAACAGACAGACAGATGAATAAAATACAAAGGACAAGGAAAATGTGCCTGCTGGTGTACCCTATCCTGGAGTAAAAAAATCCTTTAGAACTCAGCCAGGTTAATTATCCATCAATGTCTTTCCATTGATTTTTAGAGGCTTACTGTAGAAGACAGCTTTTATAAAAATATGTGTTGGAAAAAAAAAACAACCAAACACCCACAGTTTTTATCCTCCCCTTTTATTGCCATTTCCATGGAAGAAGAGAAAGGAGAACAGAGAGGTCAGGCACAGACCACAGGAATGCTGTGGTAAAGCAGCTGCTGAAAGCCATTCCAGGAAGCCAAATAACCAAATGAACTGACAGAGTCAGGGAAATGCAAGCCCAGAAGATTGGCTGAAGTGCCTGCACAGATTGAACACTTCTAAAGCCCAAAAGGTCTTTTTCCACCTTTGGAGGAGCTTTACATCCCCCCTCTCCATCAGACCCAGATGCTGGTGAAAGGGCTGCAGAGCAGCATGAGGCATCATCCAGACCCTCAGCAGGGTAATATTAATATAAATTATGATTAACTAAAAATTTTATTATCATTAATGATATAAATAATATAAATATATCAACAATATTAATAATAAATATGTTCCTTTTGAATAGCAAATATAACATTAAATNAATAAATTTATTTATAGTTTTAATATTAATAGTATAAATATGAATAGATATATTGATACTATAAATACATTAATGATGATAATAAAACTAAATCAGTTTCCAAATGTGTTTGGAGCAGCAGGTGCTGATGGTTCCAAACCAGTCTCTGGGTCTGGATTCTTTCTCAGCCAGAGTTATGTAGCTTGTGAGACTCATACTACTAAAAAGAACATGTTGCTCTAATTTAGCTGACTCTTTCTGCAGAAAACTCAGACTCTTTCTGGGTTTTCTCAAAATCATCACTCCAGTTTTCCTCTTTCTTATTGAAGCTCACTGTTCTCAGCAAGTGGCATTACAGATTGAGCTTTTCACCTCCACCACTTCCTGGGCAGGGAAAATCAATCTTAGAGGGATTTATTGCTCTGGTCCCTTATCAGTGGAAAGCAGGTGCAAGGGAGGCATCCATAATTCCAGAGGGATCCTCCACTTGGCAAACTTGCCCTGCTCTCACAGCATAGTTGACAACCCTTTTGTCTTGAATTTGGTCACTGAAACTACTCTAAAATACATTAAATACATTTAGAGTGTTTCAGCCACACAAAAGCAGAAAATGTGTATGTGTGTGTCCATATGCACATCTGTGGGTGGTCATATATATATCATATATGAGATATATATATTATATATACATTTCCTCTGGAAATTTCTAGGCTGAGCATTAGATCCATACATATAATTGAGATTTTCATTTGTTGTAACCAGCTCGTAATGTCAAGAAATGGATTTATGACTGTCCAAAGTATGTGTGGAAGATGACCAGCCCTGAAGGAGTTGTTGGAGCTGTTCCTTTTACCAGGAAAAGCCCCCTTTAAAGCCATCAGAGACCTCCCACCCCAAAACTTGCTGAGAACAGGCAGGATGAAAGAGCAGAGGGAGATAAGAGAGCTGGCTCTCACAGGGACCTTTTCCCAGTGCCTGAGGAGATCCAGAAACACCTCACACAGCCCTGTGCTTTTAACAAGATGCTGCCAGAGGGCTCTTCCCAGCCTCAAAGCCACACACATTTTCTCCCCAACATCTTTTTTAAAATGATTGCCATTTGTAATTTTTCTTTGCCATCTCATCCAGCAGGAAATACTGACAGCAAAAAGTTCCCTATTATGCAGGAGAAGCTGATGGCACTAAAAGCTACATGGCACAGTCTTAAACCTTCCCAATCTCTCACTGCCAGATGGATCTTGGTTTCCTATCGATAAATGCAAAGTAGTGCCTTGTCAAATCCATCTTTTTCCTCCCTTCCTCTCCTCCCCACTGCAAATTTGGAGAGGAAACCACAGGCTGCAGCTGGCACCAGTCCTTAGCAAGGAAAAGAGACACTTATATAAAGTAAACAAATCACTCTCAACATCTTTCTCAATTTGTCCTGAGGGTCCTCACTGTCAGACATCCTCCAAAACACAGCCAGGGCTGTTCCACAGGAGCTGGAGTCCCAGTTTAATTGAACACAGCCCCACAATGAGAATAATCTTTCATCATTCTCTCATGCACAATTCCTTTTCCCTGTGATTTGCATTTCCTGTGTTTTGCCCCATTAACATTTTACCAGGGAGCACAGAGAGCTGTGTTTGAGCAGCCGAAACCAGACCAAAAAAAACCCCTTGTGCATTCCAGGCAGAGGAGATGGATCACACTGCAGCACAAGGAACTGCATAACCACTATATGATTACATTCACATACCCATCATTTTATTTGAAATGGACTTTGATTGGACAACAGAGGTTCTCCAGCTCTGGCTGGGAGCACAGAGAGCTGCTCATCACAGGCAGGAGCAGAGGAACCACCTGGCACCTGAAGCAGCTGCTCTTGTAGAGCTGCAGAACAAAGAGGGGAAGAAAGACACTCCCTTTATAGTTATTCCCTGGTAGCCACACAGTAATCCTGTTCTCTAATGAGCAGAAAGTTCAGCCTCAGTAAAGCACAACTGAACGTTTCAAATAGCTGCTTCTTGTTCTCCCAGCAGGGAGCCTCCAGGGATTTGTGCATTAAAGTCAGATTTGAAGATAAAGGCAGGAAAATTTGCAGGAAATACAGAAAATTGAAGCAAGAGAGACTAAAGACCTAACCTGACAGAAAAAAAAAAAAAAAGAAAAAAGAAAAAAAAACCCCACAAAAATATATAGCAGAGAAAAGGAAGAGGTTTGAAAAGGAAAGTGAAATGTTTAGATGGCAGAGGACTTAAGAAAATAGATATTCCTTTTGGGAACGTGAGGTTTAGCCTGATAGATAACACACCCACAGCTCCATTAAAACCAGAACTGAGCTTTAGAGGAATAAAGGAAATCAAAGTATTTGACGGGAAACCAACAAAAGCAACAAACTACAAGAAAACCTCATTTGTTTTTCAGTCCCTGCTGGCTTTCTTTCCAGAACATCTCCAGAGGAAACTCCTCGTCCCATTTGAGTCAATGTGTATTTTAACACACATCACAAGGCCCTCGGGGCACTCAGTTTGGAGGACCCAGGTAATCTTCAAGGTAAAGGCCACAGCCACTTGATAAAGCTGTTAATTGCTGCCATCAGGGAAATAAGGACATTTGGTTCTGGGAGCAAACAGGATCAATTTTGCAGTGGTGAACCCCAGCTGGAGGAAAGTGGCAAAATGTTGCTTTTTCTAATGAAATCTGCAGGAGTCATTCTACAGAACGTTACCACAGGAATGGAAAGTAAAAACAAAAAGTGTCCTCCACACCTTAGTGTTAATTTAATGGTGAAAGGTCTGGGGACATATTACAATATATATGGAAAAAGGACTCTGAAAAAAACTCCACTGCAGATTATGCACCAATGCACAAGAAGAAATGCACTGACAGTGCCAGAAACCCCAACATGAACCAGCATTGTAGAAGCTCTGCCAGGATGAATGAGCTATTCCATTCTTGGAAGATCCCAAAGTCAAAGCAGTTTACAGACCACATGAAATCCAACCAACACAACAGCCACGTGAAGTCACCCCCAGAGTTCCTTTCCAGTGTGTTCAGATGGCTCCCATCCCATCCCAACCTCTGGTGGCACGAGAATATTTCTATGCCACCAGAAATACATATATGCTTATGGAAGAAATTTATGACATAGTGACTCAGTCAATGTCATATTATAGACCTCATAGGAAATATCACCCAAATTCCACAGATTTACCATTCTCCCTGCAGAACATGGAGAAAATATGAGCTTCAGAGCACATCTTGAATACTAACACACTTGAGCTGTTATGGACCACAGGCAAAGACCCAATTTACAGCCCCTGTTCTCATTGTGCCCTTCACAGCACATTTTGCTGCCCAAGGAGTGAAACCACAGACTCAGGAAGAGCAACAGTGCCGGGGAGAGGCTTCTAGAGGACCCGAAGAGCCAGTGAAGGGAGGAGCAGAGCCCTGGGATAAATAACAGTTGAATCAATTGAGCTGAACTTCCTTCCTTCTGCCTTAAAACCAGCCAGGTGAGGGATTCAGCCCCAGCCTATCTGTGGGGCACAGGGAGGTGGTGGTGCTTGCTGACAAAAGTAACAACTCTATTTTTATCCCAGCTCCTCTTACCAATGTGTGTCCATCCTGGTAGTCTCAACACTGTGCTGTTCAGGTTATTTACTGCACAAAGTTGTTCCCGAGATTTGGGCTTCATTTCCCTGTTCATCATTGCTGTGCTCCCCAGGAACATCAGGCTGCTGGCAGCACTCTGTTTTGTTGTTAAGAGAAAGAACCACGTCATTTATTTTGGAAGAACAAAGCACTGTCACAGAGACTTTTAGTTGGTTGTGGTTTTTTTAGCCACAATAGCTGCCCAGAAAGCTTTTTGTCAGAAGAAACCTTTTGTCTCCTACTTAATCTGCACCGGGAAATGATGAAGTGATGAACTTGCTGCTAATAAACAGATGAACATCTGCCTCTCTGCAGCTGAGAAATCCTTCCCAACACCATGTGCAGCCCAGGGCAGCGTGCTGGGCCTGATTAACACCATCCCAGTGCTCCAGGTGCCTCACACAGGGAATAATCAGGCACACAGAGGTTTAACTCCTGGTGTACGCTGGAGAGGGCATTAGCTGACATCAGCTGAGATGCTCTCTGTTGGGTCCCTGCCTCCTAATAGAGCCTCCTCTCTTCTTAGCAGCCCAGCTATTAGCAATCAGAAGATGCAGTAATTGTTTAGGGTCCAATCAGCAGGAAATTTCATTAGCTGCATAGATGCAGCCTGTGCTTTTTACAGAGGCCAGGAGGGGAAAAAAAAAATCCCCAGGTTTATTTAAGGAATATCTAAATGTTCCTTAGGCACCTCTCTGAGTGGCCTTTCTAACCATGCCCTGTGATTCACAGACATCAAGATCATTAATTCCTTTCCAAAAAGGCTTCCCATAAATAGATTAATAGATAAATGGCCACAGGAGCTTTGCATCATTTCTTAAAGTTTGGGTTTTTTCCTGAGAAGCTGCAAGAGGAGCCTTTGGGCTCCTGATTTCTTCTGCACAGGAGCAGGGGAGGGGAAGAGAAGGGGTTTAGGTGATGAATGCCTCCCCAGGGATATGGCCAGTGGGTAAAGGCATGAACTGTTTGCAAGTGAGCAGAGATGCAGCCACAAGACCTCGTGTCCTGGAGCTCCCAGGACCTTGGGTGCAGAGCCTGCAGCTGAGGGGCTCCGTGCCTCAGTTTCTTTCATTTCTAAAACAGAACTAAATATGGTTTTCTGCATTCAGAAATTTTGCTGATACCCATAAGACAAGACGTCTGAAACTTAAGGGGATATACCAATACTGAGGGGTTTGTCTCATATTTTTTGTAGAGTATTTGGAAGCATTTCCATCTCCTACAAAAACTGGCTCTCTATAACTAGGTAAGACACCCTCTAACAAGTAGGACTCTTCTGCTCTGCCACATCTTTTTCTATGCATAAAAATAAGATTTTCTGCTTTTCATTTGTCTATTCCTGTTCCCTGAGCAAGCAACAGGACTTCAGCAATCCTTGGAAATTTATTAGTTTCATTTAACTCTCCTACTCTGCTTAAGGGCTGGTGGGGTCACTTGGAGATTTTAACCTCTCCTTCCTTGTTCCAGCCTGGCATTGACACATGCCATTCCCAAACTTGTCTTTTCTCCTTCTCAGACTCACCCAGCAGCTCCATTAACCTGCCCTTATTGCAGTTATAAGTGAGAGGTCCACAATTTTATTTGCTCTGTGCCCAGAAGCTGCAGCTGGATCCATTTTCCACGTGGAGATGCTCAGTGTGGTGTAGACCCCTCCTGGAAGCTTCTGCTCCTTTCTCCAGCTCTTTCAAAGCTGCACAGCAGAAACACTGCTGGGCAGGGAGCAGCCCAGATTTGGAAGATTTCTTGCCCTTTACCATTCTGACTGCTTGTCACTGGTAAGCTCATTAGTAGAACTTTGCCAAGTGTTTTAAATGTACATCAGGGCACTTTCTGAGGAGATGTGTCATTTTGGACTCCTAAGCTTTTTATTACCTATAAGCTGCTGAAGTAATGAAGTCACACCAGTACCTTAAAGGAGTTTAAATCATGAAAATTTAACAAGAGAAGAAAGCAAGCCAATTTGAATTATTAGAATTGCCTTTTCCTGTTGCTTTGCTATTCACAGACCAGTTGGAGGCCCCAGCATGTGAAGTCATGCTCAGACTGATTTCAGGCCTGGAATTCAGTACAGCTGACCAACTAGACCATCTAGAGGCATCCAGACCTTGGAAGCAGACTGTATTTCCAAAAAAAATTTGAATAGTAATAAATTCAGTATAGCAAGGCAAATTCTCTGTGCAGAACAGCTCATTTGAAGGCAAAGTCAATTTACAGGAAACAAAAATATGGCTCATTGTGTTCCCTAATTCATGCTTTCATCCTTTACTCTCCCCAGACTTAGAGTAATTATTCTCTCCAACAGGTTGTCAAAACCCTTTCCATTTCCTGTAGCAATTACTGTTGTATGCTTTAATATCTATTACTCTTGTATGTCTTAACAACTCTCTCTTCTGGGCAAATTGGAGGCCCCAGGTTACTTGTGTCCTGACCCTTTGTAAGTTCCACATGGGAACAGGACCTCTAACTCAGAGTTAAGTCCCAACAGCAAAGTTTGGAATTGTATGAACACGTCCTTCAATTTGTGTGGCAAAGCAATTGTAAATATCTGGTGTGAAATGAATTCAATTCATTTAATTCAACTCTGATGGCACAGAGAAGCCAAGTGGAGCAAGGCCTCTGGTCCCACTGTGATTTCATGTGTGTCATGAACAACATCCATCAGCAACTCAGGTCCTCAAGGACAGGTTAAACCAACAGGATGAATGCCTTCCCACAGCACCAACACTTTTCCAGCAAACACGGGGTTTGGGCCATGCAAAAATTGCCTCACCATTCCCTGTGGGCTTTCACAGTTCTGCATCAGAGAAGTTGTGACTAAGGGAGGGGCTGGCAAGAAGAATTCCTGTTTTCAGCAGGTTATTAAGTTACTCAGGCACTCAGCATTATTGCAGCACGCTGGAATTTTTAGCTCTCCTGCTAAGTTCAGCCCTGGCTGGGTTTTGTGTTACTCTTGAGTTCAAGAGCAGAGTCTTGCTCAGAGAAAAGGTCTGACTTACTCAAAACCTCCTCAGCTGATCAGAGGCAAAGGCGAGAATACAGGACAACTCAAAGTCGTAATGGTGAAAGCCCTTCAGTGGAAAGGAGAAATAGTCATCCAATTACACACCAAAAAACCCCCAAATACCACCACACCAGAGTTTTCTTCAACTTCTCTTCATTTTTGCTCATTAAAGAAACTCCCTCTGCCATGGGGACAACTCACAATCATCACAGTTCCTCCAGGGGTTGAGCCAGAGGGACATGAGCATCCCTGTCCCCCCCTGGAACACACAGCACCTCTGAGGGAAATGAACCTTGACCTCCACCAAACCATTTCAGTGATGGCAATGCCCTCCCAGGCTCCCCACACAGATTCATCTCCCCATCTTCCCCAAAGAAAAAAGTTTTTCTCATCACCCCATTTCTCCTGAGTTAACAATGACACTCAGTGGTCAGGAGGATTCCCTGCAGTCTTACACAGATGCTCCAGCATCCAACAGTTAATATTCATTATATATTGCCCACAGCAAATGTCTTCTGTGAGCTTCAGGATCCTAAGACAGGGTCCAAGTGATACAGAAAGATCATGGATGGAAAGGCTTAAGTAAAAGGTGGAACCAAACCATAATTTATTTTCCAATTTGTGCAGTGACCTGGGAAAATTTTCCATCAATCCACATCCAGGCTATAAAAACAAAAGCAGACCAGAGGAGGCAAAGGCAGCTCTAGATCAAATTATTAAACAGAGAACATGTAGTCAGAGAGAGTCCCACTGCCACCACAGAGATCCAAACCACAAGTGAAGTTAGTTTTTTATAATGTGAAACTTCTGCTTTGTTCTCCTCTTCCACCCCCAAGGATGGATGAAGAACAATTGCACAGCCTCAAGCTCTGCCTCTGGAGCTTGCTTCTGTTGCTTTCTTGCCACAACAGGATTTCTACCTGTGCTCCACATCCAGTGAATCACAGTGTGATGTAAAACCAGAGGAGGATTAAAAGAAAATTCTGTTGTTTGTGGGTAAATACGTGGTGAATAATTCAAGTCCATTTCCAAACAGCATTTAATCAGCAGTTTGAAGGATTCCTCCACGTCTCCAGCAGTACAAATCACACTGAGATGACGCCTTGCACTTCTCACCTAAACACAAGACAGCTTTGCAATGAATTAAGAGTTTGATTTACAACGTTCTTGTGCTGAAAGAAAAAACAAGCAATTAAATATCACTCTTCAGCACTGTAAATTATGTATATCCCAGATTCTGTTTCTCAAAATAATTCTCTGCCTCCCTAAAGTGCTGTGCTTATTATTTTTCAGGAAACAGTTTGACACCTTTTTTTATTTTCAATATATGTGGGCTATATCTCAGGCAAATGCACAAAAGGCAGGAATTATTCTTTTATATTATTTTGCAATGTAAAGCACACACAATTTTAAATGTATTCATACATTGACAGAATGTCAAAACATGTATTTTACTCCTTCTAACAGGAATAATTCTGCTCATTCAAGATTGCTCATTTCCCTTTGGACTAGAACAGTAACACACTAGAAAGAAAAAGGATTTCCACCCTATTTATTGGCAAAGAGAATTCATTACAGTCTTACCCAGGGTTCTGGTTTTTCTCTTACCGTTGTGGCATAACTGTGTTTTCCATCAATCCAGTCAGAGCACCACTAAGATACACCTTATTATCAAACATTATTACAGCTGCCAAGTCGAGCATTTAAAAGACAGGAAATGCAAGAATTCATGTTTGGCTCCCAGCATGTTTACATGCAGTGGGATATTAACTTTATAATAAGTCTTGTCCCCTAGATTTCAATATTTTCTGCTCAGAACTGCACCCACAGAGCCCAGTTTAGGCTCCCTAAAGGCACCCCTGGCAGTGCCCACGTCTCTTCAGTGCCCACAGGAGTGTTCAGGGTCTCACCCAGCTGCAGGGACTATTTGGGAGCACCCACCACTGCAGGAGCACCAGCTAATAGACACCAGAATATCCAACACAGAGAGTATTTCAAATAGGGAACTGAAAACCAATGGACCAAGCCATCATTTAAGCAACTTTCCCAGCACAAGCTCACAAGTCAGTATAGTTTGTGGAATAAATTGGAGAGGAGCTGGGCTGGCACAGGGGCTCCCTGTGATGAAGCACCAGGCAGGGACAGCCCCTGTGCTCTCCAGCCCATGGTCAGAGCTACAGGACACTCAAACACACTGAAGGACAGAATTTTTGGAGCATTCGAGGTTGAAGAAGTCTCATGTGTGTTGCACGTACCCAGAATAAACGAGCACAGTTCAGCCCTGATGAGCAAATTGCACTGGGCCTTCCCAGGCCTAAAAGGCATTTCATAATTAGCTCCATCTCTCTAAGATGAATAGCAGCCTAGAAAATAACATCCTTAAGCCATGCCCTTCCTCCTTGTTTGCCATTCCAATGATGGAAGGGTAAATTAAAATGCTCCAGCATAAAGGAGCATGAGAGAAACTGAAGATTCTATATCCCGTAAAACTTTAATCAGATTCACTGAGCAAAATAAACAAGAAACTCTCGTTATTAAACTGATATTTAAATTACAATTCAGAAGGACTCCAGCTGCCAAAAATGAGAACTCATCTTGCAAAGCCCTGACACATTAACATAAATCCCTGCCAGGTTAATCATCTCCAAAAGCCAGCAGTAACCCAAAATGTGACTTTTGCCCAGAGAACTCAGCTCCCCTTGCAAGACTCCTGCAGGATTGACACCAGCCAGGAATTCAGCTTAGGAAGGAACTCAGCTTATGGCAAAGATTCAGGGTTGGAATGCACTGCAGGTGAGCCCCCTGCCCCAGAGACACACCACACATCAGCCAGGAAAAGTCACTTTATTTCCAGGGCAAGTGCTGAGCATTTAATCTCACACCAAGACCATCCCAAGCAGGTAATTACAGGCCACATGCCAATTCATTATTTCTTCCTTTCCCATCCCCAACCCTGCAGCTGCTACACTACAGTGATCACACTCTGACTTCATTCAAACCTTCAATAAACACAGTTAACCAAGAACTCTATTTAGTAAATAATAGCTGTTGTTAATATTAATGGCAACTCCATTTGCATGTTGCTGGGGAAATTATTTACTTACTAAGGCCTGGGGGGCTGTTGGAAAGCAAATGAAGGTCAGTCAGAGATTAAATTTGCTCCAGGCCTTGCTTAGCTAACCCAACCAATGCCTGGCTCTGTGCAGGTGTTCCACAACGAACCTACACCTCAGCCAGGTGCTTACAACCAAAAAACTTTCAGAGCAAGAGGAGCAGGAATTCTCCTAAATGTCCTGATCTCTTCCCCCACCAGCCCTGTGTGCACAGCAGAGCTTTAATCCAAAGGCCAGGCACCCTGTGGAGTCATAAACCAGGATGTGGGGGGAAATTCTCTCCTTTCCAGTAGCATCTTTCACAGGCCACATTCATGCCTGAAAATATATCAATTTAATCCTCTCCCTTTTGAATTCTTTTTAAAAAACTGGACCTTGGGATTTTGCGTAACATCTGAGTGAAAATAAAGGAGAAGTAGAAAATAGAGATCATCAGAATAGGATCCCCAGGTGCTACAGAGGTAAGAAAGGCAAATTGTGTAGCAGGATAATAAAAAGAATTTATTTCTGGCTTTTTAACTGTAGAAAACAAAGCATTTCACAACAGTGATAAACCTTATAATCTGTTTACAGCAGAGAGACTGAGGCACAGCAAAGAATTCATTCCAAACCCCACAAACAAGGAGCAGCACCAAGAATTGCACCAACCTCCCAGCAGCAGCTTCAGTGCTCCATATCCAGCCCTGCGTCACCCAAGGACATCAAAGAGCTGAGAGGTGATTGGGGAAATTGAAACACAGGCAGGGAAGAGGCACAAAAGGGAGATTGCTATTGTTCAGTTACCCTGTATGACTTTCTACAGGATTTAAATAACTGCAGAACTCACGTCTTCATCAGGCTTATTCAGGGATGAATCCAAGTCCCAGGAGTGGCTTTTTTCCTGCCCTCATTTTCAGTGCCAGCTACCTGGGCACTCACACTGGTGCAGACACTGGCACTGCAGGGATTGGAACTCTTCTGGCAGAGTTTGGGGCCAAAGCTCTGTGGTTTTTTCTCTCAATGATTACACCAAGACAACGACTACACCTCTGAAAGTCACTGCTATTGAGACAGAGAACTGGGCAAGTGTTTGTCCAAACCTTAACTCTTAGATCCAACAGGAATCTTTTTCATGTGAGATTTCATCCCTGTAGAAGGAAAAAAAAAAAATCTACTTTTTCTGCTTTCCATCAACCAAAGTCACTTTTCTAAATAAAGCATCAAAACCAGACACTTTTCAGTGAAACCTTATAAAAATTTGTGTTCAGCCAAGAACACCCAGCTCTCAGTTTGCTGAGGAGTTAGAAGGGTTTGGGGATATAGATTGTTTTTAAAAATAAAAACATCAACACCTCAAATTCAGGTGAGTCTCTGCAATGCTCTGGAAGGAAGGAGGGACAAAGATGGGACAAAGATGGGCTGGAGGTGGCCTTTGCTGCAGGTCACCAGGTGTAGGCAGAACATCAGCTACCCATGAGCTGCCCATCCCCAGCAACAATCTGCCCTTCGGTCCCTCTTCTTAGTGGAGCAACAGGGACATTTAAACAAAACAACAACAACAACAAAAAAATATATATATATACACAAGGCTCTCTAACAATTAAAAACTATTGTTTTGTCCTGCAAACACAGAGTTCTGTGGAGCACTGTCACAAGAGGACACGAAAAGAACTACACACACCTGTCAGGATGTGAGATGAGAAAAAAGGGGAAGTTTATTTGGGGATCTTGACTTATAAAGTCTTTGGGATTTGATCAAGGATTGGGGGACAAGAGGGACACCTCTTTGATCCCAGTGGTCAATTCAGAAGTCCATTAATTTGTTCTTCTCCTTGGAAAGGAATGCATTATTTACGAAACATCAGTCTTTGTTTTTGTTACAAGGTGAGAAAACTCCACTAGAAACGAAAAACAATCAGAAGGCTGAAAAATCAGGGCCAAGAGCACCTCAGGATTCCACCTCTCCATAGTCCCAGTCACTCTGGGACAGGTCAGGGATGTCCTGCCAGCCAGTGTCACCAGAGGTCAGGGACAATGCCACCCTCACAAAGGCTCCTCTCCTGGGCACCACAGAGCTTCAGCTGCTCCAACACCAGCAGCACAGAGCGTGCCACAATATGTGAACTGCCTTGATAGAAAGATGATTTCAAGACATTTCTGAACTGTCCAAGGCTGCTTTCATGCCTAGAAACGCAGAGCAAGCTCCATAAAGAATCACTTCACTTTTTCCTTGGGATCTGTTGATGAGGCTGCTTAAGCCCACTGAAGGAAAAAGCTGTTCACACACATGGCTGCAGCTGTAGCAAGTGCCTGGGTGATTATTTCACTGGGGCAGAGAGGCCATCTGGATGCTGGAGATGTGGTCCAGGCTGACCCAAATTTGGGAGATGCCACAAACCTTTCCCAGTTCAGCTTCCTCCAGCCTCTAGCAGCATCCCCATGATTTAGCCAGGGCCAGATCTGAGCTGAGCATTCCTGGACACCCTTTCCCTATCACACAAGCTTTATGCCAAAATTTTTTTTTTTTTT
>VXBB01018692.1:80464-104178 GCA_013399915.1 Illadopsis cleaveri
CACTGAAGGCCACAGAAACATCACTGGACTCCAAAAGATGAGCAAATGCAGCTCCTTGCTAGTGAGCCAGCACCAATATTAACTTTACTAATCACTTCTGTCCTGTTTAGAATAAAATTCTTGTTTCTTATGACCAGAAGGTGTTTTGCAAAGGCAATAAGAGAATACTCAAATGGTTTTTATCCAATCAAATGCAGCACCTGAGAACTCCTCACCACATCTCACAAGCCTTCATGTCTGCAGGAAAGCACAATGTTCCCAAAGGAGCAGCATGGAGAGGAAATGTATTGTGAAAATCCCATTACAGAGCCCTGAGCAGAAGGGGCAGGAAGCCACCCCTGATTGCTGCTGCCCACCCAGCACCTGCAGGGAAGGAATTGCTGTGCAGGTGATGAGAGACAGACCTTCTGTGACAGCCTGACAGCAGGGTTAAGCCACCAGGAGATTAAAATGCCTCTCAGAGAACAGGCTGCTGGTCAGATATCCTGCATCAGCTGGAATGAGCCTCACATTCATTCCTGAGCTAAAATGACACTAAGCAGTTCCATTTCCAGGAAGAACTGTGTGCTCTCACATTTTGAGGCTGCCAGGTAAAGGATGTAGATGGATAATTCCATGTCAGTGGGAAAAGTGTGTTTCCACAAACCTTACCACGCCCAGCCATTCACTGTTTTCTGCAATTCATCAAGAGAAACCAAAAGGCAGCAGGTTTTAAACAAAGGAACTGGAAGGGTTTTCTATCCACACTTTGTGGAATTAAACTGGGGAAGGGTCTGCCCTGGCAGGAGGAAGTCAAAAACCAGTGAGGAGCCAACACTGCCCGAGCCCACATCTGCCCTTCTCTGATGGCCCTTATTTGAGGTGATTTTTTACTCTTGATGGATACAAGGGCAGAACCAGCTTGCCACGATTTCCTCAAGATCCTACAGCAGCAAATTGAGAAAAAACCCCATGAACTTTATGAATAAAAGATCTCCCAATCTTC
The DNA here is from genome assembly GCA_013399915.1 of Illadopsis cleaveri. Taxonomy (NCBI): domain Eukaryota; kingdom Metazoa; phylum Chordata; class Aves; order Passeriformes; family Timaliidae; genus Illadopsis; species Illadopsis cleaveri. The sequence continues at coordinate 81,450 of VXBB01018692.1, forward strand.
AATCTTCTTGATTGATTTCATGCTAGTGATTTTTTCTTCCCTCTCATACAAGAGTCAGAGCAAGAATTGAAAGCTACAGGTAGAGATAACACAGCTCAAATCAGCTCTCATCAGTGGCAGAGGAAAAGCTGATACTGCCCTGTGAATGTCTGAAGTGCAGATCCTTACAGCTGGAGGAAAGCACGTGGGCAAATGGTTTGGAGAGTCACCAGGTGATGCCTTTAGTTTTATCTTCCATGTATTTCAGGTTCTGTGCTGCCCAGGGGTGCAGCTCTGAGCTCACAGTCAGTGTCACTCAGCTCTGCACACANAGCTGGAGTAAGTCTTCATCACGTGTACATGGTTACATTTCTGATTTCAAATTCAGGAGCAGGCTGACACAGGAGATCCTAAAAAATGGTCTGGGAAGAAATGCAATTATTGTGCTGTGCAGGCACTGTGAGCAGCATGAGTGAAGGGCTAAGGAAGAAATGGAGTGTCCTAAATCCAAGAGAAAGCAAAAAAAATTAAAATTACCAATACTGTTAGAGGAAACAAGTATTCCAAATGTTGTTAAAAGTTATAAATCACAGAATCAGAGAATGGTTTGGGGTGGAAGGGATACTTTTCACTAGACCAGGTTATTCCAAGCCCCATCCAACCTGAACTTGAGCACTTCCAGGGATGGGGTTTTCCTTTTGCACTGGACCTGCAGCTCCTGGGTCAGGGTTCCCCTTACTCCACACCAGAGAATCCAAAGGTGAATGAGTCCCTTCCTTTTGTGCCTTCTGCTGCAGCAAACTCCTCCTGAAGTTTTCCCACAGCTGGGGGAATTTGTAACACCTGCAACCTTTGTAGATACCTGCAGGACTGCTGAAATCCTGGACTCACACCTTTTCCTTCACCACAGATCCTATCACTGGCTTTTCCTCAACTGCTGTTTATATTTACAAACCTTGAATTTCAGAAATCTTCGCTTGCTTTAGCTGAATTTGGTCAAGGCACTCAAAATTAACCAGGGGAACTGTCAGAAAGGCTGATATGTACAGAGTGAATTACCATAAGGAGTTAATTTTCTTATTAAAAAAGTCTAAAATGGACCATTTTTCTGGCCATTGTGAGAAGGTCTTATTTCAAGGAGGGGATTCACAATGAATGCTTAGAACACTTTGATATTGTACATTCTGATTCTTCTTCTTCTGGGCTGCAAGCCTGGATAGCTTCAGACAGAGAAAGTGAAAACTGTGGCAACAACTCATCTGTCCTGGGTGTGCTGCTTCCTGTCCGTGCCAGCAGCTGGGAGCAGCTGCTGCCAGAGGAAATTCTTTTATAATTTCTTATTTATTTATTTTAAATGGGGTTTTTTTTTATGAATCAGAATCTCTGAGCTCCTTCCAGAAGACACAAATTTCTATTTCGCAACACTTCTCACTGGAAAGTCTTTCCCCCTCCCCATCCCTCCATCCCAGCTGTAAATTTAAGTTTGTGTTTAGTCATAGTGGGACTGTCAGCAACAGTGAAAAACTGTGCTAGACCACAAACTTGAAACAACAAAAAAATTGTTGTTACCTCTCCATACCCTCTAGTAAGATATTTTTATACTAAAACAGCTAAAGAACAAAAATTACACTGAAAGCAGCTCAGGCACCAGAGAAACGTGGGAGTTTGCTGCCTCATGATGATTAAATGCACATTTATACAGCAACCAGGACATGCATCAGTGTCAGCAGCAACAGGGGGAGTTAAGGGGAAATCACGACTTGCTGGGAAAAAGAAAAAGAAAAAGAAAAAGAAAAAGAAAAAGAAAAAGAAAAAGAAAAAGAAAAAGAAAAAGAAAAAGAAAAAGAAAAAGAAAAAGAAAAAGAAAAAGAAAAAGAAAAAGAAAAAGAAAAAGAAAAAGAAAAAGAAAGAAAGAAAAAAAAAAGAGGTGTTGTCTTGGATGAGGAATTTACAAAGGGAGTTCAGGGCACTTCACAAGTGCATTCCCACACCTTGGATCTGTCCTACCCTAAACCAGGCTCCTTGGTCTCCACCCAGAACCTGAACTGAAGTTTTCCAGGAGAAAAGCACCACAACAGCCCACAGAGAATTCGGGGTTTCTGCACAAAGGGTTGGAGCATTTTTTCTCCAGTCCTGGAGTTTTAATACAGGAGAGAAGTGCTGGGCCAGGTAACTCCTTCTGGCTTCCCTGCAAGATCCTTCCAGGATGGGTTAAGTTTTAAAAGATATTCTGCTCCCCAAACAATTGTCAAAAAGCAGAGGAGGAGAGAAAAGCAGCTGAATTTAAAGCAAAAGAAGCTGCTCTCTGTAGGAACAAAAAGAGGAGGAAGCAGAGCCCTGCAGTGGGTAAAGGCCACCACAGTGTCCTCAGGGTGAAAAGCAAAGCTGGCCCGATGGCAATTCCCCTCAAAGCACTCAGAAAAGCAGAATTTCAGCTAAAAATCTGCTTATTTCCTTTGGTATTTATAATCCCTTTCTCTGGCTAGACAGAAGATCTCGTCTTGGTGGTATCCCATGAAAATACAGCAGAGACACTCACTAATATTTGATGTATATTAATATTTACTACAACGTAAAGAGGTAGCAAAGGCAAAGAGCTGGCTCTCACCATGATATTGCTGACAATCCTCAGGATTTGCTTTCAATTTCTGATGACTAATCTGAAAAGCCTCTTTAAAAAAAGAAATTTTAAATGCTGCACATGTTTTTCTGGTGAAATTTCCCCTTTAAATTTGGACTGGCCAAAAATACAGACTTTCAGACTTAGTCAGCTTCTGCTGGTTCTCCTGGATGGGCAGCAGGTTAAAATATTGGATTTTTTTGTTTATGTTTTCCTAAGGAGAGTTTTCTTTTGAAATATTGGTTGCAATTTCATGACTTCTTGATAGTGATAAAAAAAATTTCATCAGATGAAAATTAAATTGTCCCAACTAATTCCTCAGAAGAATTGCCATGGAAAGCTCAGGTAGAAATCTGTGTTCATGCAAAAATACTTTTATTCTTCTGAGGAAACATTTCTTCACAGAAAACAGACTCTGGTGAATTTTTAAAGTGATTTTCAGAAGCTTTCAAATTTGCCATCTAGAAATAAAAATGCAAAAATCTCTAGACAAGTTGTTTTTGGTTTTTTTTTCACTTTTGGGCATTGATGCACACAGACACGCCGTGGCATATACCAAATTTCCTTCCCTTATTGATCCTGTCACTGTGATAAAAGCTGCTACACAGCAAAAAGGCTAATTCAGGCAAGTCTGAAGTGTGAATTGAGAATAAACTAAATAAGATTTCTTTATAAGAGAACCAAACTCTTAAATCTCCTCCTCCACTTAATAAAAATCTGGTTAAAAAACCAATGTTGTTGCAGTATAATTTCTGTCTTTGGTCACACTTTTTCTGATCAGTACAGAGACCATTTAACCCATTTCCCAGGAATTTCACGGCCTGACACGGGAACACAAGGAGTCATTTTGACTCTTTCTGCTGTTTAAAAAAGAATATATTCATAAAAAATAATCCATGAGGTCAGAGAGAGAATGGGATTTCAGGGATTATCAGAGGGTTGGTGTATTATGCTTGTTATGTCTGTAATATTCCCACTACAAGCAGCAGTACTTTGAATAACCAGCGAGGATTCCACGTGTCCCTTCAGTTTTTCCTACAGGGAATTCCAAATAAACAGGGACCATCCAAATAAAACCCCTCAGGCTCACAAAATTACTTTTGCCCCTTCAGCCACAGGCACGAGGAGAGTTTTTTCACTTTTGGCTGGTCCTGACATCCTCTGCTCTTTCAGCTCCCAGACAAACTCACACCACACACTTCACTCCTGGTGCAGGCAGAGAGTTCCTGGCATGATTTCTTCAACTCCCTGAAGGTTTCCTACCTCAGCAACCCCATCAAGCCTCAGCACATCCACCCTGCAACTCCACTCTGGCTGTAATGTGCTGGTGACAGGGACTTTTCTCTGATTCTCTCATTACATCGATGATAAAATAAGAAATTGAGTAAATCTTTTGCTGTTTTCACCAATTTCTGTGATAGTTCTTAGAGGTGAAAGATTAAAAATAAGCATTCCTGTTCTAGCACAGCCTCCTCCCCTCAAAAAACCCCACTTTGATGATCATGTAACATTTCTTGACCCTGATGTCCAGAAACAGAACACCAACTATCCAGTTCCAAAATACCTGTTTAAGTTCCAAGCACAGCAAACACACCATTGCACACAGGTGGAAAAATCATGGAATTAAAAAAAAAAAATAAAAAAATAAATAAAAAAAAATCAAGCAAATTTAAGATCACTACACTCTCAGTTGCATCAGTGGTGGTGACCAAGTAGGGCACCCTGCAGACCTTCAAAATAATTAACATGGGCTTCTAGCCACAAAAAAAAATTGCATTGTGTTTCTTAAAAAAAAATTCCTGAGAACCTATAACCTTAATGAATCACATTTCTCAGCAACTGCCACACTCTTTTGCTGACAGGGAAAACCATGATCAGTGTGAATGTTTTGTTCCTGAAGCACAGCTTCAATTGTCATCACAGTTTGAGTCACCAGCACAGAGTATCAGCCTGTAGTTGGCAATTTCAATTTCCTGCTGGTGCAAACACATGGCCCTGTTCCAAGCCCACAACTTGTCTACCAACATGAGAAGTGGCAGAAACTTACATTTCAATTAAAGAAATTGTGCAGATTCTCTGCTTTCAAGAGCAATGTGCTAACCCTGAGTGAAGTTCTTTGTTTTGAAAGGTAAAATCCCAAAGGGTGATGTTACAAATTGCATTTTATTGCTCTCTTTTTACAATATATGACAGACAGGACATCTGGCTTGAGATCTGCCTTCAGTTTTGGCAGAATCCTCATGGGCTGCAACTACAAATGGGGTTGCATGAAGTTTTTTGCACCACCCAGAAGCTGAAAGTTTGCAGCCAGCCCCCCAGGAAAGCTTTCTGCTCTGCTAAAGCAGGTATTTCCCTAGTGGTGCTGCTAGGAGGCTTTCCTTGCTTTTGCACTGCAGGATTGAAATGAGATGTGTACAGAAGAGGCTCTGAGGTCGTGGTTTTGTGATCACACAACACCTGGCAGTCCTTCGTTGTGGTGACAGAAATTGCACAGTGGGGCAGGAATAGCAAGGGAAAGACAGGCTCTAGTCTGGCCTTTGGTGACATGGCCCTGGAGAAAAACCTGTTTTCTCTTGGTATTGTTTTCTGCAAAATAAAGAATGTCACTGTAGAGGAGGAAGAAGAAGAATACTCGTGCTCATGTGTCACAAGGCAGCACACTGAGGCGAGGCACCTCTCACACTGCCATGAACTCCTCTGTGCCTGCAGCTGCTTGCAAACATCACTCCAGCAACCCACAAACCACAAAAAAAAGCACCAGTTAATGTTCTTTCTAATGATCTGTACAAATCTGGAAAGATCTGGAAGGCTGAGCTTTTTAATCAGAATATGCTCTGGAGAGCTGGGAGCAAAGGAGGTAGGAGAGGATTACCCCTTCAAACACCAAGAAAATGAAGATGTTCTTCCTCTTTCTGCTGTCCCCTGGAGGTCCCTCCTTAAGAGTCTGAGCAGTTAAAGAGGTCAATATTTTCTCCTCAAGGGAGGTTGAAGTGATATTTAATCAGTAAAAGACTTTACTGTAGATTGATCCTACTGAATGATTTTCAAAAGCTAAAACCCATTTCACTGAAGACCTGTCTGCAGACTAATTAGAACCACTTTCTTCCTCAGTCAAGTCTGCCAGAGACCAGCAATTGTGCCTGAGGAGCACCACAGGCAAAGGTTTTTTTACCTGTATTGAACAATGCAGTTATTCCATAATCAGCTGCACTGTGTTAGTTTAATCACCTGTTCTGCTGTTTGAAAATGCATGTCTTGGTTTAGAAAGACAGGTGTTTGCTAAGGGAGGCAGGAGCCTGCCTTGGAATGGAGCCCACAATAATGGATTATTATATTACAACAAACAAAACTTGTAACCACAGACTGTCCCAATGGCATCACACTCATCCCCCAGCTGTAAACACCCTCACTTGTGCAGGCTGGGAGAATAAATTCAAGGTGGTTTCAAACCCCAAACGAAAACTCAGGGGACTGAGTGCACTGGCACCACCTCTGGTCCACATGGATTCCTTAATGCTCAGAGGCAGCAATACAGACAATATCCAGGCCTGGGCTGCAATTGCTCCTTCCCTGTTCTCTGAGGGTTCATTTGTGCTGGATATCATCATCACTGTCCCTGGTTAATGAGGAGCCAAGGCTGTGGCTCCTCTCTGGGCTGCATTGCTGAGATTGTTGAAGGGAACAGTCTGCTCCCAGCTCTGAGGTCCCTTGCAAAGCACCACAACACAAAACACCTCCATGAGCTGCTGCTGTTCATCACCTCTCGTGGGGTCCAGAAAAGGCTGGCTCAGCCAGCCAGAGAGGGGGGGACAAGCAACTAAATTGTGAAAAACTGATAAAATCACAGCAGTCTCTCTAACTAGTTAAAGTTAGAAAGTGGTTTGGTTTATTGCGACGTCTCCTAGAGTCATGCCCATGAATTACAAGGCTCTTTGCCCTCTATTTATCTACCAAAGTCTTACATACTCAAAACGTTTATACATTTGCATAATCCCAGGACCTCCCACTCCCCACTGTGTATTAAAATGAGGCCAGAGTCCTTCACTCCTGTGCAATTCTTCACTCAAATTGGGTCTGTGGTCCTTGAAATGGGTCAGTGGTCTTGAAAGATGAAGTCAGGAATGTCTTCCTTGCAATGACCTTTCTTCTGGCAGGCTTTCATGACCTCTTGGCACAATTCAATCCCCCCTACTTTGCAACCAATTATTTCTGGGTGCAGGTGCTGTCATAGTTCCGTTGGTTTTCATTTGCTCTCCTGATGGTCCATCCATCTCATTTCCTTCTATGAACACAACTAAGACCAGCACATAATAGCAAGTAACACATCACCTGTGTTCTAGTTTAAGCATCTAGTAATTATTAACTCATCTTTGTTCTTCTAACTTGCATCTTAATCTATATAAATTACTTCTATCCCTTGGCTAAAATCTTGACTCACAACAACCTTTCCCTTTCCAGCTCTGACACCTTTGTGGCATCTGCAGCCCAAGCTCAGCCCTCCCTCGTGCCTAGAATGAGCCTGAAAGAAGGACAAGACAGATGTGCTCTTAAATACACCTTAACTAATATTAAAATTCAACCCTGTGAGGTCAGAATTACTCCCAGTGTGAGAAAATCAGCCATATTTCCTTAATTTGCCAGCCAGGCAAACAGGCACAATTCTTGTTTGTACACAGCAAATCAATAGATGCAGTTGGGCACTACTGTTGAGCTATGGTCACTCTTTCCAAGGCAAAGCCACACCAATTTCTGCATGGTGATCATTCTGCCATTCACTCATCCCACCTGGCAGTGCTGAGAGCAGCTGTAACTCTTGATATCTCTCCCAGAAATGACTACACTCATAAAAGTGTGTGTTGAAGGGAAAGGATATAGTCTTTTCCCTCTTTTTCTCAGGCTTGCTTTCTGGCTTATCCCTTCCAGGACCAAATTTTAACAAATCCAAGAATTTCTGACAATGCAAGAGCTCATTTTCTAACCCTGATCTCAAATTCTTGATGAAGGTTTCATTACAGGCTCTGTCTCCTGGTCTTCTCCACTTCAAAGAATTTGAGTGGAGGTGTTTGAATGCACAGCTTTTGGAAGGGAGTAGAGGAGAAGAAAAGAAAACAAAATAAAGACCTAGCTGCTCTACCAATTCATTTCATTCAGAGACTCTTTGCAGCAGATAATGGATTTTGAGTATCAGTAACATTGCATAATTCAGCCACCCACCATCAGGCTGCTTAGCACAAATTTGGCTTTAATTTTATCCCCTTGCCAAAGTGTTCCTGCAGCAGGCCCCTCAGTTGGCAGAGAGGCTGCTGCTATCCTGGCTGTAGAACACACTTCTGGGGAACACTTTGTTCCACTGTGTCGGATTTATTCTGGGCAAACTCTTCCTCCCTACTCCAGAAAAAGCCACCGACCCCAGAGCAGCCCCAGCCTTGCTCCTGGCCCATCCATCACCCAACTCCACAGCTCCACCTGATGCCTTGGGAAGGCTGAGCTGGAACAGCGACTGGACAGAGATAAGAGAATAAAGTAGATACTTATTAAAAGGCCTTTGAGGACACACCTTGGGCAGGACAAGGCCTGACCAGCGCTACACCCAAGGTGGACCCAAAATGGTCACGAGGTCTCACACTTTTATAAGTTTTGGTTCTTTTGCATTTTAGGGTTTAATTGTCCAATTCCAGCTTCAGGTTATGAAGTCCCATCCTTCTTGTTTTCTCTCCTCAGCCACCGTGGTTTATGATTTTTGTTTATGCTGAAAACTTGTAGCAGTTGTCCTTGGTGTCCATCTGGGAAAGGATTTGTTTTGTGTCCCTGCTGTGTGCAGAGCTGAGTGACACTGACTGTGAGCTCACAGCTGCACCCCTGGGCAGCACAGAACCTGAAATACATGAAAGCTAAAACTAAAGGCACCACCTTTTGTTGGGAGCCTTGAACTATCATCAGAGTCCTGCTGGTGGAATCAGCTCTCCTGAAATAACTCATCCCAATGGGCAGCATGGGACATGCTCAGCACAGGACTCGTGTGACATGGAGTGACAGGAGCCACATTTGGAGGCTGATATCCAGCTCAGACTTTGGCTTATTTACAGCTGGGACAGTTGGGTCTTCTTCTTTCCCTCAATACAAACTGCACTTGATAAAAATCCCAATGAGCGAGGCTGCTGGACAGAATCAATGCAGAGTTTTCTCTAATTTTCTCCTTCCCCTCAGCCCATCAGGCCTGGAGGCTGTTGTAACAACCTCTTCTCCTTATCACAGGACCACAGCATGGTTTGGATTAGAAGGGATCTTAAAGCCAGTTATTCCAACTCCCTGCCATGGGCAGGGACAACTTCCACTGTCCCAGGCTGCTCCAAGCCCCGTCCAGCCTGGCCTTGGACACTGCCAGGGATCCAGGGGCAGCCACAGCTTCTCTGGGCACCCTGTGCCAAGGAAGAATTTCTTCCTAATATCTGATATTAGGAGTAGGTTTGCTTCTGGTCCAAGTTTTCCTCATTTTCATTGGGACACAGCAACTTAAAAAGCAGTGGGAGGTATTTTGAACCCAGAATTCTACAAAGGGCAGAATCAGGATTGTTTGGGGTTTTTTTAATGTTTGAGAAGTACCCATTGATTCCATTGACGCTCATTATTCCTTAAAGCTTGGAGGTAAATCCTGAAATGCCTCAGTCCTAGTAGCAGGCTGCAGGCCTTTGAAATGCCCAGCACAAAAGCAGAGTCAAGTAAGTACCCTGCTCCCAGACTCAGAGCTCGTCTACGAGACCAAAACCTGCACTGAAATGAAAGAAACAGATGTGCACTGCCACAGAAAAATGGAATAACACAAGCTGTAACATTATCACTGCTTATATGTAACTTTGGCTTAAAACCATTAACCTTTTTATAGCTTGCTTTGTGGCTGAGCACTTTCTATTCCACATAATGTTCTTCTGAATACAAAAGCACTCCTGAGTGAATTTAGCCTAATGAGAGAAGCCTGTGATGACACTTAACATCATCCATTTATCTTTTGAAAAGAAACAGCATAATTACATTCCCCATACTCAGAAATATGCTTCAGCAATTTTTTTTTTCTGCGGTGAATTCCCTCCCAGGGCAGCTCAATTAGCTGTGACTTTGGTGTTTTAGGCTGGGCTTTGCCCTTTTTTGGGGACTGGTTTGATGTTCACTGCACCCCTGGGACAGGAATTAGCTCAAGGTTAAGGTCAGATGGGTTCACAAACCAGCCAGGGACTCAAAGGGCAAAGGCTCCACATCAATTCACAATAAAGTGACCAGCAGGGATCAATTTGTGTCAGGGGCTGGCACGTGCCAGGTTTGTCCTGGCCTCACCCACTGCTGCTGGCAGGGACACACCTGTCTGCTCAACACCTGTAAATACCTATCTAATAGACATTTAATGTAAATATCTATTTCTGCCATTATCACCACCCACTTCCTGAGCCTGGCAGGGTGCAAACAGCCAGACAAAGCTCTCTAAAACAAAAAATCTACTGAGGATGCTGAATTATGTTTGGCACCCACTGCAGTCAATAATTTAACACCTCCATCATTTTTACATGTGTATTACTTGGGTGAAGAGCACACTTGTTTCTGCTCCTGATTCCATCACCCAGACTGGGTTTTGTCCAGAGTTTTTAGTAAAATGGCTTTTTTTTCTTGCCAATATACAGGAAAAAAAAATCTTGCTCTTAGGAACAGCAAATTTGTATTTCTGTTGAGAAACAACATGATCCAGAGAGCAAATGACATCAAACTGAATATCTACCCTTTCTACACCTAGTTGTTAAGAAAAAAAAAATGCAGTAACTTTAAAGGAAGAACCATTCTGCCAAACAAATATCTTGACTTGAAAAATTAGAATAATTACTAATGCTCTCTTACCTTGCTAATGAAGCCTCAAGTGAGCTTCAGACCTATATTGTCCTGTAAATGCAGCACAGCTTGAGCTCACAGAAGCGCCTCAGGAAAACACTTTGAGAGAAGTGCTTGAACTTAGTTTCATTACATAGCACTGAAGATAATTTGGGTTGATTGGTTTCTAAATGAAACCCAATGAGCTGATATAATCCATTTAAGGTGTCACCGGTTCCAGAAGTTGAGGGTAAAGACCCTGAAAGTCAGTGAGCCTGATTCCTAAAAGTGGGGAGGAACAAACTAAGAAGTGCAGGAAGGAAAATTCCAAATGTCTTGATGCTGGAACACCTAAATGATGTAATAAGTAACCAAAAGAAGTTACAGGTACTTTTAAAAGGTAGCAAATCTTTAAAAAAAAGTATTCCTCACAAATTCAGCTCAGTTCTGGGCTGTATGGAGTTGGGAGACATTTCTAGCAACAGACAGCAAATACATTAGAGCTTAGAAACGACTTGAATTACACGAAAGAGGTACTGAAGAAATGTTCATCCACACAACAGAGGCTGCAGGCAAAGCCTTAATTCTGTCACTGCCAAACTTCTGACCTGGGAACACAGAGAATTTGTGTTACAGATTTTTTGCTGCTGGAGGTGAACATGCCTCGGGAGGCACAGACCTTTTTATGGGAATTGTTGGGGTAGGCACTAATGCTACCCCAGACTTTGGTTCCCCACTCCTAATTGCACAGCATTCCAGTTCTTAATTATCTCCTCATTCCTCCTCTTCCTCCTCCATGTGCCCTGGTCCCCTCAGCTAGCCTTGCCCTCCTTTCCCCTGGGGACACCAGAGGAGCACCCAGGGCCAGCACTGCAGGGGCTCCTGGACAGTGGGGTGGGGTCATTTGGGGAAATTCCCAGGTGGATGCCTCATCCCTAGCCCTGGCCTGGCCTGAGTGCAGGAAAAGCCCCCCTGGAGGGTGTGACAGAGGTGACTGATGTGGTGGGGAGGTGCAGGAACAGGGATGCACCTCCTGCATCACCGTGTGTCCTGCCCGGATCCTGCCTGGCCAAAGCGACTCTTAAATTCACCCCGGGTTTTTCTCATGAAGGAAATGTCTTCCAAGGCAAAACACAGTCAAAAAACTCAAAACCAAACTCCCAGCATGGCAAAAGTCTGGAAAACACCTCTAGAAGCCAAAACCCAGGTCTCATGGGAAGTGTTGAGTGTCCTCAGCCCTCAGCAAGCACAGCCACTGCTGCACAAGCCTCTCACAACCCCGAGACTGCTTGGTTTCAGTGCCCTGCTTGGCTGCACCCTGCCAGCTTTTCCCTTGGCTCATTCCCAGGGTACAGCAGGCAGCAGACATCATGTTCACCTAATTGAGCTTGGGCTTATCCCCCCAGGTCTATAACACAACTCTAAACTTGCAGCAGAAACTTATACCAGAGACTGAGTTCACAAAAGCCTGTTCCCCTCTGGCAGCAGAAACTCTGAATGTTTCTTAAATCAGAAGCATTTCAACTTGATGGGGGCATCAATTCTCTTCCACAGAGTTTCTGAAGCCTGCAGATAAAGAGATGGAAGATATCCTGCCAGAGCCAAAGAGCCTCAAACTATACAAAGACAAATTTTTTCATCAGCCTACCTGGATTGCCTGGCTGGATTAAGGATGAGGAAACCCCTCTACCTCGCAGGATAAAGCTTATTAAATTCCATTTTCTGATGGCTGGAACACAACTCATCCCAATGTGAACAGCTGAAAGCATTAGTGTGAACTAATATAATAGTCAAAAACATTACAGTGATTGTCACTCAGTCAGCAGTAGCTGTGCAATATGAATAAAAAGCACATTAAATCTCTTCCAAATAATTGGCACAATGTGTTTATATAGGACTAGGGCTGCATATTAAAGCACATCTGATTCGTTCTTCATAAGCAATGAGTATTTACTGCATCTGTGATAGCTGTATAGATTCAGATGTCATTTTTAAAAATGATTAATTGGTATTTAATTAGCATGTATTACCATACTAGTTATATACAGCCTAGTTGGGAATGCAAATATAATTCTAATAATTACATAACTAGTTATGCTTTCAAGAGCCTACTACATAATGCAGTGCAGACAGCTTCCCTTGGAAGAGAAAACAGCACATAATACAGACCGAGTAACATTTTAAAAATGCCTAAATCCTCTTTTCAAAGTGGACTTCGATCTCAATCAAGAATTCTGAGGTTTTCTAGGGTTCCAGTGCAGAATTTATGTGCTGCTGCCATTCTCCAACCCTGCTACATGAAGCAACCTGGACAGACCTTTGCATTGGCATCAGTCTAGGAGTGATGAATTGCCTCTCTGAGCACTATCACAGGGATTGGAAGAGAGTTTCCTTATCCTTCACCATGAAATGTCTCTGTCCCACTGTTTGCTTCTTTCAAATGCAGAATTGATGTGTGAGGTTCTGGAGATGTGTTTGGATCTCAGCTGAACAGCAGAGCTGTGACACCCAAGGACTGAGCAGAGGTGACACCTTCAACTCAAGTGCCACCACAACTGCCAGACATGAGTAAACATCTCTGGAAAACAAATATTCCTTCAGTCTCCTTCCCTGCAGGGGTGACTTAATTCAAAGTGTCAGTGCAGAGAACAACCCCAGAGCCACTAGTAATGTGAGGATTGGGAGAATCCAGTGGTAACAATCAGTGCTTGCATTCAGTGTTTTGCCAATATCTAGGAAAAGTCCTGGAAACCCACCCTGAATCCCAGCAGGTCGTGTCAGCCACTCTCCCACCCTTTTTCAGCTCCATGCTCCCAATGAGGAGATGTTTCTGAGCAGGTTAGGAAGGGGTGGGGGGTACAGAGAGCTCTTTGGAAAGTGAAAAATCAACATACTTTCTGCTGTTTTTCCCACTTGGGAAAGGTGCTTCAGCCCACCAGCCTGAACCCTGGAAGATAAAAGCTGATTATACCCCCTAGCAGAGAACCTCTCTTTTACCTATCTCCCATCCACGCTGTTTGGGGTACAATGTGGGGCCCTTCTCAGCAGTCACATCTCCCCTGAGGCTGACAGGTACAATTGCTAGTTGGCAGCTGTGTCCCCACATATCCACCCTCTCTGCTCGGGGGAAGGCACAGGAATCCCAGCCCCTTTTCTGCACTTCAGCAGAAAAATCCACCCCCTAATTGGTGGCTGTGATGAAAACCTGTCAGATCCAACTCCTTACTCCAACACCACCTCCCATCTCGTCTTTCCAAGGTCCCATACCTCACACAGACAGGCTCCTGGCCCTGTTTTTGCAAGCTTAGAGATATTTCTCACTGTAGCTCAGGGTGATGCCTTAAGTTTCAGCTTTCATATATTTCAGGTTCTGTGCTGCCCAGGGGTGCAGTTCTGAGCTCACAGTCAGTGTCACTCAGCTCTGCACACAGCAGGGACACAAAACAAATCCTTTTCCTGCTGCACACCAAGGACAACTTTCAGGCCCAAAAGCACAAACAAGGGTGGCTGAAGGGAGGAACAAGAAGGATGGGACCTCACAACCTGCAGCTGGAATTGGACAATTAAACCCCAATATGCAAATGGCCCAAAACTTATAAAACTGTAAGATCTCATTACCATTTGTCCATTTTGTGACCATTTTGGGTCCACTTTTGTGTATCCCTGGCCAGGCTCTTGTCCTGCCCAAGGTATATCCTGGAGGCATTTTAATAAATATCTACTTTATTCTCTGGCTTTGTCCAGTCTCTGTTTCAGGTCAGCCTTCCCAAGGCATCAAGGGTACAGGAACTCTCCTCCAACACCTGACAGGACTAAGCAACAGTCCTGCTTCCAAGCCTAGGTGTATCTCTCAAAAAGATGAATGCACTTGCTGTGTGTCTCTGCCCAGAAGCTACAAACACGGATTTCTATACCTCTGGCCAAAAATGCACAACCTGCTCTCACCTCCCCACTGTGGGGTGTGAGTTTGCAGCTCACTGACAGGAGGAGCCACCAGAACATCCTGCAGCTGCAGTTAACAGGGGCAAAAAGGCTGCATTTGTCAGCCTGACAGAACACCCCGAGTTGTGGCATTTTCTGTGTTCAGTGACTCACCAGGCTGAGCCTCCTCTCCCCAAGCCCTGCATCGGGATCCCTCTGCTCCCCACCCAGAGGGACAAAAGGCCTGCAGCTATTCAGCTGCACTGAGCAGACTCCCCTCCCTGGGCTCTGCCTGGCAGGGTGATGCTTATCTTTCATTTCTCCCCTTGAGTCCAGTGCAGGAAAAGCCTGCTGAAGATAAATCCCCTCGTTTAATAACGCCGAGCTTTGCCGGAAGCAGTTTTTTAGTCGAAGATTTGCTGATCGCTCACGGCGAATAATAAAGCCTTTGGTTTATAAACAACTGTGCTTGCATCATCTGGCCTCTCTCTTTGTCACGCCTTGCTCCTGATCTTGCAGAGGTGACTGAAGGGGCTGGTGTCAGTTATTGCTGCAAAGAACCGTTTGATTGTGTCTGCCCAGTGCAGCTGCACATCCCCGTGTCACCACGGCCAGAGTGACATTGGCAGTTGTGACTGGCTCAGTGCTGAGCAGCACAGGCAGCAGCAGATTTGCTGATGGGAGGATGACAGAAGCTTGGACAGCTCTTTACAGAACCCACACCGGCACTGTACCCCTCACCCAAGTGGGAAGAGGGGGGATTCACCTCTTTTGGCAAAGCTGTGTTCAATGCTCACTGGACTCTGCAAATCCCAGCTCACCCTCAGAGTTGTGTTCCTTACACCAAACCCACCCCCTGGGGAAGGGGGCACCAACCAAGGGTCTCTCCTGGACCTGTCTCAACAACAGCAGTGCCCAGGACCACCAAGCCCCTCTTCCCAATCCCAGGTGTATTTTAGATTTAAATGAAGCTTGAACATTGCATGCTTCGGTAGGAAATACTTGTGACTTCCTGCAGAGAGTTAAAGTAAAGGCACAAATTCCCATCAGGAGGCAGGGAATAGTGCAATGGCTGTGAAGCTTTGTGGAGCCAGGAACATGCCCACTGCAAAATGTGAGCTGATCATATGGCACAGCAGATTTTGGTGTTCTCTGTCGTATGTCACACACTTCAGAGCTTTTGTGCTGACTGCCAGGAGACAAGAAAAACATACAATTAGTGGGGGAGGATCAAATATTCCATTTTCTAGGCAAACTGTAGGGGCCTAAGCTCTGGGCTGTCTTCAGTAACAAAAGTATTTGTGAGTTTACATATATATATGCTGATCTAGTCCCAAGCTTATTAGCAAAGAATTGCAAATGTCCCTGGCTCTCTGCAGCCTGCAGGGAAAAAGCTCTGCTCCTAATGCTTACTTCTTAAGGCTTCAAGTTTATGAACATTGATTTTCTGATTGTCTGCAAGTTGGCTTTAGTTCATGGCTACTTTAGTTCACAAGTAGCCATGAACTAAAAAAACTTGGCCCAAAACCCCTCCAAAAACAAACAAATCCATGTATTTTCTTCACTGCTGCCCCTCTCCAGTGCTTCTGTTTATCTTCACCATCCATGGTGAGGATATGGCACAGTGACAGGCAGGAGAGAGTCCTTGGGGACAGCTGGCAACGAGTGACACAGAGTCTGGCATTTTCCAGACAAAGAAAACCCAGGTCCCAGCAAACCCCTGTGCCCAGAGAGCCCAGCCAGCAGCTCATGGGGCTCCAGCAGCACAGCCCTGCAGAGCCCTGGGTGAGAAAAGCACTGGGACAAAGCTTTTCTGAAGGTCATTTCAGGGCTGGAAGTAGAGCACACGGAGCAAACCCTCTGCTCCATTTCAAGGCTTTTATAACCAAGTTTAATACAGATCTGGAGAGGCAAAGTCCGATCCAAAGGCAAAGGAAAATCATGAGGAGGACTTCACTGCCCTCACTAAAGCTGGCATAGGTACCCACACAGCTGGAGTTTCACTCCCTGAAATCCCCCTCCAGCAGCAACATGTGACACTGACAGACTCTGACATACACCCTCACATAATTAAGAATTTTCACTAGAATGAAAATACAACAAATGGTTCTGAGCTTCCCTGGAGGCACTAGAATGTGGAGACAAGAGTCAGCTTACAGATAAAAATTGGTAGCAGTGAGATCCCCGGCCCTGTGCTGCTGGGTTGCATGACACACACACCTGCATCAAGTGTTACTGAGGTGTTCAGGGGGAAGAAACCCGTGAGGGAAGGTAGAGATGAGGAGAGAAGTGACTAAGCAGAGGCTGTGAGGCACACACAGAGCTATCACCCTCAGCCCAAGAGCTGTGCCAGGAGTCAGAGCACTCCTGGAGAGCTCTCAGCCCTGCTCTGTGATGCTCTGAGTGTGGCTGCTGCTGGAGGAGTTAAAATAATCCGCCTTTAAAAGGATGTTGTGTTGCCAGCCTCCAAGCCAGAACCACCACTCAGTTCAAACATCCCCAAAGCTGGACCCAGCTCTGTTCTTGTTTGGTTTTTAATTTTAATTATGTTCTTGATTGGTTTTTAATTTCAATTCAGTGGGCTTTCTCCAAAGCCCACTGAAATCCAGGAAAAAGCTCACACTGACCCAAGTGAGCTCTGACCCATACACCAAGCATGAGTCTTGACCAGGAATTGTTTCTTTGGCAAAAGGAGATTCATTGGGCTTCCATCCTTTTCTCACATCTGTCAAGAGTTTTTATATTTATAAACCAATATGAAACAACTTCCATTCTATTAACTGTTCCTCCAAAACAGTGCAGGAGTTTTCCTCCCCACCATGCTGGATCCTTGCAGATCCCCATCAGTGCCTCTCACAGCTCCCATGAAATGCAGACTCCTCACCTGAAGACAATTGCTTGCTGTGGACCAAGAAATATCACAGAAGTCAGGAAATAAGAGAGAGTTTCCAGCATCTGAAGCTCTTTATTAACAACAGGCTGAGTTTTGGAGATGAGAGCGTGCTGTAGGATTTGCACACTCCAAGTGGAGCTTAGCCTGTGGGAAGGGCCAAACCCTCTTTGAGGGAGAAATCTGCAGATACAAAGTCTCTAGTTTTTCCATCAGTAGAAAAGGCCATTTAATAGGAATAAAAGCCTTCCCACCTTGAACAAAAACAAATCAAGCACCAAAATCAACACTGCACTGAGCATGCGACTCCCAGAGCTCCTTCAGTAAGACAAAAGATAACTCAGGTTGCCAAATCAAAGCTGCTGCTCCCCCCAGCCCTCCCCTGTGCTCTCCAGGCCAGACTTCTCTTTGGCACCATCACTGCAGTGCCCAGCCTGTGCAGATGCTGTATTGTGGGACAACAAAAACCTCCCTGGAGCCAACACAGTCTCCTTTGCACTCACATGC
The DNA here is from genome assembly GCA_013399915.1 of Illadopsis cleaveri. Lineage (NCBI taxonomy): Eukaryota > Metazoa > Chordata > Aves > Passeriformes > Timaliidae > Illadopsis > Illadopsis cleaveri. Next base: position 99,218 of record VXBB01018692.1, read on the forward strand.
ATGGTAAAGGAAGAGGATTTTTTTTTTTTCAGTGCACAGTTCTGTCTTTCAGGGGAGGAGAAAGAATTCATATCTAAATGTAATGGTAGTAGTTTGAGTTTCTGCAGGAAATTACTTGGGGTTATTAATGTGTATTTTTTTCCACTGTAAAATGATCTCAAACGCTTTAACACAAGGAGAAGATCCTAAAAATCCAGAGCGGCTGAAAGTCGCTGTAACAGCACACAATTTACACCCTTTAATTTCTGCAAAAAGCAAGGACAAAACCTTTGATCTCCTCACCTTTTCCCGTGGGCACTCTATTCTCTGCCAGCTCTAATCTCCAGTACTGAATGTCTCAGGCTTATTGCAGCACCCCAAAGGTGCTTGACGGCTTTGGATGCATGAGAGGAGAGGAGCAGATTTTCTGGGCTCATATCTGTCACAGAGGTGCTTGAAATGACATAAAATTGGACTCAGTGACCCCGGGGGTGCCTTCCAATAACTGGCCTGGAGCTGCCTCCAAAGGGAGCAGCCACCAGCAGTCAGATCCCCTGTGGGCACAAATCCATGTGGCATCTGAGACCTCACCCTGCCCGGGGCTCTGCTGTCCCCACAGGGCATCAGGAGACACAGAGCCCTTGCTCAGGAGTGCTGTGATTAAAAGTGCAAGAGCAAGTCTCTCCTATGTTCTTTTTATCTGGGAGGGGTTTTAAAACCCAGTCAACCACATTCCTGAAATAATGCTGGCAGTTCCACTGTCCTCTTTGGAGATCTCACAGAGGGTTCTCTCCAGTGGCTCCTGCAGAGCCAGGACACTTGCACCTCAAACCTCTGAGTGAGGGGAGAAAGCTCTAACTTTGAAATAAACTGTACCTGTAAATTTAAATTTAAGGGCATATTCAACTCTATAGGAGAGATGTAAATATAGATGCTAACAACACATTCAGAAGTTGAGGATCACATTTGCTCTTCCTTATGTCTGTGCAGCTCAGGAGTGGCCCTGCTGCAATCAGTGTGCACATTCCATGCTTTCAGATAATCCCCTGCACCTGAGTGATGACTGGTTCAGGAACAATTTCAGAGAGCGACAGGGCCCTGTGCATGTTGCAGAGCACAAACATTGCTGCCATGAGATTTGGTGGCCAAGCTGCAGGGATTATACACCAGCAGGTGGTAACCTGAGAAAAGGATCTGCTATTGAGTCAGCAGTGCAGCCAAATCAGTCTCTGGCTGTCCCTGGGACACTGAGCTGCAGTTGCTTTCAATTCCTCTTTGTCATTCACTTTCCCTGCAACGTTACATTCCACTGGCAGGCTCTGCACTAACAGATGATAGCTGAGCCTCTAGGTCTGGGATTAAGAAATGAATGCACAGATCTCATCTGACAGCACATGCCTGGGATCTAACAAACCTCACCCCTGGGCTTCTCCAGAGACATCCCATCCTCTGCCCTGCTCACTCAGATACTCTATCAAGACCCCTCTGAACTTGGCCAAAGCAAAATACTTTCCTGATACTTTGGCAAGTGATCAGTTGTGTCTTTTCACTTCCTGCACTTGTGATGGGAACAGGATCATCCATGTGGTGGCTGGGCACAAGAGTATCACGAGAAACATCAGTGCCCAACTGGCCAGGCAGGACTTGTACAACTAAAATCAAACTCAGCCAAAGGCTGGACCTGCCCTCCACAGCACCTTCACCAAAGCTCACATGGAGGACACATCATTTCACATGCTCCCCACCCTGAACTCAAAATTCACTCTCAACAATAAAATTCCACCCAGAAGGTACTTTAGGAGGACAACATGTACAAAGATGGTGCCTAACAGGGAGCCTCTGCTTCCAAACACTCATTTGCCCAGACAACACTTAGTTTGGATCCTGTCACAGCTGAATGGAGCAAGGAGAGCTGCCTTTCCATTTGCCAAGGCAACAGCCTTCAGCTGCCCACCATATATACCATGACCTTCACAGCCAAACAAAGGAGCACCAGTTATTCACAGAGAATATCAAAGGCTTTATAAGAAAAAATGTGGACATGGCTGCTCAAACAGCCCTCACCACGGAGACTGCTACTGTCTCCTTCCTAACAAGCAGAAAAATTTGTTAGGAAGATCTAAAATTAGGAGCTGAGCACCTGAAAAACGTTCTGTTCAAAGCAGAGAATAAAATGCCACATGGAGCTACATTTTACGATGGCTGGGTATGCTCAGCATGTGCCATCCATGGCTCCAGAGGGGAAATTTTGCACCTGAAGTACATGTGTAAGGTATTGTCCAGAGCAGCTGTGGCTGCCCTATCCCTGGAAGTGTCCCAGGCCAGGTTGGATGGGACTTGGAGCAACCTGGGATAGTGGAAGGTGTCCCTGCCCATGGGAGGGGGTGGCACTGGATGACCTTTAAGGTCCCTTCCCAACTAAACCAGTCTCTGATTCCATGAATCTATGATTCTATGTAATTTATCATTTTCATACCAATACTTTTTAGAATATTACAAGAAAACCACATAGGGAATAACAGATCTTGAGGTTCATAAGGCAATTTGATCCTTGATGACTTGGCTTTGTGTGCAAGTCCCTGAGGATTTACTCTGACAGTAATCATACACTGAGCTCCCTATTCCTGTTTGATTAAAATTCATCTTCCAAAAAAACACTTGCAGTCTTTACTTAGCTGGAAAAAAGGAAAATTCACCAGTTCTTGTGGTAACTTGTCACCCACACTGCTGAAAGATGTGTTCCTTGTGTACACAGACAAATGGGAAACATCAGTATTCCAGACTCCTGCATCATCCCTCTTTTCATTCTGATTGATCACAGTTCTCACACGCTCCAGGCCCATTTCCACCCGATATGAAGTGCTCTGTTAATGCCTGTGGGTGTGCAGGAGAGGCTCAGTGCATGGTGAGAGCAGAAGTGCCTTTTGTTCAGAGAACAGCTTTTGCTGTGCTGCTGAACAACTTCAGGCAACAAAATATTTTTTAAGAGTTTAACAGGACTAAGTTCCCATGGATATATGTGTGTATCCTACATGTTCAATAAAACAAGTGTCTCTGAGGCTCACTGATGCCTGGTGTTGCTTAATAAAATATTCTTGTGCTGGAAGGAAGACCAGGAAGTTGAAATTAAGTATTGACTAAACAGATGAAGTAATTCTCTGTCTAGAAGAACATAGTACTCTGCTTACCTCTAACACCTCATGTGATCACCCAAAACAAATCAGGTAACACAGCAGAAAACAAAATATCTGTTCTGTTCTCTCTTTTCTTTTCTCTCTGTCCTGGCCACTAGATGAAGACAGATTGAAAAAAGAGAGAGAACAACTTCAAAACAAAAGGCGTCAGGACTGCAAAAGTTGCAGGCAACCCAATTCTCAGAGACGATCTATTCATGCCAAATCCGGATCTCCCTTGCAGTCTGTGGCAGTCAATCCCCCTGACTGCCGTGCAGGCAGGGCTTGGCCCCGCTGAAGCATCCGCCTGCATTCCCAGCTGCTCTGTCCAGCTGCCGCGGAGGAATGCGGGGCTGCCGAGGGCGCTGGCACGGGACGGGCTCCAAACTCCCAGAGAAAAGCAAATCCCACTGCAGCACTTGGGTCTGAACCCTGCCGGTGAGGTGGCTGAATCAGATAAAGTAACCCTGAAAATAATTCAGTTTGGTTTCTTCGCCCTCACCAGCATGCAAACCATGTCTGAATCAGCCCTTTATTGAATATAGCTTTGAGCGTTTGGACAGTGTTGGGGAGAGACACGAAGGCAGGGAGGGAAGCAGGGTTGTATTTCTGTGTGTGCTCACCTCACTGCAGATTACAATCAAGTACTCGAGACGATATCTTTTGGGCTGTGAACCCTGTTCCTACAGGTCATCAAGACTTTCACTGCTTCGTGGCATGGCACGGAGAATTAGACAACAGTTTGTACAAAAGCACTTTCAGGAGGGATTAAAACAAGCAAATAAACTTATATCGGTCATTTTAGCACTCTGGTTTAGGCAGAAATGTTTGGAGGCATAAAAGCCAGTTAATTCCTATTGGAAATCAATGGTAGCTGAGGGAATGCAGCATTCTGGTACCCTTGGAAAGTTGTCCTTTGACTATGGACTGCCCTATCCCTGCTTTCTTTAAAATAAAATGGAAATGTAAGATGCTTATTGATTTTGCAGCTGTCCCCAGACTTCTTGCCTGAGGGGAAAAGTTGTCTCTGTGAACCTCGTATTCATCCCACTCTGTGCCTCCCCCTCTTCAGAAGAACCAGTCACCACTAAAGCTCGAATTTTAAATCTTATGACAGCACTGTCGTGCATTTCAGGGTAAAATTCAAAATACATGCTATTTCCAGGGAGAAAGGAGGCTGTTTCAGCCCGGGTTCGCTATCCACCTCCACCTCAGCCTCTCTCCGAGCTCATCTGGAGCGCTTTGTGCGGGGCACCTGCGGAGCGCGGCTGCCTCTGGCTCTCCCTATCGGCCGCTGACACCTCTCTTTGCCCGAGGAGCTGAAGCACAGCGCCGAGCCGCATCGCCAGCGATGCCATGGCGGGAGGGAAGCGCCAAATTCCAGCGGAGTGGCCAGGAAAACTTTTCAGGCACCTCCCGCAGACTGACGCTGCCCGGCGGATCTCGTTCCGCGGGGGGCGCGGGGCGCTCCGGACACGTTCCCGGCTCGGGGAGCCCCGATCCCGCCTGGAGAAGCCTCATTCTCGGAAAGGAGAGCCCCGTTCCCGGCTCTTGGAGCCCCAATCCCGGAGGAGAGCGCCCCAATCCCGGAGGAGAGAGCCCCATCCCCGGAAGGGAGAGCCCGGTTCCCGGGGGCCAGAGCCCCGTTCCCAGCTCGAGGAGCCCCAAACTCGGCTCGGGGAGTTCCATTCCCGGCTCTTGGAGCCTCGTTCCCGGCTCGAGGAGTTCCATTCCCGGCTCGGGGAGCCCCGTTCCCGGAGGGCAGAGCTCCGTTCCTGTCCCAAGGAGCCCCGTTCCCAGCTCGAGGAG
>VXBB01018692.1:108206-140491 GCA_013399915.1 Illadopsis cleaveri
AGCGGTCACGAGGTCTCACACTTTTGTAAGGTTTGGTCCATTTGCATATTGGGGTTTAATTGTCCAATTCCAGCTCCAGGCTGTGAGGTCCCATCCTTCTTGTTCCTCCCTTCAGCCCACCCTTGTTTGTGCTTTTGGGCCTGAAAGTTATCCCTGGTCTCCAGCAGGAAATGGATGATGGGACTTTGCAAATTCTGTGGTTGGTGTCACTTCAGGTAAATCTGAAGCATCTCAGGCCAGGGCTGAGTAACAACAGGGAAGTCAGTAGGGCTGTAACTAAAAAACAACATGTGGAAAGTTCCTTGAAAACTATTTTACTTTGGCTATTTTGCATTCCAGGGAATCAACTTCTGTGTACCCTGGGGTCATTTGTCATACCTAAATCATTGTAATCCTGTGGTTCTTAATGCTTTGGGTGTTTTTTATTATAAATGAAATGTTGCTGCAGGTTCAGTGACACAGTTGCTTCTTCATTTTTAGGGAATTTTAGGAAAGGCAGCAGCCTTTTTCTTGTTGGGCCAGAGGCTGTCACTGCAAAACTCCATACATGATTTACAAGAAAGAAAATAATTACTAGAGATTTTTATTCCAATTCTCTTTAGCATTTAGGGGTTTATAACAAAAAAACACAATCCAGACTGGGAAAGAAAAGCAGTTTCATCCTGAGTGTTCTCTCCTTCCTTTGTGGAGGGATCTCTTTCTCAGATGGGAAAATTGCTGCAAAAATGGCAATTTTCCCACTTTTACTTGACAAGACAAAAACCACTCCTTCATGGGGCAAATGAGAAAGGTTGTTTTCATCAGACACAGGAGAATCCATCTGAACCTTATGGAATTTTTGCAGCCTTTACCTTCAGCCACTGATTTTTTAATCATCTTTCCACTTTCAAAAAACAAATTTGCAATAAAAGCTCAAAAGCCCTCACATTACAATTCCCTCATGAATGAAAGCAAATCATAAACATTTTAACTCCTATTTCAGCAGTCAGGTTTGGTGCTTGGTGTGTGACTGAACACCAGGGAAGCCACCAAAAGAGAGGGAACTTTATCAGCATTTTGCACCTGGAGTTGCAAGATGCCGGGAGGGATTAACTATGGGGAATGGGAGGGATGGCAGAGTTCATAATCTATTAGAATCTATTAGAATCTGTTAGAATCTATTCATAATCTATTCATAATCACCAGGATGATGAGAGAAGAAAGCACATAAAGCTCATTTCACAGCCCAGCCCTCAAGCCCTGGGCACAGAAAATGTAGAGAAATCCTCTGAGCAGCCCCAGAAAGTCAGGAAGCTTTGCCAGAAGTTTGTCTGGTTTGAGTACACTTGGCTTTTTTTGTCACATTTCGGAGTCCCTCTGGTGGCAACAGCAAGTTCCCATCCCGAGGTCTCAGGGAGAAAATTTGCTTTTTTATTTCTAGGTTTTAAAACAGAGAGGTTGCCCCAAATCACAGCACAACGTAACGACATAAGAGCATTTTATCCCTTTAAAGTAGAGCATTACTTTGGCATCTGGAGGGGAAGAGAAGAGAAAAACCTACTTCCAAGAGTTCACTTTCCTTTCCTGTGTTCCTTCCAGACTTAAGTTCATTCCTGTCATTTTGCACAGCATCCTCCCAGCCAGCACCCACAGAAACAGCCAGAGCTGGTGACCAACTCCAGTTTAGCCCAGCTGGGGTTTTATTCTGCCTGATAATATTGGGGTTTGCTGTTAGTTTCTAGGGGGTTTTTTGGGGAATAGAGAGAAGCTGAGTTAATTACAGTGTTTTATGAGAAATAAATTGCTTTGTCTTCAAAGCAGTAGCCACAGCTTCACAGGGTGCGAGTACCTTGTAAAGTTAGTGTTATTACCATTATACAAGTTTTTTGCCCTTCTTTGGGAATGTGTCTGAAGCACAGCAGGGAGAAAGGATGCGTCAGTTGGTGGCAAAGTGTTGGGAGGGGTTGGATGGCTCAGGCTGAGCTTTGTGAAGGCAGATGGAAGAACTCCTCCCAGCCAAACCTCTGGGATGCAACAAGTTTCTGTCAGATACCCAATTTTTTTTTTTCCCCCAGAAAAAAATTATTTAATAAAAATTAAAATACTGGTATAAAATGATTAATAATTAATGAAAAAATTAAGCTATTAATATTATGCTAAATATAGGTATATCAAAATCTTAAATGGGACATATATCAAAATCTTAAATGGGACATATATCAAAATGGAGTTTTTTAATCATAAATGTTTCTGCTCAGGAACGCAGCTTTCTGCCCACACTGATTTTCTGGTGTGGCATATATCACCTTTGGGGGAGACTAATTTCAGTTTAACAAATGTGCATGGTCAAAACTGAGCTTTGTGATCTGTGGTCACAACTGGAGCCATCTTGTCCCCAAAGAAAATGCTCCCAATGGAATTTACCAAAGCAAAACTGCTGCATCATTTTACTTTGGTTGCCCACCCAAAAAGGGGAGAATTAAAAGAGGAAAGGGAGAAATGAATCCTGTAAAAGTTTTCTGGCATTTGGGCTCTGCTTTTCTGGTTCTCTCCATTTATAATACAAATTTTAATTTAAATGAAACATTTTGGTGAGCACTAGAAATGCTTCTACAGTGAGAAACAGGCTGAAGAGTTAAGGAGCATTCATTAAAGCATTTATTAAAAAAGGCTGAGCTTCAATACTGCAGAAGATCCCACCCAGACCCCTCCACTGAGATATCTGGAAGGAAAGTAGTAAATAAGTTTGTGCACCATCAAACCACCAGCAGTATCAGCCATGCGTGGCAGAGGGAACAGTTCTCAAACCAAAGCCATGCTAATGCTGAAGAAGTAAAATCTGCCAAGTTTGCTCCAGCTTGTTTTGGCCAATCTCTCCCTGAGATGCTGTTAGTCTTTCCTTGTGCATTCCTGTTAGGACCTTGAATTCAGCTCCTGAATTCTTAACTAGAACCAAACATGATTCCATCCAAACAAAGCAAGGGAGATTCCTGGAGCTAAATGTGGTGTGTCCATAAGCACAGCCTGTTAGACACAGTTCATCTGTGTGCTCCTGCAAGCCAGTCCATCAAACTCTCAGCCTCTGCTATTCTTTTAAATATCAGCTTGACATTTGAGAAGCACAAGGCTGCCTCTTGCAAGGAGCCTCTCAGGGAGAGGCACTACAGAACACTTATTCTTGGGTATATTGAGCCTATCTTTCAAAAATCTGCAAGAATGGAGCAGGTAAATTAACTCTTGTGTAGCAATGCTAAAAGGGGAGAGACAGCAGCACCCCTGACATGTGCAGAGAGGGCACCTAAACCTCCTGGGAGATGCAGGTCCCACCAGACAGGCTGGGCATGGCAGGAGGCAGCACCAGCTCCTGTGCCAGGCTCCCACAGCCTCCTCCCTTTGGGGACAAGGGCTGGCAGGGAGCCCCCAGCACGGCACTGCTCAAAATCCCAATCACCCCACAGGTTTCAATCGAGTTTCTCCTTTTTCTTTGGAACAGATGGAGTTTTTTCTTTCATTTCACACCGTAGGAGGCAGTATTTCACAGAAATGGCATTATTGTAAAATCAGCTGGAGCCCCACATTTTGAAAGCAGCTTCCTGGTCCTGGGCAGTGCCCAGGTTAAGGGTTGACAGCAGGAATACTCGAGGAGTCTGCAGCCCCTGCCTGCCCCGTGCCCTGCAGCCAAGTGCATTTATTTACCTTCCTTCACCTCATCTGCTGCTGGGGACTCAGAGGCTTCTGCCTCAAAAGCATTTGTGGTGTTGGTAACTCAGGCAGGCTTAGAACAAGACACTGAATGAAAGCCAGGAGAGGTTAAGCAGGGCTTGATGTTGGAGCTGCCCGTGGAGGCAGCACTGCACAGAGCTGGAGCTGAGCAGAGGGATTCACTGAACCAGGCCAGCTCACAAGCCCTGGATCCTCCTAGAAAATTACCTCTACTTGGGTCACTTGTGCTGCTGTTCATTGCCAGGAAAACAGCAATGCTGTTTGCAGTGGCTGTGCAGGTGTTTAAGGTGTCACTGCTGTGTGTGACAGGTTTGGAGGTCGCTGGAGGAGAGGTGCTGGGTATGAAGGGGAAAAGTCTCCTTGTAGGGGTAACTTAGGGTTCAGGGTGGCTGTTCATGGTCAGACAGAGGAAATGTGTGTGGACCAGAACCTCTCTGCTTTTGATTTATGGCAGCTGGGCAGTGAGATGCTCCTTCAGCCCAGCCTTGGCAGCTGATCCCGGCGGGGATCAGGACTGAAATGAGCCTCTGATGAAAACACCATCATTGCAGGGCAGCAGAACCCTCTGTAAAGCCCTTCCTCGGTGAGAAACAATGGGAGGAGATGGGTAGGGAAACAAAATCTCTTCTTTTCCTCCTGGGAGCCTCGTGCCCACATCACGGGCTGGGAGCACTGGGATCAGGGGAGGTAAGGGCAGAGCCTGTGCCTCAGCCTGAAGAGCACGTTACCCGTGCAGAGGAGGCTGGACAGACAGAATTATCCCAACACTCATTACTGGCTGCTAAACACAACACAGCCTCCCTGTCATTTTGCTCTTGGCATCCTTTTAGAATGATTAAATCTGTCGAGGAACCTCTGCCTGCCCGAGGCACAGCACAATCAATTCCCAACAACAGAAGCAGAGGAAATAACTGACTAACTTTGCTTGGCTGCTTTCATGTGTTGGGGTTTTTTAAATACAAAGGCGAGTTTATTATGGAAAATGTCTCTCAAACTTCAAAGCATTGCTTCAATCCTTGCAGCAGCTTCTTTCAGGCCACATGAGAAGGTGAAGCCCCACATCCTATGGTGCCCAGTGTTAAAGCTCCTTGCAAATCTTGTTTAAGTGGGGAGGGACCACAGTGAAGGGATGGGGACAGGGCTGGACCATCACTTGGGCTTTTACCTCCACCCATATAAGAGAATATTTTCTTTCCTGAGCACTGTGTGCTCTGGAGTATTTGGTTTCTATCTCTGTTATTCAGAAAAAAAAACAAACAACAAAACAACAACAAACAAGTTTTGGGTTTAGTCCAATAAAAGACAAGAAAAATATTTTCATCTATAACTCCATGGTATAGGGAAGATGTTTGAAGATGTTTGTATCCCCCAATTCCAGTTCTTGTGTTCACAGTCCCAGAAGCAGCATGAGAGGGACCTCAGGTGTGGGGAGAAGGGCTTTGACAGCCACACTCCCTGCAAAACACAGAGTGAAATCCTCGATGTGTCACCCTGAATTACTCATTAACGAGAGCACAGGGAAATGTCTTTAGGCTGAGAGGAGCCTGAGGAAGGCAATGCTGCATCATCTCCACACTGCCTTTGGAAATGAGGCTTTTCCCCTGGTGAGGGGAGTGCAGGGGAGGGAATGGGCACCCCAGGGGCTGCAGGTACAGCTCCTGCCCAGGAACTGCCCCAGTCTGGGGACATCTCCCCTGCTGCCAGCACCTCTGTGCAGAACCTGCCCTTGCTCTGACAGCCACGTGTCCCTTCCAGGGGCAGCCAAGTCCCAGCCACATCTCCTGCATCTCCCTCCTCTCTTCCTGCCCTGTTTGCTGTGCTCACCAGCAAACCTGGGCCCTACAGTAATGCCTGAAGTTTTTTCCTGTTCAGTTTTCCATTATTTGACTCACACTTGATGGACTTCATTTCCCAGCACATTAACAGCTGGTGGGTTCCAAGGCTGCAGTTGGTGGGGAATGGAGAGTAATTACTTGCTGAGTTTGTTATAATTGTTCAGTTATTGAATAATTTGGAAAGGCAAGCAGGAGGAATATTTGGTTAATTAAGAGCTCACTTAATCACTGCTAAATTTAGCCTTCTCAAACAGTGCTCACCTTCCCCAGATTTGGAAACTCTGCTGTGGCTTTGGTCCTTGTTTCCTCCCAGCTCAAACCCTCCTCACATCTGGCTCCACTTGAATTAAGATCTCTTTGAAGCTGCCATCAGTCTCCAGCAAGATGTTATTAATTAAAAACAGCTCACCTGTAACTGCTGAGGTACTTTTGAGACCAAACTCTCATCCAGTGTTTAAAAGAGACATTACAGCAAAGCCTGAGTGCTTCACAGAGCCCAGGCAGTGTGAGCAGCAGAAAATCTGTTGAGCCCTTGATGTTTTTTGAGTTGCTGCTGGTCCAACATATTTGCTGGGCATGTGTTTCTTCTCTTTGAGGGGTTTGGTAATTTAAGGTTTAGAAAGCAGGTTTAGCATCCAGAGAATGCTTTCTGGAGCCTGGACTGACTTCCAGAAGCTATGGGGAGTCTTTAAGGCAGTACTTGAGACAAAAAGGTGTTTCCACCTTACTTTCATGCCTTCACTGTTTCCCAAAGAATGTCATGTGTCTGTGTGTGAATTCAGGCAGGCTTGGAACCAAAATGTTTGTGTTTGAGGACTTCTGGGAAGAGTATTGAAGGATGGACTTAAATGGGAAGCAGCACTTCACTCACAATGAGTACAACCTCATTTTAAACAACGAGTTGGTAGATTTAAAAGATTTCTTTTGCTTTGGGCTTGTTGTTGAAGTGTTCTTGTAGTTTGTTCTAGATTGTTTTAATGCATTATATTCTTCCTGCACAGTCAGTGGGGTGTAACTACTGCTGCCCATGAGATGTGGCCATCAGCTGGCACATCCTAATGAAAAGGAGACTTTCCTCCCAGGATGGAAGTCAGTGGCAGATGTTCATAAAGGAGAGAAAAGAAAAAGCAAAGCCCTGAAACCCTTATGGACCACGGGCAGATTTATCTCCTTTGCACTTCCAAAGTGACAAATGCTCAAAGCCTCCAAGAGGTCACGGCTCCTCTGATCCTGTAGGAAGGAAAGAAGAGTCTGTTCTGAACCTCATCCTTCCCAACACACTTCAGAACAAAGTAAATTTATTTTTTCTGCAAGGGACAAGGCATTAGAACAACCCAGATCTTGTATCTCTGGCAACACATCAATCTTTTGCAAAGGCATCCTTGAACTTCTAATTTTGCTTTCAGTTCAAACGTGGCAAAAAAAGAAAGAAAGTAATTTTTAAACAGGTTTTTCTCAGTGCAAACTCCATAAGGTAAATGCTGCAGAACAGAAGAGTCATCAAAGCAGGTTGATTTTAAAACCTGACAACCTTGACAGCAGTGCAGCAGTGCAGAGCCACGTCACTTCTGCTGTTACCCATGGTTACAAAACTGGTGAATGAAATGAAATGGAATCCAAACCTGTCCAGAGTTGTAACTCTCACACAGGCAGGACAAATGACCCAAAGGAGAACTCCTGCAGTACTCCACTGGGTCCTCAACTGAGTATTTTGTCAAAGTGCTCTAAATTAACACAGCTCGCCCATTCTGAGTCTGGGCTGCTGAGAAGATGAAGCTCCTGGTGGGCTCTAGGGGATTTTAAATATCCCCTTTCTTTTTAACAAGAGGAGAAGGCATGAGGGAGAGCCCCAAGAGATCCTGTGATTTTAAGTAGAGGAATGTTATGGGATAATCTCTCGTTGCCCCAAAGGAAAAAGAATCAAGGTAAAGCAGGAGCTAGAATTAGCTTTTTCAGTCAGTGATTTCTTCTAAATTAATAAGGCAGAGGCAGCTGCTTTAGCAAAACAATTAAACAGCCCCTCAATAAAGCAGCTGCTGCTTTACACCAGGTGAGTGATTCCCACTGGGCATCTCCCAGGTTTCTGTGGGTGGAGGCCATGGAGGCAGCCACACACTGCCCCTGTCCCCCCAGGTTTTCTGCAGGATTTTGGAGGTCCTGTGCTGGGAAGAGGATGACAGCAATGCTGTCAGGATCCTTTCCTCCTGCTAAGTGTCCCTGCCCAGGCATCTTTCCATGGCATGCCAGGGCACTGCTTTCCCACCAGCCTCCCTTCTTTACCCAAGGAGCTACAAAAAGTCAACAGCTTGAGTCCTGGCAGCAGAGGATGGCTGGAGAAGTGCTGCAGACTGATCTCAACCCTCAGTACAAGGTGAAATGTCTCTAAACAGCCATTTCAGCCTCTGCTTGCAAAGGGATCCCACCCTCTGCTGAAGGCCCTGGGTCATCAGTTCCTTTTCCCTTTCCCCATCCTATGTATCCATTTGATTTCAATCCCTATCATTTGGGATGTCAGAACTCGCCATCCAGCACTCAGTGTCACCCAGATTTAGCATTTGCTCCTTCCCAGCACCTCTTGAGCAGCAGGAGGTGAGACCTCATCCCATCAGCTGCAACATGGAGCCCAAATATCCTCTCCCAATCCCCCCACGGGGACTTTGCTTCTACCACCACCTCCTTGGAGGGTCCAGATGTGTCCTCCCCATCCCAGCTGCTCACTGCCTTTTGGACTGAGAGCCAGAGCAGCCCCCACCAAACCCCAAAGCTCCTGCTGGGGTGGTCTCCACCACCCACCTCGTGCAGGGCCTGGGGACACGAGGGTCTCCTTGTCTGGAGGGGAGGCAGTCAGAATTCTTGTAAGCACCAGTTTTACTGTCTCTTCCCAACATAAACTGGACAAATTGATGGAGGCCTGGAACTGAGGATAAACAGCATCCCCAGTGTTTAGAGTAGCTGTCTCCAGAGAGGAGCCAGGGCAGCCAGGATGACACCCCTGGGAGCTCCCGTGGGACACGGGGTGGGGGGTCTGCAGGCTGGTGGCACCTCCCTGGCAGGAACCTTCCCCTGCTCTGAGATGTGCACAGGCACAGTCCCCAGGGAGCAGAAAGAGTAGAAAACCCTCAAGGATCATCATCATAATCCCAAAGTTATTTTGCAGAAGTACAGAGGATTTGTGGCACCTGAGGCTCTTGCACAAGTTCCTGCCAAGGACTGGCTCCAGCCCCTGCCCAGCCCAGAGGGAGCTCCCAGCTCCAACACACCAATGCTGCAAAATGTTCAGTTCTGTGGAGTTTTCATATTTCTGATTCGTTTCAGCTTTTTAGCTGTTTAGGAATGGTAAATCCTCCCGTGGTTAGGAAGCATTCTTGGCTATTATCTCTAAAAAGAACTTCAGTGTTTACAGCCAGGCTGGGACTTATGAAGGAGAATGAGATTAGATAAGCTCATTAAGCCAAGCATTCTTTCCACACCTGTGTTCTTCCCAACAAAATAATAATTTTTCCGTTTCAAGGCTGTTAATTTAGAGACAGATTTGACTTGTCACACTGATGCAAACCTGAGCCCCTGGCATGCTCCATGACTAAAGCTGGCTCAGATTGCACAAGGCTGTCCTCCCCTCCCAGGGCTGGGGACACAACTGGAAAATCCATGTCTCCTAAGTGATACAGTCTGGTGCAGCTGGAGTGCTCAGGATGCATTCAGCAAGCACGTGTTGCTATTAGAGAACTAAATTTTTATTAATTTAAAAGATTTGAAATATCCTTTGTCTCCTCTGTAGTACAAAGAAGCCCTCAGCAGCTCGTAGGAGGAAGCTGGGGATGTCTAGAGCAGGCAGTGACTGAACCTTCTCCCAGCTCCACATCCATCCACAGCCAGGAGGAAATAAATCCAGGGGTCACTAACCCTGCTCAGGGGTCACTAACCCTGCTCAGGGGTCAGGCAGACAATGATATCTGCTTTTCAGGCTAATTGATCCACTGACTCATTCACTCAAGTTTCCTTCATTATAAACAGGGCATTAAGGCTCAAAGATTTCTGGTTTTTTGTTCTGTCATACCGTCTAACAAGAGGTCATTGCTGTTCCTAATGACCCTGCCACGTTTATAAATTTAACACACAAACCCTTTTCAGTGCACCACGATCACAGAATTATTACACCTCCCACTCCAGGGGGGCTGGGCCACCAAACACCTTCACTTCTGCCTCGCCCAGATCCTGCAAATCACAAACCTGGCCTGACCAGAGGACAGAATCATTAATCTAGACCTGAACATCTCAGAAATATCTCCCTGTACAACTCAGCTATGGAAAGCTATTTGATTACTGCCCTTTTGTGCATGCTTTATGGCTGAAGTATTTCATTTAGGGAGAATGATTAGGAACAGGGCAAGTTTTAGCAGTCTGCTCCATAGCCTTGAGTAAAAAATTAGCAAAAGAGACAAAACGTGTTTAACTTGAATTGAACGTGATAATTGCTGCAGCACGCTGGAATTCACTGACTCACGGCCATCTGGAGGTGCTAAAGGCATTTAGAAAACAAAGTCAAGAGGTCTCAAGTTGCAGATGTTGAGAGGAAAAAGCTCAGAGGCAGCAGCTGAGAGGGGAGGGCTTCAACAAGGCATTGCTAAATGTCACCTGAGTGAGTCCTGGTCACCTGTGCTGGCAGCTCCAGGTGGGAACAGCCTTCCTGAGAAACCCACAGGAATTCCTCTTGTGCTGGTGCTGAGGCAAAGATTTTTCTTGCTTATGATCTGAAGAGATCAAGATCTCCATCAAAATGTGTACCTAGAAAGGGAAAATGGGCAGAGAGAGGGCTGGATTTCCAGATACTGGGCAAGCTTGTAAAAGCAGAGTAGACCCTCAGTGGAGAGAACTGAGGAGCAGATTCTCTACAGCCCCCCTAAAGGATTAATAAATCTATTTTTTTCTATTTTTTTTCCTTACAGTTCCAAAACCCACAAATATTTCAACTCCCCCTCCCCCTTTTTTTCCCCCCAAGAGGAAACTTTCTCTACACTTCTGTATATCTATTAATTCAGTTTTAATTTCTTCTTGGATTATTTCTTATTTACAGGTCTAAATTCTGTCCAGTTGCAGAAAAGGTGCAACAGACACAAGCTATGTGTGGAGGACACCATCACTTAAAAAATGCCCATTTGACACACAAGATAAATGCAGAAGAAAGCACAATTCATCATTTTTTAAATGGGTGGATGCAGCATCACTTAACTTATTTTAGCATATCCACTTGATGATTATGAATTCAAAGAGAGGATGGACAGGAAAAGTAGCTGAAGCAAATGATTATCAAGAGGTCCTGTTGAAAATTTTATAAAAGGTTTGAACAGGAAGAGCTTTGCTGCCTGAAAGCTCTCAGTTTCCAGTTGTCTGATCTTCTAATGAAACAATAAAGCAGAGTGAGGAGGAGGAGGAGAAAATGTCAATTCAAACTGGCACGGACACGTCAGTGTGAGAGAAATCTCCTGTGGCTGCTCTCTGCCTAACACCACCCTAAATTTAACTTCCCCCTCTGCATGGCTGACTTCTGTAGTATTGCTTTTTCCCTGCTAGTCAAAGTTTATTTTGATCATATTCATCCCTGTGGAAAGGAATGACTCTCAAATGAATTCCTATTTTCCTTTAAAATAAAGAATCCGAGAAAACACACATTTATGGCCCGGAGCGAAGTAGAAATAATCCAAGTGCAAGATCACTTCTCTCATTTCTTTGGTGTTGAGAAGTGCAGGGACTAAATGGGCTCAGAGTTTGTCTTATTTCACAGCAGCCCTTTCAGTTTTTGAATCACCTGGTAAAACGTGGCCTTCTTTTTATGAGGTGATTCAGTGAACCACAATTAAAGCTCCATTATGCAGGGAGGACTCCCAGAACACAGTAACATAACAGAGATAAACACAATTCCCTGCTAGAGGGAATGGAAGAAACCAGCACCCAGAGCCAAGACACGCAGAATGACTCCATTAAGACCTGCCTTTGTTTATTCCCACAAAATTTAATGGTCTGGCTGGCAAGTGAACATGCTGAGGAGGTCACCTCCAAGGTAGGAATCCACCCAGACTCCTTCCCCTGGCAGGGAAAAACTTTCTCAAAGGAAAACAGCAAGATTTTTTTTCTGTGGAGTCAGCAGCAAAGTGTCCAGGCATCTATACAAACAGCTTCAAATAATTGTATAACCTGAGGAACAAGAGACAGACAAATCCTCAAGGTGTCTGAACAGAAAAACTGTGGCTCAGGAAAAAAAGTTGGTGCTTTTTTGGGGGGTGGAGGGACTGCTGTGGTTTGTTAATACAAGAATAGGAAGGGTAACCATGTCTAAAATGAGCTTTTTTGAACGCTGGAAGACTATTCCAAGAAATTCCCAGAAACATGGAACATGGATGCTCCACAAATCTCAGCTTCTCCCTATAAACAGAATATTCCCTTCAGAAAGGGGCAGGTTTCAGTGCAGTTCATTATGAACAATCTCAATCTGACCTGGCATCTCGTGAATTCACCCAGTCTGGGTTCCTTGGACAGCCTCAGGATTATCCAGCAGTAAAACAAGATGTTTTTATTTTGATGCATCTAAATGCTACACAAATAAATGAGATGGTACTTCCAGGCTGTTTTACTGATTTCAGAGTAAGAACTACTCAAGCAAAGCATTTCTTGTTTGATCCCAAGGTCTGACTCACTCTCTCTATTATCTGTTTCAAAATTCCCTACTCCTTGTCCAGGAGGTAGCAAGAAAGATAAGAATGCTCAAGAGCAGGCAAAACTGATCCATACCTTGTCATTATTTCAGCTTTACAGGAAAACAGGCAAGATGGAAATAAATATTTCTGAAATAATTGGTGTAAACATGGACAATGCCTCTGCTAGAAGAAAAATAAAAGAGTATTTTGGGGAAAAAAAAAAAAAAACAAACAAGAATGCTGAGGAATGAAAAATCTCAAAATGGAGTTAGAAATCCTTCATAAAGGTTAATACCCCATGTGAGCTAAAAGGATCAGAGGAAAAAGCCAGCTCCTCTGCAGTGCTAGCAAGCCAGTCCATGAATAACTAATGCACTGGAAGAGGTGAAATGAGTGATTTGAGGGCAGATGATGGACACACTCTAAGAGCTGTACTTGGGAAATTAGACAGTTATTTCCTCTGCACAGTCCACCCTGAAAAACTTTAGTCCAAAGCCACCAAGGCTCACAGAAGATAAAAATGGTCACACAGAGACTTTGGAGACAAATGAACAATCAGGAAGAGAGAGCTGAAAGCAGGGTTCAGCCAGTGATGTAAAATGAGCTCTCAGCTGCCTCAGTGTTCCCAAAGCAAGGCAGAGCTCCAGCTCTTCAGGGTGTTGCACAGGGAGCAGAGGATTCCCACCCCTCCAGGACTCTGCCTTGGCTGGATTCTCCCAGGCTGAGACAATCCACGTGTGCCAGAGCCACCTGCGGTTCAGAAAGGAAATAACTCTGCTGCTGCTCCTGGAATGTTTGCTTGGATTTCCACAACAGAGACTCAAAAGAGGGAAGGCAAGAGTTGGAATTTTTTTTTTTTTCACTTTTTTTTTTTTCGTTTGGAGAAGGTAGATTGGTTGGATTTATTCCTCCCCACTCAAAGAGCCCTGACCTCCAGCAGCATAAAAGGGTTTTACCCCTAGAATTTAGAGGAGACAAAAACATTGCAGAGCTCCCCATGAGCAGCTTAGAGAGAACCAAATCCCCTGCAAACACTGTGTAAGGATATCTGGATGGAGAAGGAATACCAGGAACTCTTACATTAAAAACAACATCATCTTTACTTACTGGGGAAAGGGAAGGTGTGAAGGAGCAATTCAATATCAAGAAATGCAACTGAAGAAACAAAACCAGATTTCTTTGGCAGCACAGTCATCATCAATGCCTTTTCAGCTACATTTATTTTAATGTGCACATTATTAGGTGCTACAGCCTCCTAAAGCACCCAGCTGTCGACCTTAAAAATAAGTAAGACATGAAGCTGCATTTCTGTTATAAATCCAAATTAAAATCTTTTTGTAAATAGGGTATCCTTGTAAACACTTCTGGATTTGAGATGGATTGAGACGGAGCACAGAATATTTCAGGTGAATGATACACATTCATAATGTAATAAATGATTCATAATTCAACATAGATGTACCTTCCCAAACCTCCAGCTGACTTACAGGGAATTAAAAGCCATCACAACTAGTTGCACAATGAAGATGTAATACATGAGAAATGCCAAGAAATCCACCTAGAGTTCCTAGAATCACAGGGAATAAAAATTTAAAATTTAATGCATACTACAGGAGTGAAAGGGGGGTGTACACTAGGAATCTAATCTGACCACAAAACCTGTCAATTTTTCAAAAGCTCCTGGTATTCCACAAAGCATTTGAATGGAAATATGGTTTTAAAAGTAGTACAACTTCACAGAAGTCCTCAGGAGGCTCCACTCAGTCTCATTGTAGGGAGTAAAATCTGGCTTGCTCTCCTGCTGCATTTTCTATTTCACTCTGGGACTTTTCACACCAGCAGCCTTTCCCTTTCATCACAAGAAATTTCCTTTCAAAACACACACCAGCATTCCCAGATACCTGTGAAGAGTCTGCTTTCAGGTGCAAGGCTGTAATTTCAACATCAGGACTCGGCCCCAGTTCACACAGCACAAGCACTGACCTTTCTTTAAGTACAAGGGCTCTTTCCAAAGGTCCTCACACAACTGGGACACCTCCAGCCATGTTCTGTCATCACCCCTGTTCAGTTAAGAGCACTCCTCTGCAGCAGCTTGGCATCACATTCATGCTACTCCAACAAATCCTGCCCTTGGAGTACTCAGAGTTCTCAGAATCAGAGCCCTGCAGTTCCCAGGAGCAACAGGCAGCTGAGCCTCAAAAAGGACAGAAATTAATATATTTCAAGTTCAGAGCTGTATGTCATTATCTGAAGGGATCCTCAATAAAAAGTTATTCAGGGTATTTAAGTGGCCTAAAATAAATTAAACCCAGTTTGTTCCTATTAAGCAGTGAATTCAACTTCCACTCTGCCCCAGGGACTTTCTGCAGTTACTGCTTCCTGCTGGAGGCTACCTTCAGAAACTTTTAAATTACACTTCACTTCCTCATTTGCCATTTAAATTCTCCCTAGATCTAGGCATTGCTTTTAGTAGTCTAGACACTGAAGCTCTAAATAGAAAAAGCTCAGTGGCTCTAAAACATACAAAATATTTGGCTTTTTTTTGCAAAGAAGAGCTCTCCTACCATGTACAGTGCACAATTTCCCAACAAATTACAGGTGACAGGTTTGGTGATCATATTGACCAGATTACTGAGGCTTAAAGACTCCAAAAGACAAATTCCAGCTTGATTTTATTTCTGAACATCCATCAGGTCCCAGCAGGAGATGCACCATGGGCAGCAGCTGTTCCAAGACACAGGATCTTCAAAAGATGAAAACCCAAGAGATGAGCTGAGATTTCCCCCACAGTGTGAGATGATTTTTTTGAGCAGGATTTGACAGAGGGCAGCTCCAGAAGTGCCACTTCCCTTCAGTGCCACTCACAGCTGGCATGACAGGAGTAACCAGCAGACACAGGTCCATTCGTGTTCAGACTCCTATCAGGTATTTTTGGGGGAAAAGCCCTGCATTTAAATCTCAGGGTAATGGCAGGAATCAAGTTCAATCCTGTAAAGCTGCTGGTGATCTTGCTCTGCCTTCACATGGGCTTAAAACATGGTGCAATGCAAATTCCTTGGAATAAACAGGCTTTAAGACAAGTATTTCAATATGGACTTTATTATTTCCTTGCATCCAACCATTTTAACAATTCTCCCTTGTTAGTACAGACAAGGAAGACTTTTTCAGGTTTCAGAACAAAGAAATGAAATTACAGAGGACTAATCTTGCTGGTGTGCCCAATGAGAGCCCTCAAATGTCCAAGTGTCCTCTTATCCTTCCTCTTTATACTGATCTGCAGTGTAATTCCACCCAGTACTTATTATTTCCATAGAAGGGTACATTATAAAGTCCAAACTGTATGCATAAAATTAAAAAAAAAAATATCAAAGCACATTCCCAAATTTTCAGTGTTTCATAGAAATTATACATCCAGGTAATAAAGCAGATCAACATTGTTACTTCAGAATTTGATTGAGAAAAAAAATTAGGTTTTTCTACCATTTATTTATCAACCTCCTGACCCACAGAAATCTTTGACTGCAGTAAAAAACCCAAAGTATTTGGCAAGATTATGCATGTGTTTGTTACAATGCACACAGCTCCAACTGGAAGTCCCTGCAATTTAATATTCAGGGAACACCAGCAGTCCTCATTAACAGAAAAAGTCTTCATACCAAACTGGAAAAGGGAAGTCCAAAAATAACTATTGAGGGACTTCCTGAATATTGAATCAGTAGTAATTAAATTTAAAAAAAGTTCAAGTCCCAGTAGCCAAACCCAGGTGTATTCCCCACTGATCCCACGCTCAGGAGAATCCATCCCTCTCAACAGAAGGTGTGTTCTAGAGAATAACACTCACCTGGCTCAGTTAATTTAGGTCAGACTTTCAATTCTTTACTCTCTTCACTTACTAATGTGACACCACATCAGTAACTGAAGAAGACTAAACAACTGAGCAGCCTGGGGAATCATATCAAGGCATGGCCCAAAAGATTGTTTGTATCTTTTAAACTGAAGAATTTTTAAAAAATATTTTAAAAATGAAGAGGCCACTTTCTCTTCTTTGTGGAGCCCATTCTCTCTTCTTTGTAGCCCGTCCCTTTGGCACATGAAGACAAACCATTTGCAGAAAGTATCAAATTTAAGATGGTCCTTAAGCCACCATTTGCAGCGTTTATGGAAAAGGAGACGTGAAAACAAAGCGTGTGGCAGCGTGTTCCCACAGCTGGGCAGCTCTAACTGCACGTGAGGTTACAAGAGATGGAATCTCCCTTTCTCCTCTCCTCTTGCAGGGTTTCTCCCCCTCCCCTGGAGCTCCCAGCCCACGGGCAGCAGTGGCAGCAGTCAGCCCAGGAGCGGGTCCTCGATGCCGTGCTGCGGGTCGCAGGTGAAGGAGATGGTGATGGCAAAGCGAGTGCCCCACTGCACCCTCTCCACCCGGTGCAGGTTCTCTGATCCAGAGGTGAAAAACGACACCCGGCCTGCAAAGACAAAGGTTTTTAACCCCTGAATGGAGTTTGGCACAGCTGCAGCTCCCCCTCCACAGCTCAGCTGTTGGATGGCTCCAGCTGCTCCCCACTGACCTGAGAGCCCACAGGTGATCACAGACAAACTGCTACAAGCTCACACTGCAATCTGACAGCTTTTTACTGTTTAAAACATTCATCCTTTGTGCCACCAAGCTGGAGATGTAATCCCACCAAAGCTAGTTTAGAAAAGGCAGGAGGAAGCCAAGAACATGGAAGCCAGATCTTAGTGGCCTCATTTAGAAACAAAAAAGCGCAGCTCTAGTGACTGTCAGCAAAGTGTACTGATCTCCTCCCTGCTCCCCTTCTAGTCCTGGCTCTAATTTTAGACCAAAGAAGGAGGAAGCAGCACAGAGGTGGCAAAAAGCCTTCAGTGACAAAACCTCAGCAGGTTTACAAGCAGCTGTGGCATCTTCTCAGCATTGCACCAAGTGTTTGCTATCACTTTCTGTGCCTGTTCTGGTCACTCGCTGCTCAGGCAGGTTACAAAGTCATGTATCACATACACAGTCACATTTTAAAATATCAACTGCTAAATTTTAAGAATCTCTGCCTGCTTCTCTCCTACCAGCACAGTTGGTTGCTCAAAATCACAGCAGTTTCCACTCTGTCTGAAGGTGTGACAACTGTGGGGAGTATTTAAAAGTGAAAACATATGAGCCATGTACAAATTCACTTTCCTCAGAAAGAGCCACTCCATCCATGCCTTGGCTTGGCAGCTGTTTTATAGATGCAAGTGCTCATTGCTGTGCTTGCCCCTGCCCAAGCCTTGACCATCTTGTCCCTGCCTGGGGACACTCTGGGCTTCAGGTGGTATCAGGTGAAATGGAAATGCAGTGACTTTGATGCTGACAGCAGAGGTACACTGCCATCCCACTCGATGAGACAGCAGAATGGAGCCCTCTGTTATGTTAATAACTTAATTCCCTTGTTACTAAACTGTTCTGAAGACGTCCAAGGTTGATGTACAGGTAACTCCGACCTGACATGGCTCTGTGGGACTGCTCCTGTCCTCCCAAGGAAGCCAAAATGTCTCACCTGCACAGCTCCCTCACCCCAACAGCACGTGGTTTTCCTACTCAGGCTTTTCCCCCACTGCTCAAATTAGACTTTGTTTAAAAGCTGATGCCTACCTGAAGTCTGTACAACAACATCATGAACTATTCCAACCCTTACCCCACCTTCACAGCTGAAATGGGCACCAGGCACATCACTGGGTTTCTCTTCTAAAAGGGATCCCAAAGATCCAGAAGTTCCTTTGCCTGCATCCTCCTAGGCAGCACACATGGGGGATTTGGACAAAACTAGACTGGCTTTTTGGGGCTGGGTTTACCCACTAATCCCTGAGTCTTTTAATGTTCAGTTGCAGCTCACATCTAATCCTCAGAGTGCAGTTCAGAGTCTTTCATAACGATTCCATCCCCCTCTGTGCCTGTGGCTGCACCTCAATAATGCCTCAAGTTATTCACATGTGAAGAGGAGATCCATTTGCAGGCACAGCTCATCCCCACCTTGGTGTCCTGCTCCTCTGGATGAAAGGCTAAATGAAGGCAACATGCTCCTGCCCTACCAGTGTTGCAATGAACAGTGGTGCCCTCAAGGATTCCATACAAAATCTCTGTGCCATGACTTTTTTTCCCCTTTTAAATCATATCTCAACTTCATTAAAGTACATTATTATTGGTCCCTCACCTGCTCACCCAAAGCTTTGCCTTAAACTGACTTCCAAGCTGTTTAGTTTGATCTCTGACTAGAAGTAGTAGTAATTCAGAGCTAGACAAGGTTCAGCATGTTTGAGCCAGTTAAATTGGGGGTTTTCTTGGCTATACTGAATGTCTTTTAAGTTCTTCCTTTAATAAATATGTCTTCATATATATGGTATCAATCTGGTCCCATATGTATCAACTGGGGTCTCTGGGTAATTGAACAAGGCTATGGTCAGTTTTCAAAGAAGCTTTTTCCTCATTTGGGAAGAATGTCTTTTAAACTTACTTCCTTTACAAAATTTTTGAAGTAAAAGCACGCTCTTTCCACGGTATGTTATTTTCATCAGTATAAACGTTCAAAAACAGGGAAGAGAATGTTAATTCTCATCCCATCTGACAAAACCTTCAAGGGATATATGACAATCTCCTTATCCAGGTGATGGTCACTGGCAGTGATCAAGGCCAGGGAACTACTAACAACCTCTTACAGGAAGCAAAATCTTAATTGTGTAAGAGGTAACCACTTCTCCTGACTTTTTGAGAATCCACTTTTGCACTGATCCACAGGGATCATTATTTAAGAAGACATGCAAATGCCAGTCACAAGATCCACTGCTATAAATTTTATGCGACCCCAGTTTAAATGCAGCAACACTGTTATTTTAAGGAGTAATTAACAAGCAGCAAAAGCAACAGACATTTCACTATGCAGCAATTATGTAGTATTTAATTACTCAAACAAAAACACGGGAGGAATAAAGATATTAAATCCAAAGCTTTGCTTTTCCCTGCTTTTGCTTTCCCAGGTTTAATTCAGAACCACCCCTTAGCAGTGAATGCTTTTTAGATGTACTCAGAGCTACATCACAGAAAAAGTCACTATTCCCAAAAGACTTGCTCTCAGGAAATGTTATCCCTGTTGAGTTTTCAGCTGCACTGCCATAAACAAGCTGCCTTCAATTTGCTACCTAACCTCTGCCCTGAGAGGCAATACAGACTGGAGGGAAATACAAAGGAAACAATTCTCAGTGACATCTACCCCCCTGACAAGTAACTGTGACCTCAACAAAACCACTTTCTCTGTCACCTTTTTCCTTGTTGAAAGGAAACTGAAGTAGTACTGACCTATTCTAACAAGGTTTTTGTGAAAATTAATTAGTAAGCATCATTATAATACTTTGCAGCTAACACATGCTCTGATTTACAAGTATTATTAAAAAATGTATCTTCTCTTGTTCTTACTCAGGCAAGAGGAAAATTAATAAGGCACACCAGCTTAAATGATAACAAAATGTAGGGAATCTATGACGTGATTTTGGGAACCATAATAAAATTAACAGACCACAACGCTCGTAAGAAAAAATACTACATGATTATTGTATCTCTAATATTACACATTCATTGCATAACAGGTTGGAAGAGCCCTGGCCCAATTCCCTTTCTCAAATAAAGGCCAACTCCTAAATTACATCTAATTCCTGAGTCCTACCAGGCTGCCAGGGCCACAGCATTGGTAAAAACTGTCCCACCATGGCCACAGCATTGGTACAAACTCTGTCCCACCAGGGCCACAGAATTGGTACAAACTCTGTCCCACCAGGGCCACAGCATTGGTACAAACTCTGTCCCACCAAGGCCACAGCATTGGCACAAACTCTGTCCCACCAGGGCCACAGAATTAGCACAAATGAGTGCAGCATTCAGATGTTTCCCAGGCATGTCTGAGACATGATTTTGTTACCCCTGTGTCTCCTGTGCTTGGTTTTTGAACAGGGGGCATGGAGTGGATGATGTCCAGAGGTCCTTTCCAACCCCAATTATTCTGATTACACATGAAACAGGCCATCCACATCAATAGCAGCCTTGGCAATCACTTATATTTGCAGCTTTGCCTGGTTTTTTTGCCACTGGACCCCAAGCCCCTTCATGCTTCCATCCTTCATGTGGTATTTCCCCTTCTGCTTTCTTGGCAGCAGCCTTCTGGCTCTTCTAGTTTAATTCACTGCCAAATTTCCTTGGAAACTCCTTGGGTCATGAGAACTTCAAAGAGAAAAAGCGAATTATGTGTTAGATTGTCTTGACCATCACTCAGTCAGGTGAGGGAATGGTAACTGTGCCCTCCCTGTCCTCCCTGGGCACCAGGGAAGGGATGCAAAGCAGGGCTGAGGGAATGGAAAGGGCTCACCAGCATCCACCTCACTGCCCATGGCAAATGGTTGGGGACACTGGGAAGACTGAGCTGCTGCTCAGAAGGAGGGGAAGCAACTCCTCTGTCTGGTGAAAGGGAAGCAGGAACAGTTTATTTGGGACCACAGACCTATTCAGCATCTTTCATCTCATGCACTGACAGCTTCCACTGTCTGCCTAACATCCATCAGCCCTAAATGTTCCTCAGGAAAGAAGGAAAAACTGCATCTCATCTGCTGAATGACAGCCAGACAGAAGCACTGCCAGGGAAAATGCACAACAGTTGTGTTCTCATCCTCGTCATCTGTTTAGGATTAATCACCAATTCATCCTCATGTAGAGTCCAAGAAAACCCATCACACCATCAGGCAAATAAAGTGACAACAATGTTTTCTGCAAGCACACAATAAAAATTATTTCACTTATTCAATTACCTATTAAAAAATGTTGAATTGGGAGAATTTAAGCAAGTGCTTTAAGCAAATCTCACTGAATCTGGAGGATGTGGATTAAATACAGAGGCAGATGAGACTGTCTATACAGAGGGATGTTCCCAAATATCTTTGTATCTTCAAATCAAGTATTTTACACTTCCTGAAACACACACTTCTGACAGCTGTGAGAATATGCTAAGTTTGAGATTAAAGAGTCATATTTCACTCTCCAATGTACAGAATTCCTTTTGCCTCACAGATTAGTTTCTTCCAGAAACACACTGAAGTGATTGCAACCTTTCCTTCTGCCTTTGTATAATAAATTACTTGCATGAAGAACAAATTCCCTTGTAAATTGAAAATAAATGCAGCAAAGCTGACCTTCAAACCGTGAAACACACATGCAAATAAAGAACACAGAAACAGTACTGGGATTTCATTCCAACAGCAGTTTCAGCTACACTTCATGATCAACTGAAGTCTGTGACCTGTCTAATATTGCCAGACCCCAAATTCACACAAGACTCTGTGAAATGATGAAATTCTAACCATGAAATTTTAAAATATGAAATTTTAAATGCTATCAAGTTTAGCAGCATCAGAAAGTATACCAATTTTGTGACTGAAAAAGGAAAGCCTTGATGTTTGCCATTTATTCTTATTCCTCCTTTATGTCTTGCAGATTAGTAAAACATGTCTCAGACCAGCAAAAAGAGTTAATATTGAAAGGGATTAGTTTTGAAGGACCTCATTCAAAATGTTGCTGTTTCTTACAGTCTCTCAAACAGAGCCCACCCTGGTGCAAGAGGTGGAAAAAAAAATGCCAGTATGACAATTTTGGGAACAGAATTTCCATATATATTTAAAAGAAACAGATACTACTTTAGATCTGTTTGTCACCAAAAAAAAAGTTTTCTTTTCAAAATCATATTTCCCTTGGCACTGAGAATTTTCTTCCTCATGGTACAGTGAGTTTTTTGTGGCAAAGAGAGGTCCTGACTGAAGTCAAAAGACACACATTCACTTCTGGAGCCCATCAGAGCACAAGAAAGATGTGTTCCTTCATGCCACGTCTGGTTATGAATTAGCCAAAGGTCTGTACGCTTGAACCACTGCTGACTTGTTCATTTTTGTTAAAAAAAATAATCTCAAGAGCCTCAAGGTTAATAAATTATAATTCCTTCTTAAAGCTAATGTTTGCTAACAACCAAACTAGGAGATGTTAAAGATCATCCTGCAAATTAGAGAGTCATTCTGTCAAGTATGTGAGAGCCAGGACTTAGAGACTTCTTAGGTAATCTGCAAGTGATATGCACTGAGGGAAGAGAAAAGCATTTTAATTTGGGCTCCACTCCTGGCAGAACAGTTCTCCCTGTCCCCAGCTGCCTGGCTGACACTGATCCTCACCACTAAAGTGCTGCAAACGCATCTGCAGCAGCAGTGAGACTTGCCCAGGCAGCACTTTCAAACACAGGACATCCCACAATGGTTTAATTGCTTTCCCTTGTGTTTCCAATTACTGCTTTTCTGCTCTGCTGCATCACTAACAATGCCTTTCTGCTCCCCACTGACACTTGAACAAATTGCTGCTCACAGGAAAAGAAACCTGCTCATTTTGGCACACAATATCAGGTCCCCAAAAATGCAGGCTACGTGTGAGACATGTACCAGGTTTTAGGACTGCAGTGGCATTAGCAATACAGAAAAGTAAATTAGTTGTCCAGCATGAAAACTGAACCAGTGATTATGACAGTCATCTCTAAAAAAGCCTGGAGCTCCTAAATGAGTAGCATGAAAGCTCATCAACACGTGGTTTTAAAAGTTGAGCTGGAGTGACAAGAGAAGCACACAAAAGATCAAAAGCATTATAAAACAAAACAAACAAACCAAAAAGACAGGAGAGAAAAAACATTGCAGAGGAACATTATGAACATGAAAAATACATCAGCTTGTACCAGCAACAGAAAACAGCCTGGGGTCATTCCTTCACAAAACATTTTATCAGCAAGAGGAAAAATAAGTGCAAATGCCTTCACATTGTGCTTCACCTCTCAAGCTTTTCTGCTTTGCTCACAGGATGTCACTGGTGATTGTGACACAATCACAGGAGCCCTGATAACTGTGCCAACACAGAGATGTGGTAGGAAGTGTAATTAATTTTCTCTGGTGTCCATGAAGGACGTTTGTGCTATTCCTTAGGAGCTGTGCCTTGTTTTGTTTCAGAAGGGGTGTCCTGTGGCACACACTGACAATACAACTCCTTGGCAAAGGCAACAGCCAAAAAGAAAATCCTGTATTTCATCAGCTTCCCCTTCTTCCCCCAAAACGACATCAAGAGCAAAGACCTTGCAGCAGAAAACCTGAAAATGAGTAGGTGGGGCTAAATGGAAGCAATTTCAGAGTTACAGACTTTTGGAAATTAAGTCAGGGGCACGTTGTGCACTGCAACCAGGCTGAGTGTCCCTGCACTGAGGAGACAGCTCCCCTCACATACCTCACATTCAGCTGGGATTTCTACAGCTATAGAGATCTGGTAATCTTAGAATTGCCTTTGGAAACAAAATAGTTTAATACTGGCAGCAGCATTTTGCAAAAGATGAAGCTTTCAGTTTAGGGTTTACTTCCAACCATAAAAGACAAAATAATCAGACATACAATTCTTGATAGCAACCCCAGAATGCAGGTAATCTCAGAGTTGATCTAAACCAGCATCACTGCAGGTGAGTGGATCACTATGATGCATAAGTCAAAAAACACCCATTCCAATTTGCAGGCAGCAATAGTCTGAAGTCGGTTCTGCTTGGGGTAACAACTGTCAGCAGACAATTACTGAGGCTCTTTAAATGAGTAAATTTCCATCTTTCCTGTCTTGGAAAAAAAAGACAGAACACAGCAGGAATATAAAGTTGTCCTTTTATTTTTTTCTCTGCAGCAGTGTGGCTGATCTGGGATTATGAAAGGTAACACTGCTGGAAGCTCGGCACTCACCTGCCACACAGATGAGTTGAGGCTGAGCTCCTCTCTAGGCAGCCCCAGAGTAATTCTAGTTTCAAATTATCCACATGTTAGAGAAACCTCAAACCAGCCTTGAAGGTTTTTTATTTATTTATAACTGACAATCATCGGAAGGTTCATCCCTGCCAAACCTCCAGGAAGCAGGGATGGATTTATACCCAAATAATCACAGTTCATCATGCTCCAGTAGGCCAGCAGAGCTGTGGCCATCAATCACCTTCACACCCAGCCCTCAGCCATTACAGGGTATTAAGCCCCACCTTGAGCAGCAGAAGAATTTCAGGCCAGTCTAAACTAAATTGCTTTAATTTGGATTTGCTGCAGTCAGTTAGCTCTGCTCCTGCTGCACAGTGACCTGCTAAGCTGTCAGGACTGGCCACCTCTTCTAATCCCTACAGCTTTCAATAAAGTCACTTATTGTGGCTTAACACCAGATATTACAAACCATGGCTGTATTTTAACCTGTCTTTATCTTGAGTTTTGATGTCATCAGCCTGAACACAGAATGCTACACTACTCCACTGCTGGAATTCTGAAAACCAAGAGTTTTGGGCTTTCTGTGCTAAAAGACACTGACCGACCCTCAAGCAAGCACTACATGTGACCTGAGGCTGTGGAACAGGCTCCTGAAATTGGGTGACAGCACTGGGGTTGTGGGTGTGTAGTTTGAATGGAATTGTGTGATCTCACAGGGTGAAAAACTTAGAATTTAGGGGTTTAGTATATAGTAATAGATATGGGGCAATATGGAGGATTTAAAGTGTTGTCTAAGTCCTTCTACTTCACCTTTTTCTTTGTGGTTTTGGGTGTTTTTTTCTAATTGGGTGAAAAAGGCCCTCATTGCAGACCTTGGGTGGTCAGTTATTGGATTAAAAGTATAAATTATATGAGTGTCATCTCATTATTGGATAGTTTATGCTTAAATAATCTTAGAAAGAGTTAGAGACCTCCATTTTCTACCCTGTTAGCTAAGAATAAGAATTAATAAACACTGAGCCCAAACACAAAACTGGCTCCCGTGTGTTAATCCCGACTCTAACACGAAGAAAAGAAGATTAAGAAACCAACACCCCAGGTTATTCCTGCTGACACAAAACACAATCCCACACCACCTGCCAGCCAATAAACCCACACAACCTGCCCAGCTCCCTGCAGCCAAGCTGGGCTTGTACCTGCTCGGGGCTCCACTGTCTTGTTGGAATCTGCATCCATGAACACGAACCGTCCACCCCCGAAGTCTTCAGAGTAGTCAGAGAGGTAGAGCAGAGAGGTGTAGTCAAAAGAGCCATAAGTCACCTGTGGGGGAAGCCAAAATGACCCAAAATTACCCAGTTCTTTATCTTATCTCAGCAGAGCACAGCTAATTGAGCAGATGGATCTGGTGGGTTTTTCTAATTTTCAGGTTTTCACGTATTTAATAAAGGGATCTTTGAAAACCAAGAACATCATTTTCTAGGAATTATCTATGTTTATTAGACTGTTCTCTTGTGTTTACACACACACTACAAGACTAGCATGCCATGTTTATTATTTCTATTGTTACAGTTTCCATAATTACAGAAGTGCTCCTATTGATTTCTATCACCCAAGAGCAAAGAAACAACATAGTGTCAGAAGTGCATTGGATCAAAAAGAGAGAATTTATACTATTCCATGATAAAATTTCACCAGGAGGTTAATAAGCAGAAGAACAACCCTTGACTAATGATTTCCACCCGTTACCTAACCTTGGTTGAAGGTTTCTGGATACTTCACTTCTATTCTTTCACCAGCTATCACACAGGACATTCATGGTAACAGTAAATCAGAACTTCCAAGTAAATACACATTTGTTGGAGGAGCTTCTACCCTTTTCCACACAGGTTTTGTTTAAAANTACCCAGTTCTTTATCTTATCTCAGCAGAGCACAGCTAATTGAGCAGATGGATCTGGTGGGTTTTTCTAATTTTCAGGTTTTCATGTATTTAATAAAGGGATCTTTGAAAACCAAGAACATCATTTTCTAGGAATTATCTATGTTTATTAGACTGTTCTCTTGTGTTTACACACACACTACAAGACTAGCATGCCATGTTTATTATTTCTATTGTTACAGTTTCCATAATTACAGAAGTGCTCCCATTGATTTCTATCACCCAAGAGCAAAGAAACAACATAGTGTCAGAAGTGCATTGGATCAAAAAGAGAGAATTTATACTATTCCATGATAAAATTTCACCAGGAGGTTAATAAGCAGAAGAACAATCCTTGACTAATGATTTCCACCCGTTACCTAACCTTGGTTGAAGGTTTCTGGATACTTCACTTCTATTCTTTCACCAGCTATCACACAGGAGATTCATGGTAACAGTAAATCAGAACTTCCAAGTAAATACACATTTGTTGGAGGAGCTTCTACCCTTTTCCACACAGGTTTTGTTTAAAACCCTTCAAACAGAACTTTGGAAGTCTCTGCTTATTCTCAGCCTACAGACCAAACACCCCACTTTTAAGTATAACAAGGTGATTTTTTCCTTCCTTTTAAAGCATTATTTTTGGTTGATATGTATGCTGAAGTTGGAGAAATAAACCACTACATACTAATGCTCAGAGTGAAGCTATCTAAATATTTAACACTGAGTTTAGCTGATTCAGGAAATACCTCCTTTCGTATCTACCTGTCACCAGCAATTAAAAAAATACTTGAAATCAATGTCTGTGTTCTCCAATTTCTTCGTGCATCACAATTCAGGAGTTCAGCATTACACTGTCAAACAGTGAAATGTGCAGCACAGCAGTTCTGTATAAATACACAGAATTTGCAGAGTGTTTTGACTGACCTGGTGACTGTTACAGGTAAGTGCTACTTCCAAACTTAGAAGTTTTCTAAATATTTTCAGTCATGTTTCAAGTTATACTCATTACTGCCAGTTAGATTTTGGCTCAGGAGCAGTTGTACACATTTTTCTGTAAGGGCAGGACCAGAGAGAACATAACAGCAGATGGAATAGGAAGACATTTCCATTCATACCCATGTTATTATTTTGACCATAAGGGCTTAAAGGAAAAAAGCCAAATCTGGTGATATGCTGCCCTACATGATGTGAATCACAAAAAATGAGAGAAATATTACAGTGATCCCCTTCTCCCCGTATTTTCCCAAACCCTGGTGGCAATACAAGGCAACAAATGGGAATTGATGAGCAAGTGCTAGTGCAGCACCTCAAACCAGCTGTTCTACAGCCCTTGTCATGCAAATCAGCTTTGCAAAGCTATTTTCCACTTCACTGACTTGGTGATAAAAACTTCCAGTCAATTTAAGGAAGTCTCCAGCCAGTGGAGAAGTTCATTCAACTCATACTGCAAGTTCAATGCATTAGAATTGTTTTTATCAATTCTTCAGTGCAGCAGCAATCTTTGCTCCCTGAGTGTACTCTCCCTCCTCTCCAAGGTTGCTTTACCAATTCTAAACTCCTAAATTCTAAACTACCAATCATTTCAGCCTAACCAAACACACCTGATTTCTAGAGATGATTCATTTGGGGAATGAAGTGTGCAAGGGAAAATGGCTTTTCTCTTCCTGTCCTTATTCATTACTCACTTTCAGAAACAGCCAGGCCTGAGAAATGCAACACTATGGAATGTGGGCACTAAATTATAGTCAGTTATTTAAAATGCTGGACGTCCTCCCCCGTGTACGTCAAATATATCTGTTACCCTGGTAATGATTTCCAGTACCAGACAGGTTAATAATTGAACCAAAAGATCAAACTACATGAGAAAAGCTGTCATTAAAAGCCACACAGCTGCAAATCAAATTTCTACAGCTCCTTGTAAACAACTCAAGAGAAAAAATGTAGGTATTTCCATTCAGCCTGCTATGGCACATGGCTAGTGTGCTCTTTCTGAACACTCCTTATCCAAAAAGTTGAACACAGATAATATTTAATAGCAGATGCTCATAATGATGTTTACATGACACTTCTTTAAAGGCTATTATTATAAATAGAACTAATAGCCAGAACTTGCCAGCCCCATTTTGCAGTGGGTTTTTTTGAGGGACACATTTCTATGCAACTAAACAGCTGTAGAACCATGCAGGAGGTCTGCAGTTACTGAGGATATTTAGGACAGCATCCTCTGCTTTCCAGTGCAAAAGAAAATTCACTTTGCAAACAGCATTGGTCTAGCATGCAATAAAAGAGTCAGAACTCCTCTCTTCCTGTAAGCCTTCACCTAATTCTGTGTACAAAACCACCAGAACAGCCTTGCTAGCTACTTCCAGTGTGCTATTTATTGGCAGTGTCTATTCAGCAGACAATGTAGGAGCAAAGAGCACATCTCTGAATTGCAAGGGGCTGTAAGTGAGCTGAGGTGATGGCTTTGAGCAGACATGAGAATCAAGATTCTCAATTTTCAGAGATGATGCTGTCCCAGGGCAGAAATGGGATCTTTTGATGTGTTTTATTAAAAGTAGGGGAAGAAAAGAAGAGTGAGAAGTCTGCTAGAAGAGACAGCAGCTGCTCTCAGTGACAGACTCAGCAGCCAGAGAGGGCTGCAGGTACAGGGAAGGGTGGGGACATGAAGAGCACATTGCAGGTGAGGAGACCTCAAGGTCTGCCTTGTTCAGCTCAGAGAAATAAAGGCTGAAGAGGGATATGATTCCTACTATAAATACATGGGGGTGGGGGGATGTAGAACTGGGAGGAGGAACAAAAATAGCTATAAACTGATCATGGACATGTTTAGACTACAAAAAACCCAATCAATTTTGGGAAAATGTGCACTGAAGTGCTGGACTAACTCTGATAGGAAAACAAACCCCAAACCACCTTATGGCAGAGCCTGACAATTCTGTGAAGGATGACAGGATCTGTGCCCAGGCAGGGAAGGGACTGCACAAATCTACAAGTCCCACACTGCTTCCACCAGAGAATGGTGTAAGACTGCAGTGCTGACAGGGTGAAGTGTGCAACAGCAACTCCACTACAAATCAGCTGTTTGACATTTGGAAGCCTCAGTTCCAAACAAATTCCATCCAAGATGAAACTCCACGTCTTAAAACAACACTCGCTTCATTTGATTCAGATGCTTATAAATTCAACAAGATTAAATGAGTCATTTGGATGATTTCAGGGTTTCCATTTCTATGTAACTACAAACCAAGTAAATTTTAGGGGGATAAAAATCAAAGCCTCAGATAGACACAATAAATCTGTACTACTCCATTATGCTGTTAAAAGTCTTCAGGGAGGCTCAGATTGAGAAATGCAATTGTAGTAGACTCAACAACATCAGGAAAAAGGCAAGAGGGGTTTTCCTATGTTGCAAGAAGCCACATCTTTTTAACAACAATGTCACTCTGAAACAGAAAATACAGTGAATTCTTTTTGCTAAGGCTTCATTTTACCTTTCTTCTGGAAAGAGGCAAGGAAAAAATCTTCTAGGAGTAACCTAAATGTTTCTAGGCCTACTCCTAGAAGATGTGATGTCTCCTAGGAGTAACCTCCACTGTTAAATTAAGCAGAAATACCTAAAGTGACTTGTTCTGTTCCAAGGGGGAAGCATGAACGATCCAAGGGGAAAGCATCCAACAAACTGGCAAGTTCTATTGATCTTTTCTTCAACTTCCCAGTATTCACACTTGCTTTGGAGGACACAAAAGAATTCTACTGCTCTTTTCTGGGAAGAACTTCTTACCTCAGATCAACAGAAATGTATTTTTTTTTCCTTGCTTTCAACTGCAGTCTGGAAGTGGAAAAGTTTGCTGGAGGAAGTGAAACAGTGCAGGCTGACTGCACTGAAGGAAAGCTGCACACCTTCATCCTATTTAGTCTCTGCTCAGACTATTTATGATTATGAACAAGGTGTTTGGTAACTGCCCCAACTGGGATAATTCCCAGACTCAGAATTACTCATGTTGTGTAAAAGATCTCCAAGATCACTGACTCCAACCACTGTCATAAATCAGATCCAATTATTCAGTACAGGCACTACTAAGGTCCAGATTATGCATTCCAAGTCTAAGAGAGCACTTTCCCTGTTTGTTTTGTTTTTTGAAGCTGGAGATGGGTTAGAAAAAGCCCAGGCAAATCAACTGATGTATCTGTTCCCTGAACAGACAGCCTGCAAGATAAATAAAACATGGACAAAAGAGAAGGATAAACAACAGGAAAACATTCAGCCTGCTGTCCATCATGCTCAGGCACTCTAAGGATGACAGGGCAGAAAAGCAGCTTCCACAAATTCTCTTCATGTAAACTTATTTGCATGTAAATGACAAGGTAACTTGTGCACTATAGGAG
Organism: Illadopsis cleaveri; assembly: GCA_013399915.1. Classification (NCBI taxonomy): domain Eukaryota; kingdom Metazoa; phylum Chordata; class Aves; order Passeriformes; family Timaliidae; genus Illadopsis; species Illadopsis cleaveri. The sequence continues at coordinate 138,571 of VXBB01018692.1, forward strand.
ATATTTAGGTGGAAACACTTAATTGAGAGGTTATTCAACCACCTTATTCATTTCCCAATGCAAAATACATGCAGAGAAGAATAAAGAGAATACTGGCAAACAGGGCTGGTGCAGACACAAATCTCATTAGAGTAATAAGTCAGAGTCTGAATTCTAAAATAGGCTTTTTTGGGGCTGAAATAAAAGAGTGGAGAAAACAGGCATCAGCTGTTGAAATACACTGCTTTTCCAGGCTTGTGGCAGTCAAATCTGCTTCTCTGAAACTGTGGAAAAGCTGTAAGAAACCGATGAATTCACTGCACTTCACACAACCAGAATCACCAGTTTCCCTCTTCCCAAGGGTCTCTTGGAATTGACCATAACATGATGGAATTTCTGTGAATCCCACCAGCACAGTTTGCTCCCTATAGCCATTTCCTACCAACACAAATCAAAGCAATCAGGACCCCAACACCATCCCTACCACCTCTGGTGCAGAGCCATTCCTATTCACTGGTTACATCACAGCTTTTCAAACCAGGGGCATCCAAACCTGGCAGATTCCCCTCTAAAGGACTTTCAGCTTCCAAACATGATCTGTGTCATCACTACCACCACATTTTCTACATTAAAGCTGCTTCTCCCCACATGAACAAGGACACAGGAACTCACACCAATGTTGTGACCAACGAAAGACACTTCCCTCAGAATGGCTTTTTCCAGGAAATTCTTTAAGACAAGAAATGTTTCTGTTTGATTTTTTCATATCTCAAGTCATAGACTGCAAGATACACCGCCCACTTACTGACTCAAGCCCTGAGGAATAACTTGGATTTAACTGGGATTATTTTATTTGGTTTCATCTTGGGTAATCCATGACTTCAGAGTGACTCATTTATAAATCCTAAAGGCATGAAATGTGAAATGAGGGTACTGTGGAGTGGAGGGGTTTTTTGCTTGTTTGGGTTTGGGTTTTTTTGTGTTGTGGGGCTTTTTTTCCATCATTTGTATTCTGCTGTTCTGCACAGAATGCTTGAACTCAGTGAAATTCAGAAATAAACTCAATACCAAATCATTTAAGTCCACTGAGAAATGACAAGTATTAAGCTACGAGCCTAGAGATAGGACTGTGCAGTTAAAAGGATCAAAACCACCAAATTATTGAAAGAAGGTACCAGGTACCAACTGAAACACAAAAAGCTTCAATTCACATATAGCTGAAATACAAATATTAAGCCTTTATGAAGAGCCATAGATCAATAACAACAGTGACCAACTGACCACTGTGAAACAGCTCCTGCTAGATCTGGCTGAGAGAGCAATTCAGATCATTTTAATCAATGTTTCTGACAAAAGAGATTCCTGAGTAGTCATTCCCACAGTTTACTAATTCTAGCAAAACAAAATTAGAGAAAATAAAATTGAATGGGATGTAATGGCCTATGTTTCTAAAACTCATCAGGTTCATTCCCTGAAGCACCAGTTTTCAAACCTGTTTGATGGATTGTTTAATGCAAAATGATTTCAAGGTGATCTAATAATAATAACAACAGGAGATGTGTGATCCCATCTCAGCCTCCTCCTCACCTTGTCCACGTGTGGGTGCCAGTACTCATCGTGTGTTGTCTTGGCTCCTGTGCTGTTCATCCTGGAGAAGAACGTTGGCTTGGTCAGGTACATGGCAGAAGGGCTGATACCAAACACCTGAGCAATCCTCTGCTGAATCCTCTGCCTCACATCCCTGCAGAGAACACACACAGCACACAGTGCTCAGTCAGTGACAGCTCCCTCCTGCTGCCTCTGTGCTCTGCAGCCACTTACTGCTCCTTCCTCAGCTGAGAAACATGGGGAACACACACCCAGATCTCATTTAGCCTTGGGAAAAGAGGGGGGAAAGGGAAAGGGAAAGGGAAAGGGAAAGGGAAAGGGAAAGGGAAAGGGA
>VXBB01018692.1:157675-172437 GCA_013399915.1 Illadopsis cleaveri
GACCCTGGGGTAGATGAGGGATTTCACTGGGGTGGGTGAGAGTTGCACCTGGTGTAGGTGAGGGATGTATCTGGCACAAGTAAGGGATGTATCGGGCTCAGATGAAGGGTGTACCTGGTATGGCTGAAGGATGTCCCTGGCGCAGGTGAAGGATTTATTGGGCTCAGGTAAGGGGTGTACTGGGCTCAGGTGAGGGATGTACCCGGTATGGGTGAAGGATTTATTACACTCAGGTGAGGGATATACCTGATGCAGGTGACAGGGGCACAGGGTGGTGGCACTGGTCACAGCCCAGCTGCATCCCCAGTGTCCCCTCCCTCCCGCAGGTGCTGCCGCTGCTCCGCGCCCTGGGTGCCACGGGGCTGCTGCTGGAGTATGAGGACACCTTCCCGTACACGGGGCCGCTGGAGCCGCTGCAGGCCCCCCACGCCTACAGGTACCGCCCTGTGCCCCGCAGGTAGCTCTGGGTACCGCAGGTGGCCCGGGCCGAGCCCCGCGGGCACTGAGTGTCGCTATCCCGCAGCCCCGCGGAGCTCCAGGCGCTGCTGAGCCGGGCACGGGCACAGGGTCTGGATGTGGTGCCGCTGGTGCAGAGCTTTGGGCACATGGAGGTGAGCTGGGGCTGCTGGGCTGGGTGAGAGCGGGTGTGCTGAGCCAGCAGTGCCCGGGGGGATCTCAGGGTGCAGTAGGAAGAGCACTGGCAGCAGGGCAGGGAGTGATCCTGCCCCTCTGCTCAGCCCTGGTGACATCTGGAGCACTGTGTCCCGTTCTGGGCAGAAACTGATGGCCAGGAAGTTCCACCTGAACATGAGGAAGAAGTTCTTTTCTGTGCAGTGACCAAGCCCTGAACAGGTTGTCCTGGACACAACTCTGTGCTCTGGGATGGCCCTGCTGGAGCAGGGAGGTGGGACCAGATGAGCCACTGTGCTCCCTTCCAGCCTGACCCAGTCTGTGATTCTCTGCTGGGAAACTTCCAATCCAAGTCCTGGTGCTCTGGTTATGGAGCTCTGACAGCTGCAGGATTTGACATCAGGGTCACACTGCAGTGACCTCCCTGTTTCCTTCATCCACCCTGTGAGGTGCTTTGTGGTCAGAGAGCCCCCAGCAGCGTGGAGCAGCTGCTGTGCCCCCAGCCTGTCCCTGGGGCTCAGTCAAGCCAAACCCTGGGTTTAGCAGGACACCTGCCCTCAGAGCCTTGGGGACAGGAGGACACTGCTGTCCCCTGGTGTGGCAGTTGCCCCCGAGCTCCCCTTTCCCTTGCAGTTTGTGCTGAAGCACAGAGAGTTTGCTCATCTGCGGGAGGTGAAGGCGCTGCCCAACGCCCTGAACCCGCACAAGGAGGAGTCACTGGCACTGGTCAAAGCCATGATTGACCAGGTCATGGCCCTGCACGAGGATTTACAGTGGTTTCACATCGGCTGTGATGAGGTAGGAATTCTCTTGAGCTGGGAATGTTTCTTTTCTTTTGAGGAATGATAGCAAAGGCTGAGGCTTCTGCATTTCAGTGGTGCCCAGGCCATGTTTGGGTGGGATTTTGGGGACAGAAAACACCACTTGAGCCAGTGTAGAAAAGTCTTTTTGACAGTAAATGATTCCAGTAGCACAGGTTGTCATTTCCATAGATACGAGTGTAATATCAAAGTATTGAAAGCAGCTTCTTAAATCTAACAGCATTTGGATTTAGGTCTAGTGAGTGTTTGAAGTGAGATATCAATTAGAGCTGTTCATTAAGAATCCTGTAATTTTGGTGTAAAATGTTGTCTCATTGTTCTGGTCAAGTTACTCAAACGCTTCTGTGGTTGGAAGTGTTGGGTTTTTTATCCGGGTAGTTTGTCTCCTTGAGAAGGAGAAAACTCAAGCTTCTCTTTCTCATAGTTTCTTAAAACCATCCTGATGACACACAGATCCCTGGAATTCATTACGATCACTTAACTCTACTGATACTAGTTCAGCATTTTGCATCCTGTTGTGTTGAAACTGGTGAGTAGGTTAGATAGGCAGCCGTAGGCTTTTATGAAGCAAAATACTATTTATGTAGAATAAATAAAACCTGCTCTAAACTAGCAAATTTTAATTCACTCTCTGCATGGGACCAAGTATGCTGGGTCACCCTTGGATATGGCCCCAGGTTGCTTCTAGATTCACATTTGGATGATTCTCCCCAAGATAGGAACCTCATTTTATCTACCTGAGGTCCTGATGGGTTGCTGGATTTGAAGTGAATAAATGTGATGAGAGCTACTTCCAAGGACAAACATTCCAAAGGCAAATATGGCATATAGATATTTTAGTTTCTGTAGGAAAATTCCCTCAAGTGATGCATGTAATCATGGCCACAGTCTCCTGCAGACTGGTAGAAATGCTTGCAGTGTCTTCAGCACTGGAGGTGCTTTTGAATGTGTCCACTCAGTGGGTCACATCTGGACAGAGGTTTTGAATATTTCCTACCTCACTTTCTCTATTTCTACACAAGAAGTCAGGATGATTTCCTTGGTGTTTCAGGTCTACTACCTTGGCGAAGGAGAGGAGTCAAAGCAGTGGCTGCAGCAGCAAGACAACACTCCAGAGAAGCTGTGCTTATCCCACATAAAAGCAGTTGCCACTTGTCTGGCCTCGTCTTACCCCACGGTGACACCCATCGTGTGGGACGACATGCTCAGGGGGATGAGTGAGGAAACACTGGCAGGTGTGTGAGCAGCCATGGGGTGAGGCAGCTTTACACAGGCAGATAAAACAGATTGGTTGGCAGCTGAATGTAATGGAAAGAACAAATCTGGCAAGAGTTGAGGTGTGGTTTGTTTGACTGGAGAATAGAAGCACTCAGTCCTTGTCTGTCAGAGTCCCTGTGTGAGCATGGGCCAGTCTGAACACTTCAGTTTTCCATCACAAAATGCTCACCCTGCAGTGGCTGCCATCAATTCTACTTTCCTTATACATGAAAACCACAACCTATTAACATCTGTGGTCCAAGTCTAAATCTCTTGTGCCTCTCAGCACCTTCTAATGTTCGTTGCTGCCCTTTGCAGCACCTGATCCCAAGTGGTGCCAGCTCCCACAGAGAAGCTGCAGTCCTGTGAGCATCTTTGTGATCATGGTGCACATTGTGAGGACTTTGAATTGTGGGGTAGCTCCAAGACCTTGACACCACAAGTCTTGTTTGTGGAAAAATATCAAACCACTGCTCAAATTTGAGTAGTCTGAGAGAGAGTTCCAGCATTTTCAGAGCCACCTTACATAGCTGCTGTAAACAGATTCAGATGGTACCAGGAAGAGCTGTACAGTTCATCCAGCAGTGACTGACCTATTGAAGACTTTGATAGTGGGAAATCATCCCCAAAAATGCAGGTGGGACCCATGGAGTTTCCACAAGAACAGTACAGCATCTAGTGCACTCTAAGTGTGCTCTACTGCCACAATAACAGAATAAACAAATTATAATGTGATGGAATTAAAATACTCATCTTCTGTACAATTTACTGCAGTTTCTCTAGGAGTCAGTTTCACATGTTTGAAATTAGCTGAGGAGTTGGTTATAAAAGGAGTTAAAGCTGAATTTGTACCTTTACTTGTACTTGAAAAGCTACATTCTGTGCAGACACAGCCCAGGCACTCTGTAAGAGGAAGGGTGAATGTTCCATTTGAGTCTGGCTAAATCTCCTGTGTAGAGCTTGTGGCTCTGCCAGAGGAACCCAGCTGGTACACAGAGGCAAGGAGCCAATAAGGTGGGCTTGGGAGGAATGGGATCTCTGATAAATTGTCACTGCTCCTCCACATTAATGGTTTCATGATGCCTGAGGACAGTGGCCCTGGGCATGTGCCAAGTCCTGGCCAGGCTGACACTGCCCAGGGGCACTTCGGCTGTAAGTGACAAGCCATAGTTGTAGTCACATGCCCCAGTAAGCTGTACTGAGCTCTCATTTAACCAGCTGATTAGATTAGATTTAGATTGATTAGATTTAGCTGATTCCATGATTTAGAAGAGCTCTGTTCCTTTCAGAGTCCGGGGTCCCACAGCTGGTGCAGCCCATGATCTGGGACTATGCAGCAGACATCGACGTGGAGGGCAAAGGTTTGTACTTCTCTGCTGAGCTGTGTAGAAGCAAAACAGCCAAAGCAAAATTCTGTCATTAAAACCTACCTTAGCTGGACACCAAAACATTCTGGGTTTGTTGAATTGTTTTTTATTGCTTTATAATAGCATAAAGACAGCCCTTGTTTGTTTTCACATGACAGTTGCTATTACTTATTTTCTTTTTCTATGAATGACTTGCATTGTAGGCTGCTTAATTCTTTTCAGCAGAGCTGTGGAATCACTGATAGGAGAGTGAGAGGTTTTCCACAAGCACTGTTACATTAATTCTCCTTGCATTAACACCAGTAGGAGCACATAACTCTGTATTGAACAGCTCTATAAAAGAAGCTTCAGGGCTTCATACATCTATAGAATTCAGAGGGAGGCTCCTAAAGGCTCCAGTCAGGCATTTAACATTCATGCAAATATTTCTTTGTTGCAAGAACAATCAGCTGTCAAATGTTGTGCATGCTTGTTACAATCTCCCAGCTCTTAGCATGGTAGCAATACAAGGGAGTGGAATACAGTAACTGGCACATGAAAATGGGAGGACAGCCACTCAAAAGGCTGCTCAGAGAGGGTGTCAAATCCCCCATCCTTGCTGATGCTCCGAGCCTGACAGGAAAAGGCTGAAAAGCCCAGCAGCCTGTTGGCTCTGGAGCTGTGTTCTCCTTCACTGCAGCACTGCAGTTGGGGCTGAAACTGGAGAAAGCTTATCCTGTGCATGTCCCTTTTTGTCTCACTGCAGTGCAGCTCATAGAGAAGTACCAGCGGTGTGGCTTCTCCAAGGTGTGGTTTGCAAGTGCCTTTAAGGGAGCCACGGGAGTGAATCAGTCTCTCACACTGACAGGGCACCACCTGAGGAACCAGCTGCAGTGGCTGCAGGTGGCCAGCAGGAGCCCCGCCGATGTGCTCGAAGGTATCGCGCTGACCGGCTGGCAGAGGTGAGCAACAGCCTCTTGCCTGGTTCCGTGGATCACAGATCAGCAAATTTCCACCCAGAAGCCTCCTAAGAGGTCCAAGGTAGCTGGGCATTTAGAAGGGAACTTTGCAACCCTGCAGATCTTCCTGTCTGTCACTGCTGGGCCTCCCCCCACACTGTGAGGGGTGGATTTCAGAGTTGCAGCAGCTGTGCAGCACTAACCAGCAGGAACAGCCTTTGGGAACACCACCACCAGCAGATTGGCTTGGAAGGCTTGAATGGATTTTGTGCCACCTTGAACTGCTCATAGATGATAGCAGTTCATGCATGGTGTGTCTATCTGAATGTCTTATGGGAACTTAAACACAATGAAATCACCTAAGAGATGAGAATTTGTTAATGTGATGAAGGAGTAAAACATTTTTATGCAGACAGGAGGTCTTAGGGAATACCAGAGAGCTGATGTCCAATTTCTGACGCTAATTTGCCTTGAGAAAAGAATTTGGTTTTTATCTGTTCTTACTAGTAAAACAGGAATACTTCACATTTCAGAGTTAAGTGATCTCTGAGACAGAAACTGATGTTTCTGAAGCTCTTTGAATTTTAGTAATGGAAATATTAAAACTTCCCACTTGTTTAGTGTGCTCTGACAATAAAATGTGTAATTAATAGATGTTTTCTTACGCAGGTATGATCACTTCTCTGTTTTGTGTGAGCTTCTCCCTGTGGCAATTCCCTCACTGGCCGTGTGTCTGCAGGCACTAGAGAATGGTACAATGACAATTTTATTCTCTCTCAGATAATGCCTAGCACAGGAGTGAAGTGACCTCACCCTAAGATTGGCACAGGCTTGTAATATTTTGAGGTGGTTTGCTGAATTGATCATGGCCTGAATTATGAACAATAAATTACAATTTGCAGTATAGGAGCAGAGAAGTCTCTTGGCCTAAGGATTTAAAAACAGCCACTGTATTTTCTTCATTTATTTTGATCTAACACACAAATGGTCAAAAACTTCATGCTTATATTAAAAAATAAATTTAAGATGTAGAATTGCTTTTCAAACTGATTTGAAACAATAGTGATACATAAATGAGACTAAATCTAATTTAGTTGAGAGTTAGAATGTGCTCGTGTGTAAAAGTTGTTTTAACTAATTGTTTTTCTTAAAATGGATCTAGGGAGGACACTGGTAAAATACCTCCTGTAGTTCCTGCTTTCTTTACAGGCAGTTGCCAACAGAACTTTTTCTTATTTTCAAAATAAACACTGATTTTTTAAATTAAGGCATTAGAAATATTCAGCACCCTGAACAAAAAGCTCAGAGCTAGGAAGTGCTCACCTTGCACAAGCCAATTGTGTGAAAGACAGTGAGCTCCTCCTCCCACCCACAAGTGGTTTTTTTCCTTTTATTTTCATTTTACCTTTTAAAAAAATCTTCACCAAAGGGGGACTATTAAGCCAAGGCAGAATACTCCAGAAAACCCCTCTTGTAGGAACATTTTGGTTTCTTAGGCTCCTTTACTCATTTCCACTGTCTTCTGCCAGGTGGCTATTCTGAAAAGGTAAAAGAAAATGTGGAAAAGCTGCTGGGAATGTCTAACCTGGAAATTGATACTTACATGAGGTAAAATTCCAGCTGCACAATTCAGGTGCTTCTCCTTGTGTGGTAAGTTCAGAAACTAACAGATCCTCTTTGGACAGCACAAGTCTGGGGACCTTTCCTGGGAGCAATATCCTCACACTTGTGACACAAGTTAGTTTCTACCTCAAGTCATCAGTGGATGAACTTCTCGAAAGGAACAGGTAATGAGGTTTCTGTTGATTCTCTGCCTGGCTGCAGGAGTGTTGGAGCTGTATCATCTCAAATTGGGGCACAGCTCCAGAAAAGTGATTTCAATATCAAGCTCTGCATTTCAGGTGTCACTGACACCTCAGCAGAACATAATAATGAATCAAAATTTAAAATATTTCAGCAAAGTTCCTAAATGCTGTATGCTGCCTTATTTGAAGCATCTAGTTCTTTCCTTAATTACATTTTACTACTATTTAAGGTTAAAATGGAAGTTTTGAATGGTGCAGTTACAAAAGAAAGGAGCTTGAAATGAAACTTACACTGCAGCAGATGACCAGGTGATCATCTGTCAGGAACACTTCCACAAGCTAACTCCAAAGATCTATAGACTGAAATAAACTTACTCCTTAAGCATCATCTCTGTGTAGGAGTTCAGCTAAAGCCTTCCCCACCTCCCTGGCAGTGACAAACAGATGTTGTTGCTGTTTCATCACTGCTCCCAACATACACTTTCAGGTATGTCACAGGCTGGTTCAGCCCCTACCACAGGAAAAGGAAGATTATTCATCCTATCATAATGCAGCACTTCCAGCCAGATGCAGTCAGGTAACACCACTTGCTTTGCATTCCAGGGGAAATAAAGTCTGATACATGTGGGCACTCAGGTACAGAGAGTTGTGAGCCCTTACCTCTTTCCAGAATTATCTCAAAAATATCAATGGGAATCTGACAAAGTATCCATAAGATGTTTTTATACAACATGTTTGGGTTGGAACTAGATGATCTTCAAAGTTCCCTTCCAACTCAAACCATTCTATGATTCTAATTTTATCTTTGCCTTCTGTTGAATGAATTCTTTGAGAACAAGAAGGAAATTGGTCTCCAAAAGCCTCTCCTTTGTTACTCCTGTACAGCCCTGCTGCACCTTAAGCAGTGTAGGAGCTACCCTGGGCCAGATTCCAGGCAGGGCTTGGAATAAAAATAAAGCCAGGCCCTTCCCCCTGCTCCCTGTCACCATGGGCTTTTCAGAACTTGTCCTAGACAATTTGCCAATTCATGCTAAAAGGTTCATTTATACTTAGTTTTTTGGTGTTGTTTTTTTTTTTTTTTTTTGCTATGATAAGGTGAATATCCAACCTCATCTACTCTTTCTGATAAAACCTGGAATTAAATTCCCAACAAGTCTCACAGTGGGTTTCAGTTACACTTAAAATGTGTAAATTGGGGGTTTTTCTGAGCTCACATTTCGGCAGTTTAAAAGTCTTTGCATGAGGAAAGTGCCAAGATTGATGGAACTTAAACAGAAACAGCATCAAGCTTTTGCCATCTGAACAAAATCAAGTCCTTTGGGCTCTTGTAATAGATGCTTCTCTTCCTGTAAAGTGGTTTTAAGGACAGTACTCCCTTCCAAAGGCCAGTAAGCCAACCCTCCCCTGAGGCAGAGCTCACCTGCAAATGTCATTGTTTCTTCCTTCCCATTTCTGCTCAGCCTCCTCTCCAAGTGGAATGCTGTGGTGCAAGACCTCCAAGCAGCCATGGAGCAAGTTTTCCACAGGTGTGCTATAGAGGAATGGATGGAGGAGAATGTCCACCCCAGCCTACAGAAGCTGCAGCAAGTGGTGGATGATTTAGATGAAGCAATAAAAGCACAAAATTAGGGCCATTTCAATTAGTCTGACTCATTCCCTGGGAAAACATGACTAGTGAAAATCAGCAACTAGTCCTGGAGCTGGAGTTTGTCATCTTGAGAGTTGAAGCATGAACTGTGGTTAAACAAAAGTGACCTGAAGGTATGGAGGAATTTATTAACATAAACCACTTCAACTCAATTTTCCTGTCTTAACAGATGCTGAGCTTTAATTCACCTGCCTGTAAGTCAGGTTTGCTCTCCTTGCAGAACAGAATGCAGGAGTGAGTCCCAGCTCACTCTCCTACAAGGCAGGAGAAAAACCCAGTTTCTTCCAAAAATCAGGATTTGTAGCAACAGACTCTTACATAACAATGACCTGGGAAAGTTCTACCCTAATATTTAGGATACTTTAAAACTGTTTGGGTCATTATGTTCTGTACCATAACTCCACCTGTGCTCTGACTTGTGGCAAGAGGGAGCTCCTGAGGCAGTGACACCTGGGCTTGGAGGGAAAACTGCCTTAACACACTGGGCTGCTTCACTTGCTGCCAGAGCACCAGCTAAGCTCAGCAAAGTCTCACCCCACAGAAAAGCAACACCTCACTCACTGAGGCACCTGTTTAGCTGTGTAAAACCTGAAACTGCAACCTGCACTTTGCAGGTTTGTCCCAATTTGAGCCGTGACTAAAGCTACTAAATATAAGGGGAAAATGCTGGTTTATTCTGCTTTAATGTCAAACTTCTCATAATGTATAGAAATATATTTTGGGGGCTTTAGTGAAGAATTGAGATAATCACCAAAATGGAAATAATTCAGAAGTATGGTAGTTAATTATGCTATTCCACCATGAATATTCAAAGTATTTATTTTTGTGCTTCATTTATTCCTTTCTTTAAATTTTTATGGAAGCAGCAGTATTGAAATTTTCTTGGAACAAATCTGGACATACAGAAAGTAAAACTACAGCATAAGACAAATTTCAGCTGACTCAATGAGAGTCTTAGTAACTAGGTCCACATGCAGATCTTTATCTAAAAAGAACCAATTGCTATGTAAACCTGTCACACAGCTTGAACTAAACAAGATCTTAATGTATTTTACTTGAATAAAACCTTTGATACTCAAAGTGGTTGTAGAAGGGTGCTGCTTTTTTGTGTGTGTACCATGTTGGTTTGGTTTAAAGGAGGGAAAATGGAAATATTCACCAACAGAGAGTTGGATCTATCTATGAGCTTATATGGAATTAAAAGCTGGACTGTTGCAAGAGTGTCAGCAGGGTCACTTCTAAGCAGGTATTTGGGCTTCCTCTATTCTGTCCTCCCCCTCATTAACTCCTTCATTAGATCTGTTCCCAGTAATAATTTAGACAGCCATTAATATTTTAATAATTTTAATTAAAACCAATACAAAATACTACAGCGACGCAAAACAAGTTATCAAAGTTGATTTTATCAATGAACTTTTTTTTAAAAAAAGACAATACAACAAGGCCTTGCTGAAATTCTACTTGCAATTTTAAAGTAAAAAAAAGAAAAAAGGCAATTTCTAAACATTTTCCAGCAGTATTTTTGCCTCTCAGCCATCTATGACACTGTCAGAACTAGCACTCCTGATTTATTATGTGAGCCAGCTGAGGTTCTGGTATCTATGGAAATTCAGAAATACAGCCCCAGAGTCAGATCTCAACTATAAATATTTGGATTTTCTTTCAGACTTGCACAATTGCTGCCAGGTATGGAATGTTTCATTGTGAAGTACTGGAATATGAGGTTACACCTTACACAAAGCAGTGCTCTCCCTCTGGCTTTTGCTCACTGCAGCAGCCACAGCCCCAGTGCCATCCCACCACAGCCATGCAAGGAACTGCCACTGTGCTGCTCATGCATCAGCTGAAGCATCTGCTAAGTGACACTTGCCATACAGTTACAGTAAAGGACATGACAAAAGGGCTTGGTTTTAGGAATCAGGGTGTTAGATCTAACCTGTGGTCTGCTAGGCAGGTTTTTAAATCATTTCTAAGTCATGCAAACTACAGCTGTCCAGGCACCAAGTCTCTAGATAGCCTGAGATGCAAAAGTTAATGACTACATTTGTAACAATCTTCTAGGAGCACCTAATTTCCTAACCAAAACTAGTCTTTCACAGGATTCCTTTGAGTCTAAGTCACTTTACACCAGGCACATGTAAGGCTCTGTTTACTGGGCCTTTGACTTTGCTGGGCCCAAGAGAAGTGAGGAAAAGCATCCAGGAAAGCCTTCGGCAGAATGGTGAGAAGTGGCAGAAAAGGAGGATGAGGGAGAACTTGTCCAAAGAGGGAAGAATGGAACCTGTTCTGAGCTGCACCTGCTTTCCACAGTTCTTCAAGCTGATCCCATTGCTGAGGAGGGCACAGACATTGCCATTACCAAATCCATGTGAACAGCAATTGCAAGTTAACTGTACATGCACACAGTAACTGCATTGCATCTGGCCATGTTTTCCAACTACAAATGATAAAGGTTTCAAGGACAAGAAGCTCCACACGTGCATCAAGAGAAATACAAGAGAAAAGCCCATCAGCCTGTGCTAACATGGGTGCAGTGTCCCACTGCCAGGCTCACAGGCTCAGATCAGTGCCACAGGAAGCTCCCAGGTGCCTCAGCCAGGGCACAGCCCCACAGGCAGCAGCCACAGCCTGGCAGAATGTCCTCAGGGCCCCATCCTGTGAGCTCAGACTACAGAACACAGCTTCCCACTGCAACTGGACTTGTTGGTACAGTGACAGCTGCCAAATGCAAAATGGAAATGGCATGAGAGAGGATGGCACCAGCTGCTCCAAGGGAAAGGTTGAGGAATCATAATATTCCTCCCAGACACACAGTGCATGGCAGCAGCCATCCCTCTCCTGCCTAACACAGCAGGATAATGAGGAGTAAGGAGGATACTGGAAAACACCTCTAAAGAGGTGATCACTGACATCAACCCAACATGCAACTTACTCCACAGGATGTATTTCAAGTTACATTGTACCTCACTATATGTACTTCCCCTTTCTAGAGATTCTGAATTTTCCTTAGGTTGTTTTAGTCTAAGATATTGCACAGTCTGTAGTACAGACATGACTAACACCATGAATGCACAGCAAGCTGGATGCACTGCAGCTCAGCAGAAGCAGGACACAGGCTGCAGTGCAGGGTCACACGTGCCTCTCAAAAGCTGATTTTTAACTGGAGAACCACAGCAGGTTTGTAACTTCCATGAAATGTCAGCTCTCATGGGAATACAAAGGAAAGCCAGTGGAGCAAAGACCAAAAGCAGGTAGTTCTGTCTGTATTATCCAGGGTGCACTCCAGGGGTACAGAGTAAGTGCAATGCACAACATGAATGCCCTCTGAATATCACTGATACAAAGCAGCAGCTAGCACAGGCTGAGCCTTGTGCTTACACTGTACCATTACATACTCCAGGACAATACTTCCTACTGGAAGTCCTTAGAACACTCACCATTCTCATTTTACACTGTGGGGGGAAAAAGTTCTCCAAATCCTCAATCTCATTCTCCTCTCTCTAAAATGAGCATCACCTGGGGTATACATTACAGTGGATTTAAATGAGGAACTCCACAAAGTGTTCCACCCTGCAATATTTTTTAAACAGGTTTGATGATTATGCTTAGCTTACAGCTGTGCTTCAGAATAAAGGCAAATTTAGCTAATTGCCTGCAACCTAATTTTCCCACATTCATACACAGCAGCTTCCCAGTTCCAGTGGTGTGGGGTAGGCACTGAAAGCCCCATGACTACCCCAACAACTCAGAGGACTTCCAGGAACATGTACTGGCAGATACCTGATGTGATTACAACTTTTTTATCTTATTTAAAGAAAACAGACCTAGTTCTGTGCTGCAGGCAAGCTACATCAACAGCTATGTCCCTGCTGCAGTGTGAGAACCTTCCACTGACAGCAGCAGCCTCTCCCTCTCTGCTCACCTCCTAGGTCTGAATGGCTGAAATCTGTTCTTTGATGAGCAGGTGCTCAGCTTCAGGCCAAACTGGAACACACAACAGGATGAGGCTTCTACCAAAAACTTTTCAGAGCCTTCTCTCTGTAGAGGTAGAGTGATTGGAAACAACAACACAGGCTCTTTTAAATCCTGAAGAAACTGCTGCCAGGAGACATTTGCTGCTGGCCAACCGTGAAAGCACACAACACAGTTACCTCGTACCCTGTCCAGATCTCCTAGATGTAACTGTGTAAATATTTTCAAAATCAGGTCTAAAGACCATAAGATTCCTAAATAAAACCTAGTGAACTTCAGTACAAGCAGCTGTAGCATGCTGAAGGAACTTGCAGCTTTTTACAATTTTTTCTTGTACTGACATATTAATATAAGCATGATGGGGTTCTAGTTCTAGACAGAATATATTGACTAACAGAGGTAGCTTTTACTTCAGAAATACCTTGAAAAAAATTGTATTTTAACTATTTGTGAAACCATTGGTCAGAACAGAGGACACCACACACCTGGAGTAAAACACAGGTACAAGTCAAACATTCAGTCTATGCCAGCTACCTTAAAAAAGTTATTATTTAGCACTTGGGTATCGTTTCAAGTGAGGAAATACTCAACAACTCCAGGCTACCACCTTGTTTGACATCAGTCTTTTCCCTACCTAAAGTTACACATGTCCCCATTTCCTTTCTAAATACAGAGTTTAAATAGTAAACATTGAGGTCTAGAAAAAGATTGTTCTGTTCTGCCCAGAAGTTAAGCAGAACAGGATTAAGGTAGAACATCCCAAAGATGTTTCATCATGATTATTTTTCCTTTCCTATTTATAGCTCCTTGGTGCAGCTGAGATAAGTTAAGACACTGTTACAGGTTGATCAACCTGATGTTTAGAATTCCAAGAGAGGCACTCAGACTTTAATTTCCACAGATATCCAGTGGCAAGTCAGTAGTAGAGAACATAAAAGTGCCACTACTCTGCATCTCCTAATTGCATATATTAATAGGGAAACCTCAAAGCATTGTGTTATGAGTTACAAATGCAACTCTTCTACATTGCATATACTGTTCCTGCAGCAAATGTTTGCAGTAAGCAGAAGTTCACATCTGTATCTTCACTTCATTAATGGAAAAGCAATTATTTCAAACCAATTCATCAATAAATAACCATTCCTAGACAAGTCTGATGAGCTGACAAAGCTCAAAAGCCAGCAGTGTCCACATGCAGGGCCTTGAAGCAGTTTAGCACTAAACAATGTGCCCTAAAACAGATTCCACCCATTGTAAATGCACACGTTGAGAAATGCCCAGGTCAAGGTTGTGAGGGATTTCTTTTTCTGAAGAACAATCAAGAGTATTTTCCAGATATGTGAAAGCCTCTGTTTGCTTCAGTTCACAATGACTATCAGTATTTGGCCTCTGGTTCATCTGCATCACTTGCCTCTGTGTCGCTGCTCTGGGAGAAATCTTGTGGGGTCTCTACTCTGTCCAGTTCCAGAAAACTCGTGATGAGTTTGGCAACTGCTTCCACATCACTGTGGAAAAAGGAGAAACAATGGAAGAGTTAGTGGAACTGTGGTGCTGACAAGACAAGAGCAGGCATGCTAATTCCTGAGAATAACTGCCTTGACATGAAGTCATATGGGCATAGAGGGCATGGCTGACAGCATGCCACACCAAGCCATTCCCTCCACATCAGTCCTCTCCCCAGTCCCTGCTGCAAGGTTCCTTATTACCAGTGCTTAAGATAAATTTTTTGTTAACTAACACACCAAATGTTTGCCAAGTAGAATTAATCCCTTCTGCCACTGCATAGCTGAGGAAGACAGGAAGACAACTGTCTGGAAGACAACTCCAGCAGAGATGTGCCACTAAAGGGATCTCAGATATCTAAACATGATCCTGATAGATGGTGTTACCTAAAGGCCTGTAAATGAAAACATGATGGGGTTTAAAAGTTTAAACTGAATAACACAAAGTCATAACAGTCTGACATGGAACAGCTTAGTTACAACAGCTGGCACTGTTACATTACTGACCCACATGACTGGAACTTCCCACCTTACAGATTGTAATTTTAAAAAGTCCACACTGCACCTTCTGCAGCCCAGCACTGCACTCTGTGTGAGGGGGTGTGAGAATCCAGTGACGAAGCGCAGCACCACCAGGTAACCCTTCCCGAAATAGCGCACGGTCTCCTCCTCCACGTTCACATCGCGGATCTCGTTCAGCACGGCCACCACTGCAAAGATGGGCACAGCAGGGCACTGTCAGTGTGACTGCACCCCCTGAGCACTGCCACCACTGCAAAGGTGGGGACAACAGGGCACTGTCAGTGTGACTGCACAGCCACC
>VXBB01018692.1:181259-214348 GCA_013399915.1 Illadopsis cleaveri
CCCGCGGTACCTGCCCGGGCTCCAGCCGCCTTCTAAAGGGACCCGCGGCCGCCTCCGCGTCCCGCGCCCTCAGAGCCGGTCCCGCCTCAGGGCTGGGCAGACGCGCCCGCGGCCATTTTGGGTGAGGGCAGAGGATGGGACACGAACCTCCCTTCCCCTCCCGTGAGGGCGGCGCCGCGCCAAGATGGCGGCGCGCTGCCAGTACTCAGCATGGCACCTGAGCCCGCGGATGCTGCTGAAGTAAGAGTGTCGATGTTTCCTTGGTTCTTTTACTTTAGCGGTGCTTTGAAAGAGTAGAAACCTCGCGTGGTGAAAGGAGTGAAGTGCTGTAGGGTGAGGCTGGGTGTGTGGGAGAGCCATAGTGGACCCAGCTGGACCGACCCGCGATGGTTGAGGTGGACATGGCCCCTTGCATGAGGGAGTCAGGGAGGACAGGGGAGCCCCTCGCTGGAACAGAGCTCCCCTAGGGGCTGTGCCCAGGCTCGGGCAGGCCCTGTGGAGGCCAGGAAACCTCTGGGTTCTCGATGGCAGCACTTGGGGCACCACTGCCACAAAAGCGCTGGTGCTGTGGCTCGACTATGGCAGAATCACAGAACATTGGGGGTTGGAAGGACCCTCTGGAGATCCCTCAGTCCAACCCCTGCTGACACACCTTGAGCAGCCGGCACAGAAACGCGTCCAGGTGGGTTTGGAGTGTCTGCAGAGAGGTGTTGCCGATTTTAGGAGCTCTCTAAACACAGACACAGAGTCTGGTTTAGGAAGGCGACGTTGTTTATTTTGTACGGGATGCAAGGTGAAGATTTCCACAGATCAAGCACACCAAAGCTTTTAACTACTTATACGTTTTATCAAACAATTCCCTTAGTGTTCACTGGCTACAAGTTATATAGTTTTCTTATTAATTAGTACTCTGTCTTCTATTGGTTCATGATTCACTTCTCATACTAATAAGTCTGTATGCTCAGTCTTTCCTTCCTGTAGATGGATTTCTTGTGTCAGTGGTTGCAGATTCCCCCTGCCAGAATTACCTTTTACCTAGCTGGAGCTGATTTCAGCACAGTTGCTGAGTTGGCTTTATTTGTTTCTTCTTTACCTTGGGAGTTCTTGCCAGATGGCCCCTAAATTCTGCATTCTTTGTGTCCACTGCCATCCTTTTTTCTCAGACTTTGCTAACCTCTGCTAGGTCTGAGATCATTAAAGCATGTCAAACCCTAGACTTTCACAAGGCAATTCCACCAACAAATGACTTGTTTTTTCTAACACCTGGACATCACTTATATTTGCAAAGCAGAAATATCAGTGATAATCTTACAGGTCCAACATTGATGTCATGTGTTATGTGAATTGTACCTCAGCTGAAGGCTTGGGTTTGAAAAATCTGTTATTTGGGGAGGAAAATTTCTCATTCACTTGAAATGCAGAGTAATTTTCCTGTTGTGGACAAATAGGCTGCATTTGGAAAATCTTTTGTGTTTTAGTCAAACATTCACATGGGAAAGCTCTTCCTGTTCAATCCATTAGAGCAACTACTTATGCAGGATGGCTGAAGTGCAGACATCTGTAGTTTAGCTTAACTTCTTAAATTCTCTTTATGTAAGTCAGTGTGTAACTTCATCCACAAATGATATTTGGTCATCTCTCAGTTGCACAGGAATTGTCCTTCTTAATGAAATCCTCAATTTTTGGCTTTTTTCTGGACATGAATATATTCTGGAGTGTTTGCTCAGGGCCATGACATGACAGAAGTTTCTTTAGCTGTTCTCAACCCTGTTCTGGTGAACTGAGATTTTGATCAGTGTTTTTCATAACAATCCAGAGAGAAGACAGAGGAAAAAAAAAAAAAACCCAGACTCCATGATACAGACATTTAAGTGTAAATACTGGAAGATACCAACTGATGTGCAGTTTTTGTGTAAGTGTGCTAATGGGAAAAGGCAGTGAGGAACTGCAAGAATGAATTGGCCTGCTCGTGAGTCACAAGGTACAACTGCTGGATTTGGATAAAAAATAGGAAGTAATAAGTATCATGTGTGCTCAACACAAACAAGCAGCTGACTGAGTCTTCTGGGAAGAAATTTCTGTCTAATTAGCTGTCAGTCAGTTCTTATAAGCAACTGGTTTCTCTGGAAACCAAATGTTAAGCTGTTTTGAGTGATACGAGACAAAAGATTTCTTGTGTCTAGAGCACAGTGAAATAAACAAGAAATTCATCTGTCCCCTCCACTCAGCATATACTACGCAGCATATTTTATTATTATGTTACTAACTGCAAAAATATCAGTAACTCTCTACTTCTCCAGTTCTTCAAAGGTCACACTAGGATAATCTGATACGACTTAATTTAATTATGAAGTTACAGAGAAATGTTTTCAACCATGGGAAGTATCACTTCCATACACACACAATCAAAACAAATCTGACAAGGATCTTTGTAAGCTTCTGCTATCCATTAATGATTCTTACAGCACTTTTTTCTAAAATCTGGGGATCTTCCAGCTCTTGGAAGTAGGTGGGTGCTGTTATGCCTACCAATAGAAAAAGGAGGAAGGAACATTTTGAAAGCCTGATCCTGGACTTAAAGAACAGCATGAATTCCAAACCACGTTGCTGCAGAAACAAAAACTATTTTCCAAAATAAACAATTCAGGAATGTGATTGACTATTTGTAGACTTCTTCCTCAACAATGTAAAAATAGATTCTGTGGAAGTGTTTATGTTCTATTTGTGTAGTAAACACACTTGTAACTTTCAAGTCATTGATCTAAACCCAAGAACATGCAGATAGAACAGAATTGGCCTTTATTTTGAATTAGCTTTACATGTCTGGAATTCTGGTGCTTTTTCCTATTTCAGACCATTTTCTTAAATATTCTTTTCTAACTCCTTATATATATTTTTTTTCTGCCCTAAGGTCTTAAACTTAGGAATTCAGCTATGCAATAAGCATGTGATCTTACTAACATGCCAGGAGAAATTCCCAGAGTGCTTGGTTGGAAGCAGCCACCAAATGCTTTGGCTGCACAGAATTGGCTGCGAGTCCTGTTAGAAATGAGCTCATCCCACAGAACGAGCTCTCCATGGTGCCCCCCTGACCTCGATGGGAACAGTGTGTGTGCAGCTTGCAGATTTCATGGAATACATGTTTACCATCTTGTAGCCAAGATTTCTTGCCCAATTCTGACAGCTGTGGAGTGGCATGTGCTGTCACTGTGGCAAGGAGGCATTTACAGCTGGCACTGCCCTGCACGACTGATGCAAAGCCTGTAACATTTTGCAATTGTTTGCAGCACTCTTGTTTTTACAGGGAAATTCTTCTTTCTCCATTTCATTCAGGGTGTAAATGCTTCAGGTGCAGGGATAAATGTTACATGGAGCCACAGAGGCCAAACACATCAACAGTGGCCATAAAAGCAAGTGATGCCTTTAAGTGCTGGCACAGGAAAGCTTTTATAGAGTGAGGTTTTTGGGAAGCAGCCCTGCAAAGGTGGTAACTGTTACCTCCCCAGGGCAGATTAAAGCAGGATGGTGCTTTCTTGTCTCAGGTTGTCAGGCCTATTCTGAGGGTTGATCAAAGATTCACTGTTCTGTGGGAAAATGGCATCCAGAGTTAATGGAGAGCAGAGTGCTCTTGGCAATAAAATAAATGAGACACCTTATTATCTAGTGATTGCACAAATATTGGCTTATGCTGTGCACTGAAACAGAGATTCCTTGCACACTCTTCAGTTTGTATGAGTTTTAGTTCTTTTTTGTTTGAATTTTGAAATTGAAATCAATTCAGTCCAAGTATTCCCAAGATGAAGGATGAAATAGGGATACTTAAAGTATGTACCTAAGATGTCCTCAATATTTCTGCAAAATGCTTCGATTTCTATGCAGTTCTCTCTTTTTCATTGTGAATACAAGAAATATGGGGGGAAATTTAGTCTTCTGCCCTTTGATGATGTGCAGAAGAACGTGTTTAATCCAGTCCTGTGACAGGTGACTGACTTAGTTGACCAGAGATTCCCATCCCTGCAAACATTCATGGCCAGGCTGGACAGGGCTTGGAGCAACCTGGTCTGGTGGAAGGGAGGTTTGGACTACATGACCTTCAAAGGCCCATTCCAACCCAAACTACTCTGTGATTTTGTGAAATAAAAAATATTTTAAATATGATCTGTGCAGTTACAGAAATATGCAAAACTGACATATCTTTTGAAGAATCACTATATCAGTTTTGGATAATAAATGTAAGTATAATCAGAGTGTGGAACAGGAAGATTTTAGCTCTGCCTTTAAGTGCAAATCTCAACACATTTCTAATTTAGAACTTTTCATCCATCCTATCGCCTTGTTGGTTAGTGCAGCTGTTGTATCCTCCTGGAAAAAGGTGGGAGGTTGGCACAGCTTTTCTTATATGAAAATACTCATCCACAAAAGCAAGAAAGATGTCAGATAAATGTTTCTGTTTGCTTTCATCATGGTTAAGCTAAAGCAATTCTTGATGTCTCTGACCTCAATGATAATTGCAAATTAAAAAAAAAAAAAAAAAAGGCACTACATTCTTCTCTGGGGTTATCTTTAGTATCCTTAGAACAAGTGTTTGAAGTTGTGTCCGATGCTAACAAACCTCTCCAGCCGTGCCTGTCTCCAGCCCTTGTGCTCAAAAACCATCTGTGGCTTAAAGCATTTAAGGTCACTGTAACAGGAGGGGGATTTACCCAGTGTTACAGCAAAGTTGCAGTTTAGGCAGGAAATCACGTGTTTTTTGGAAGTTCTGTGGTTTAATTTATAAAATGACATTCTGCGCTTGAAAAACTTCTCTCTGTAGCCGTCGGCGTTTGCTTGTATGTGTGTTCATGTGGCCGGGGGTTAAAAAAGGAGCAAAATGTTGATTAAATCTTTCTGTCTAAATCCTGAAATCTGAGGTTCAGAAAGACAAGAAATCATAAGCGTCTTGATTAATGCTCCGGGGCCTTTGAGACTGTGGAAGGCTGATGTCTGTTTAATAATCCCGTTCATGAGGATTTGTGATTCCTGCCTGGGAACAGCATCGCTGGTACTTGTGTTTTGTTACAGAAATGGGAAATCGCAGCATATTGCTTAAATAAAATGGTGATGATGCTGTATTTAGTAACTCGCAGAGTGTCATTTCACTTTAAAGCCATCGGGAAAAAACAAAAATCGGGGGAAAAAACCCCTTTGTACGATACAACGGAGGAGCGCTTTGTAAAAAATACGCAGGGACGCTCCCGAGAAGCAGCGAAGCCTCGGGCACAGCCCGGCCGCGGAGGGCAGCGGTCTGGCGGGTCAGTGCAGCCCGGGGGTCCCGCTCGGGATGGCGATGGCGATGGCGATGGGGGAGTCCCTTCGCGTACGTGCGGCGGCGCAGGTCCGCAATGAGCCCGGCGGGCGCGGCCGGGGACGTGCCAGGGGAGGCGGTGGAGGAGGCGGTGCCGCCCCGCCCGCTCTGCGGCCACAGGCACAGCCCCGGCGGCAGGTACGGCACCGGCGCTGCGCCCGCTACCCATTGATAGGCTGCCTTGGGGCTTTCGGGGCCATTTCCGTGCTCGTTATTTTTTTTCCCTGTGCAGCTGATGGGCTGCAGCTCGTGCCCGCCCGCTCTCCCGTCACCTCGGTGCGGGGGGCTCTGNGCGCGGCAGCCGCGCCAGGGCCGGGCTGCGCCGGCCGCGCCGCAAATGAAGTGCGAGAACTGCACCAAAAAGGTGAGTGGGCGGCCGGGTCCTGCCCGCCCCCTCGGCTTGCGGGGGGCACCGTCTCGGGGATGGGGGGATGCAGCCGGCCGGGACGGCCTCGTCCGGCGGCCCAGGAGCCCCGGCAGGGGGAGCGGCGCTGGCCGCCCGCCCCAAGGTCACCGAGCTCCGTGTCCTCACCCGCGGCCCGGCCGTGACACCTCCTGGGGGAGCCCCTGGCGCGTTATCGCCGGGATGTGGCCGTGCCTGTGCCCGGCGGACGCGGAGCGCCCTCGGCTCCTCCTGTGCCTGCCCAGGGCAGCCCCTCAGGTTAACAAACCGCCCAGAACTCTCCAACCGATGAAGCGGGGGAATTCCTGGGAAATTATTTCCATCGTAGTAATTGCACTTTGAACACACGGTCTTGCATGTGTTCCAAAACACTGTAAATAACTCTATCAGTGGTTAATGACATGAACAGTTCTGGAAAGTGTTCTTACAGAATGGTAAACAGGCTTTGCATAATCCACGCGTTTTATGTTTTGTTTCAGGAATGCAGTAAAAAACAGAAAAATGATGAGACACAAAGTACATCTGTTGATGCATTGAGTTCAAATGATGGCTCTGAAGAGGTAATGTTCCTTCTAAAACCTGTATTAGACTATATATTCTTTTGTTTTGTGCACCCCAAAGGAGGTTATAAAGAGACAACTTTCAATTACTAAGTATAACAATAAACAGCAAGCAATTGAAAAGAATTACAAGCTCTTGTAGACATCCTTTAATATGTGAATCAAAAGTCTTGTAAAAAGATGAAATAAAAGCCCTTACTATGCAAGCACAAAACAGAAATTCTAAGTTTTAAAAGTAGGGAGTGCCAAAACTCTTATATCAAGTCTTAAGAGCAGAGACAGAGCTTATAAGAAGAGGAGTTTTGATAGTACAAATGGACAAAATATCTGCTTATTCTTTATATCCTAGTGTTCCTTCTTCTCAAGTAAGCTGCAGATAGTTGTAGCCAGGATTGTGAAACTGTTGATCTCACAGAATATGTTCAGTGCAATTGTAGGACTGTGTTCTGTTTGTTTTGCCTCGTGGTACAAAGCCTAAGCCATCTTGCTGTTAGAGAGACATCTGGTTAAAGAGCGTTAATAGTTCAAGGAAGAGTTTTCTCAGTTGCTTGGCGAATTGATGGGGACTGTCAGCTCTGAAGCACAGTACAAATTACATTACTAGCATATGGACTAGGGGCTAAATTTAGATCTTTGTTTACACTTAAACATTTTGCAGTTTCACAGTAATATGAGGAGCAGAGCTATGGTTGGGATGGAATATATTATTTTGTTTACCTGTAAATAATCTTGGATTTTATGCAAACGTCATGGATTGTCCTGCTTTAAACCAAATAGTGATACTGTGTTTGCTTTTCATCTGGCTCATTGCAGAGATCTTGAAAATCATTTGATCATTATTAAATACTTGTTTACTTTTTTTTTTTTGCCACCAGAAAAATGAGTTTGATACATTGGCTAATGCTAAAATACTCCTTAGCGACTGCCTAGCTTGTGACAGTTGCATGACACTGGAAGAAGGAGCCAGAGTTTTCCAACAGAATCAGAAGGAGTTCTTTCGTATTCTCAACCTTAATAAGGTAAAGTGACCCAAACAACAACCCACTGTTTTCTGTGAGGAGGAGGCAGTTATAGAATGACTAAGCAGCTTGGTTTCCCAAGGCAGATAACGTGAAGATTTGTCAGGATATGCTTTTTCCAAAGAGGAAGTGAAAACTTCAGGCAACACAAAACGTTAAAGTACTGAAAATAGTTCTGTCCTGGAGTTGCAAGGTCACAGCAATTAATGTAAACACTGGAGAAAAGTTACTGCACCTGCAGAAGGAAAATTTATTGGGAATGTGATGATTTTGTTACGCACTAACAAATTATTCTGTAGTTCAGTGTTTGTAGATATTCATACCTTCATTGCTAGGACTGTTCTGGGTGGGTTTGGGTGCTAATGTATCCACGTTACACAAACCTATGAAGACGTGTTTTTGAAATTAGAATTCTTTTTAATACATATTCAACCTGACTACATTTTGTCCATATTCTTAGCAAACCTTGTAAGTGTTCTATTGCTGCCTTATTTTCTGCTGAGTTCTGGTTTTTGTGGAAGTTAGTTGCTATGTGTAGTGCTCAGGTCTTTAGAACCTGATAGTAAATTAATTATTTTAGTTCTGCTCCAGACTTCTGTGCAAAAGCTACTAGAATTGAAACATTTTGATCTGTACATGTGTGTCATAAATATGGATTAATTACATAGTACTTACATTTTCTTAGAAGGAGTTTAACTCTCCATACAGAATGATGTTGTCATATATGAGAAAATTAGAAGAGAAGGTGGGGGGAAATAATCTTTTGGGTCACATGGGTCTTGTTAAGAGGGCCTGAATCCTACAAGAGTGAGGCAGTCAGGTACCTTCATCACAACCTCAGGGCTCCAAATGCAGACAGTGAGCAAAGGGCTCCTGAGCTCTGAGTCAGGAGCTCTCCTTGCAGGGTCATTGTCCAGCATGTGGATCAGAACAGGCTGTGGGCTCTGACCTTTGCAGGGTGACACTTGTCTGTAGCACAGTCCTGCTTTGCCTTCCAGGGGTTCCACTGGTGTGGAAAATGTCCCAGCTAAAACACAAGATTAATCTTCAGCTAAATGCTGCAGTCATTAGAGCTGCACAGTTCCACACCATACACTGGGTATTTTTACAGGATTCCTCAGTGCCTAGAAATGCTGATTTGTTGAGGATCCCATCTTGCCACTTTCCCTTAACAACTGCAGTGATGAGGAGCCATAACAAAAATAAGATGTGTAATTTGCTGGGTTGTATTTATAGCTTCAAATGCTCCTGCTTCTGTAAACATTATTTAATAATGTTTAAACCTACAGCTCTTTTCATATTTGCTAGAATATTTCATCCTACTAGAACATCAGAGGTGCTGAATGTCCCTTAACTTTCCTTATGCCACGTGGAAAGCAGCCACAGAATTGTCCTAGGAGAGATGGATTTCCCCTGAGTTATATAAAAGAAACATCCGTGGATGATTGGAGATGAACACTGTCAGAGGAACATCCTGTCCTGCTGCAGCTTGAGGATTGTTTTACAGGGGTTTTAATGATATGGCCCACTGAAGCATAAGACTCTCAGGAATAACTCCAGGGATGGGAAAGGAAGGGAAAGCAAGGAGCCTTACCCTGTTGTAATGACATACCTTTTTTTTTTCTTTTGTTTCATTTACCAGAAATGTGATACCTCAAAACACAAAGTGTTGGCAGTGTCTCTGTGCCCTCAGTCATTGCCTTATTTTGCTGCTAAATTCAATCTCTCTGTGAATGAAGCAGCCAAGAGACTCTGTGGTTTCCTCAAAAGTCTTGGTAAGTTTGCATTTGTTGTGGTGGTGAAGCAGAAAGGGAGGAGGGATCGTTTTGGTTGGTTTTGCTTTCTCAGCAGCCTTCCAGTACCTGAAGGAGCTGCAAGAGAGCTGGAGAGGGCTATTGACAAGGACATGGGGTGAAACAGGGCAGGGTTAGATTAGATAATAGGAAGAAATGAGGCTGGAGAGGCCCTGGCACAGGTTCCCAGAGCGGCTGTGGCTGCCCCATCCATGGAAGTGTCCAAGGCCAGGTTGGACAGGGCTTGGAGCAGCCTGGGCTAGTGGAAGGTGTCCCTGCCTATGGATGGGGTAGAACTGGATGAGCTTTAAGGTTCTCCCAAGCAAAAGCAATGGTGGGATTCCATTCCATGATATTTTGTTATTCAGTTCTAAGGTGCTGTTGCACAACCTTGTTCAGAGTTTGAACTCCAGGCTCTGTGAAGTTCCAACCAGGCACCAGTGCCCACATACACCAGTGTGAGAAATGGACTGGAGACATTCCCTGCTCATAGTAAAGGTCACAGAACAAAAGGACATTGTAGAGCTGGCTCCAAAACCTTTGCTACCAAGAAATCAGGGAGGGCTTAGTCACAAACTTGCTATTATTTTGTAACTTGAGGGAGAAGGTAGTTATTATTCTAAGTTCCTTTCGGTCCTTTTAACACATTGAATCTCTCAAAGATTGTCAGTTCTGGGTTTTTTTCCTGTAATTTGAAATTACAAGAACTATTGTATCTGTGTATTTTATGTTAGAGCTGTATTTCCTTTGCTCATTATATACAAAGTTTTAAAAAGTTTGGGACTTTTTATTTACTTGAAGGAAGAAAAAGGACAGTAATAAACCTATTACTGTTTCCTCCCATCTGTATCTATATATATTCATTTATATATTCATGTTTTTTCCGATGCATCTCTGTACCCAGTGTATATTCTTCATCTCAATGCATTCCTAAGTTCTGGTGGGCCCCAGTTTTCCTGGAATGCATTCATTATCTACACTCACTTCTGTGGGGATGTGCCCAGTGTTACGTAGGCTTGTGGGGAGTGTGTTGCCAAATGAACAGCCAGAAGATCTCTGCTGTGTTGGTGATATGCTCCTGTACCTCTGCAAACAACCTGAGCAATGGCAGATATGCCTCTGAGCTGGATAGCACTTTGTGTGACTTCAGCCTGTCTTGAAAAGAGCATTGCTTTGCAAGAGTCACTGCATGTCACCCAGGAGTTGTGACATCCTGTTCAGTTGAACTAACAGTAACAGATGCAAGGTGCTCAGAAGGAAGCAGAGAATGTTTGCAGTGCTGCTTGCAGCATTAGCCACTTGGTGGTCCTTTTAAACTCAGTACGTAGAAGATGTTTTTCCAGTGTATGGCTTTTATTTATGACTCTGCTGTTCATGAAAACTTGCAGAGGGGAAGGAATATACCCATTGATCCTTCAGGATTTTTTCATAGGCCTGGAACTTTGAAAGGGGTTTGTGAGGTGGAAAAGGTTCTAGTGATTCCCTGTTCCTTTCTGCTTGCTTCCCTAGGGGTGCATTATGTGTTTGACACCACTATAGCTGCAGATTTCAGTATCCTGGAGAGCCAGAGGGAATTTGTGCAGCGCTACCAACGGAGGAACCAGGAGGAACATGCCTTACCAATGTTTGCCTCTGCTTGCCCTGGTGAGAACTGATTTATCCATCCTTCCTGCCCTTCAAACTCATCTCACTGGCACTACCAAGGAGCTGAGGAAAGGGTGGCTTCCTTTGGGAGCCTCACATAATTTAGAGCATTTTTGATTGACTTTTGAGGGACACCAAACACACAGTATTTGTTCCCAGTATCACTGGTCATCCTGAGGGCATTTCAGTGCTTGGAATTGAGAATCAGAACTGGAAAGGAGGAGTTTGGTGGGTGCTGCTTGTGTGTTCAGAACACAAAGTTTACCAGGGTGTTTCCTCATTGCAAAGAATCTTAAAGGAACTTTGATAGAATCAAACCACAACCTCCATTATCTTAAGCAAAGTTTAGAGCTTGCCATTTCAGCCTAGGGGAAAGTAGCAAGTGCCATTCCTTATGATGACTGTGAGATGGATACATCTGACACTTGGGAAGTAATTCTCACATGAAATGTCACAGACTTGACTCGCTAAATGTCTCACTTCTGAGAACTTTGCACCTGAGAACCTTTTCTGTTATGAGCAGAACCTGCACTTGCAGCTGCTGACAAGATGCAGAACATACAGTCACTGCTTACTTTTTCCATTGTTAGCACAGCACCCTTTCAATTCAAGTAAAAAGTCACATTCCTAAAAAAGAAGTATCAAAAAGGAGGTAGAAGCAACTCCTTTGCCTAACACCCTCCTCAACTCCACCCTAAAGTTCATAGAGTTGCTCTTCAAAAGGCTGATGAAAATACCAAAATATTTCTTGCTACCCTTGAAATAACTCAAGTGGATTGCATTTATGAAAGAAACATTAGAGTGATGAGTTGCAGTCAGTGATCTCCAGAATCTGCTGTTGTCATTGATTTGAAGTTTAAATGCTGCTGTTTGAATTGTACTTGTATTTTTGTTTGTTCTATGTATTTTGAAGTATCTGGGTTGTGCTTTAAGTACAACATACATGTATTAAAAACATGTCTCTTTTTTTCTGTTACTGTTATCTTAATGTACCCTCTTATCTTCAGGAGCAGACATATCATATATTGCTCCTTTTCATGTAAAACCTGTGCAGCTGAAACACCTCTATTACTTAGTTTTGTTGTCTTGCATGTGCTTCAGGTAAAATTCAAAACCTGAGGATTTCTTTTACAATTTCTGAGATAATTTTAATTTTCTTCATCTGGAAACAGAGCTCAGATTATCTACTGCTCTCAGTGGAAATACTTTAAAATAGTTAATGGAGCACTTTCCTTGTCCCTATGTGATCTGCACAAGATAGTTTCTGGTGTCAGTGCTGGATTTGGTGTCAGCTCTCTATTGTGATAGAGATGGTGACAAGCATGAGTGCTTTCCATTTCTGGGAAACCCAGAATATCACTGTAAACCCATTTTGAAAACATGGTATGTTTCTTTGTCAGCAATTAGAGCAAAAATCCTGATTAGTCATCTTTAAAGTGAGGTTGTTCACTGTGTTTCCTGATTTTATTTGTCTGAATGCATTTTCTGTTCTTTTTTCTCCTTCCTCTTTCTACCCCTGGATTACATAAATTTGTCCCAGAGATGTAGTTTACTGGGTGTGTTTGTCACAAAATGGTTTTTATATAGCTCTGTAGATGCAGAGTCAGTGTGACCTCAAGTAGAAATGCTTTACTCTTTTTTATCTTGGTGTGTGACTTTGCACAGAGCTATCACCCTCTGCAGCAGTCAGGGCTGTAACATCTACCATGAGCAAAGAGCAGAGCCTGGATAGTCCAGAAGCTGAGAAAAGCTGTTCTCTTGTCCCTGTCTTAATTGTTCACCTCCTGCCACTCTCTGAGGAGAAACTGAGCTCATTTTTGCTTTGTTTCCTGTTGAAAGAACAGTAGTGTTACTACTGATAGTGAATGTAATATCAAGAGAATCAGTCCCCTTCCTTAATGTACCAGGCTGGTGAGCAACATGAAGCATTTGCTCTGGAAAATCCACTGTTTTTAAGGCACTGCCAACCTCTGTGTTCTCCCAGAAAAGCCAGTGGGGCAGACTTGCAGCAGCAGTAGGAGGATCATAAGGACTGAGGATTGTAATGCTTTTGTCCCAGTCAATCAATTTCCTTTTGCAGGAATGGGGTTTTACAGTAGCAGAAGTTTTCTTAGTTTTTTTGCACTTCCTGCAGATACATAGATGCACTTTCATGGTCTTACAATAAACCACCAAAAATAACATGTTCTGAGCTACCTCTGCAAGAATTGATAGGGTAATTTGTAATGCTTTCTGCTCTTTGATGCCAACACATGACCAAGAATCCAAATGAATTGATGAGGGTGTAGGTCTGGATGAGTTGAGGGCAGGTGTACCCTGCTAGAAGAATGGGGTGTGATTTTTCCCTGACTGTGGCTCTGCAGTTGAGCCCTGTGATGAGTGGGCAGGAGCAGCAGTGTGTGTTTGGAGTGCAGACAAATGCTCACTCATCCAGGCTGCCTGTACAATTAACCAGTGACTAATGAGATTAATGATCTTTGGGAGCTGCTGCTATGAGACACTTGTTCTATCCACTGCAAGGACAGAAACCATTTAAGGAATTGCTTCAGATAATACCTGTCAGAAATCTCTTGGGATTTAGTGAAATTGCCTTATAGGTCATGACTACAGAATCAAAAACATCCCAATTATAAGAACCACCCTCACAGGAGCAGTGCTGGGGTAATTAATGAGAGTACAAGTGTTTTAAAAACTGTCCTTGTTCTGTTTGAAGCAGTTCTTGCTCTATTTGGACAGCACTTGAGACTAAAGCCATTTAAGCAATAGGATGTAGCTGTCATGCAGAATATGCTAATACAGCTTTATACCAAGCACCAAGAAATTCAGTGCTTTGTTGTAGGTAATGTCTTGGACTTAAAGTCCCAGTTGAAGGTGGACATCAGGCAAACTTCCAATTCAGAGTCTCAAAATTCAGTACAGTCCTGAGGGGTAAATCCATGGTCCTCAGCTTTTCCTACAGCAGGAATGAATCCTTATTGAAGAGGATGTGTGCCTTTGAGGTTTTTTATGGAAATCAGCCTGAAGTCTGTACATTAACAAGAATTGGGAAAGATCCTTGGGTTATCCTAGTACTTATTACACTGGGAAAACTATTTCTCTGCTACAGAGAGACAAATCATCTGAACACTGCTTTGCATCCCAGCTTTGTGCTGCTGTTGGCATTTGTGGTATTGTTCTGACTTAAAAAGTACCAGGTGTTTTTACATAAGTGCTAATTTCAAGCTTAAAAATTAACCTCCAGGTTTTCCCCTTCCTGGGCAGCATGTACTACACAGCAGTTTCTTTCTTTTATGTAATCACTAATTGGCTTGAAGACAAAGTGTGACTTTTTTTCTTTTTTTTAACCATTTCTTAGCACCAAAAGCAATACACCTTCCTCAAAGGCTGGGCCTAACTCTCCTGCACAACATAGGTGTCATGTAGGTGAATAAAGCTCCAAACCCTTGCTGTGAAGGATTCTGGGCTTTTCAGAAAGAGCTACAGGGCCCAAGAAAGAATTGCACACCCTAAAAACATTGATTAGTTTCATTTACTAAGGGAATGATACAACAGCTCTGGCTATTGGGGGTGCTGGGGGTACCCACAGCTTGCCCCAGCTGGAATGCTGAAGGGATGTGGTCAAAGAGGGGGATTCCTGAGGAACTGAACCTCAGTGTTGCATACAGAGAGATTTCAGGTGCTTCCTGTGGGTGTGGGTGAGTGTGGGGGTGTTTCTGACGATGTGGCTGCTCTAACAATAGTAAAAGAAACCATTTTTTCCTAGGCTTAATCCATGTGCATCTTGTAATAATGCTTTCATGTGACTCCTCTGTTGTAGAGGAGGCAAGCTGGGTGCATGGATGTTAAATCTCAGGAAACACCAGGTTACAGTAAAGCAGCCAAACAGTGCATTTGTTGTAGTATGTGGTGATCCAAGAGCTGGGGGCTAGAAGGTCAAATTTCTGTTAGCTGGGGTCTTGTTCTTTCTGCTTTGTTAAATCTGTGTGTGAGGAAGGTCATGAAGTTCACAGTGGACCTTGGTCTAGAATTCCTGACACAGTGAATTACTGATTAAAGCATTATTAACAGAGCCTTGAGATTTCCTGTGGTTCCCAAGGTGGAGCTTCCAGCCTCCACAGAAATGTCCTCCCTATTGTGGAGGTGTCATCATTTCCAGGCTCTGCTGTGTGACTGCTGCCACTTGCTGTGCTTATGGGTCACTTCTCTGTAGCTGTAACTTTTTTGTGCTTCCAGGTTGGATCCGATATGCTGAAAGAGTCCTCACCAACCTGGTGACCTCTCACATTTGCACTGCAAAGTCTCCACAGCAGATCATGGGCTCCCTAGTGAAGGGCTACTTTGCCAGGCAGCAGGTAAGTAATTCTGATTTATTTTTACCATTATATTCTTCTAAATAGAGAAGATGGGTTTTAATACTGAGATACAGATCTTAGTGTATTATATTTGTCCTTTACTTGAAGAAGAAATGGTGCTCTGCTGCTGTACAGGTGCTCATAATGAGAAGAATGTACAAAGAACCTCATTTCATACAGTGCAGTGTGAGCTGGCAACAATCCTTGCACCCCCAGTGCAACATAGATTTAGACATTTATGGGTAAAGTTAAATCCATAGCAGTTAAAGGGTTTTTTGTGAAATGCTGCCCGTGTAGTTCTACAGCACAGCCAAAACAGGAGTGGAGGAGAATAATGTGGAAATTGCCCTGTTATCTGAGATCAATAAAAGCATTGTATCCTAGGAACTAACCTTTTTATCTCCTCAATTTTGTATGTTGAAAAAATTGCTGTTCTTTACATATCCTACCTAAATGGAACCACAGGCACATTCTGTAGGGAAGTGCTGCTGCCTGCACATGGATAGACAAATTCTGAAGGGATTGCTGTGAGTGAAAGTGAGTGAGTGACACCAGAAACCAGAACTCTGAACTCCTGACTTGGATTCACTTTCTGAGGCAATCAAAAAGCTGCTCTGAGGGAATATGGTCCAGCCAGACCAACTTTGGAAGTTTGTTGCTGATGCTTTGTGACTTCTGGCAAATCATTATCTGTGTGCAACATTCTTTAAATTTAATGGGCAGTAATTATTCCTAGTACTGCCTGCATGAGGCTTCTGTCACTGTTTTTGTCCCTGTCATCCTTCAAGCTGTCTTTAGCTCTTCTTGGAGTTCACATGTGCTCCCTTCTGTGCTCCACAGAACTTGTCTCCTGATAAAATTTTCCATGTGGTCGTGGCACCTTGTTATGACAAAAAGCTGGAAGCCTTGAGGGAAGATTTCTACACTGCCTTGTATAATTCAGCAGAAGTTGATTGTGTCCTGACATCAGGTTAACTTCTTTAAACTTATCATCTATAAATATATAAGTGAATCACCATTTTTGGAATAGCCTTCATGTCAGAGTTTGCTTTTTTCACATCTGCTTTAGTCATATGATTGGCTTTTTTCTGCTTTAAAGATTAGTACATATTTTTGTGCTCCTGGTAGTACAGGTAGTGCACAGGGAAGGCAAAGTGACACATCCTTTCCTTCTAAGCTGCTATTCATCTAAAAAATCAGGTATTTTGTCAGCCTGTTAAGAAGGTAGAAGTTATGCAAATCCATATTTAAAATGATTGTCTGGCTTGTCTGTGGTCTTTTTTTATTAGAAATTATTCCTAATTCATGGTACCAGTTGCCTTGTGGTGAGGGTCTTGTCTTCAGCCTTAGAGTCCAAACATCCTGCAGTGTAGTTTGGGTATTTCCAAACTTGTTCCAACAGAAAGGCTGAGGATTTAAGCAGAGTTTGGGCAAGCTGGAGGCTCCTTTTCTTTGGGGCTGGAAGTGTCAGGCTTCTCAGTTACTGGAGGTAGGAAGAGCTGGAGAATGTGACACAAAGCACACACAGGTGTTGGGATGTTCATCTCTGAAATAGGCACAGTGTGTGTTGTGCTTTGTGTTGAAAGTAAAATGTCATGTGTTTTCCCACAGGTGAAATTGTCCAAATAATGGAACAGAAAAATGTGTCTATGAAAGATGTGACTGAAGTAGCTGTAGATAGTTTGTAAGTAGTTTTGTTGTGGATTGCTTCCTTACTTTGATGACAAATGACCTGTTGGAGCATGTTCAATATAAATGTCAAACTGCTTAGAAGAATGGTTTTTCTTTTTGGAGAAAAAGAATGTGCATCAGAGCCTGAGTATACCACAGCTTCACCCTTTATATAGTGGCCAAACCCAGAAAAATACTTTCTTAGATGTTCATTGCTAGATACAAAAGTAATATGGAACAGATAATATAAACCTGTGTGTACTGTCTAAATACAAAGCAGGTAATTAGAGGTAATGACTCTTATACAGTAACTCTTTTAAAATTTATGACTTGAAGATTTGTGTAGCTCCTGATTGATATTTTAATGCAGTAATAATAGAATTGACTGTATGAAATTCAAGCCTTGCCAGTAAGTGTGGCTGTGTGGGGGTGCTGACCCTGTTGAGAGCTCTCGTGTGCTCCTTGTGTAGAGCCCCAGAGTCTGCTCTGCCCTGTCCAGCTGCCTCCCCCAGAGCTGCTGGGACACAGTCCTGGGCTGACCATCTGCTCTGGGCTCCCCTCTCTTTCACAGCAGCCCCCTGACAGTAAATTTCCACTTCCCCAATATGTTCATGTAGATTGCTAGAAGCAGCACTCTTTCAGGAAATGGTAATTAATTGGTTTTTATACTGAGGACAGCAGTCAGTTTTTCAGGATTAGATCAAACTGAACTGTGCTTTAGATGAGAAGCACACAAAGGATTGGAGAGGTTTTGTTTCCATCCCTTATGCTTGGCTCAGGGAGCAGTGTGTGTGCTGTTTAATTCTCAGACTTAGTTACAGAGGCTGCTCTCCCTGATCTTTGTTCAGCTGTGACAGATGTTCCTTGGTATCTTTCCAGAGGGCTGCAGTAAACGTGCTGTCTTGCACAAAACAGAAAGCTCTGGAAGTTTTGAAAAATCCTCTTCAGTTCCAGCTAGTATCCTGCTTGGACCTAGAGGGGAGAAATTTGAGTGGGTCAGAGGGAACATGTTCAGAGCTGTGTTTGTAATGCAGCTCCTGTGATTGCTTCTAGCTGAGATTGTCACACAGAATGAGAATGAATAAACTTCTTGCAGGAATAATCACAGAGACAATCATGTAATTCTATACCAGAATCACATAGAGACAGTCTTTTAATTCTGTATCAGCCTGTCCAATGAAAGGACAAGCTGTTACTCAGAATGTGCCTGGTTCATTAGCTCCATTTATAGAATCACAGCATATCCTGAGCTGGAAGGACCCACAGGGATCACCCAGTGCAGCTCCTGTCTCTGCACAGACCCCCCAACAATCCCACCCTGGGCATCCCTGGCAGTGCTGTCCAAAGGCTCCTGGAGCTCTGGGGCTGTGCCAGTTCCCTGGGGAGCCTGGGCACTGCCCAGCATCCTCTGGGGGAAGAACCTTTCCAAAAATCCAACCTAAACCACCCCTGGCACAGCTCCATCCCTTCCATGGGTTCTGTCCCTCCAGACACTGGAGCTGCAGATCCTGGTGATGTCTGACCTCAGTCTCCTCCAGGCTGAACAAGCCAAGTGCCCTCAATTTCTGTTGGAAAATAATGTTAATTTTTTAAAGGACCAATCTGATAATAGTGGTTCAACTGTGAGACCTAATGACATAAATTTTTGCTCTTCTGGGGTCTTAAAAGTAGATCTTGCAGAGAAATTTAAACAACTTGAAGTCATCTTCTTAAAACAAGTCTCAGCACTGCAGAAATTTGTGATCAAGTGCTGGGTATTAAAACAGTTGTATGAATGTGGGGTCTTCAGAGCTGCTTTCAACTGGGGGAGAGGTGAACTTCCAGGAGATGCCCTTGGGATAGGCTCTCCCATTTTCTCTTCTGAACCATGGTGTAGCACTTATTTTCAGTGTACACATGCTAACCTGGTTGCAGCTGTACTGATTTGGTGTGATTTTATTGGCACAGTGTTACAGACTGACAAACAGTTCCTAAAGCAGGAGAATTGTCAACCAAGACTTGTAATTCTGAAGTAGTTTTGTATTCTCACAGGCAAAAAAATGATCATTTATTTAAATTTTTTTTCTCCAAAATGGCTCTTGAGCAGTAAATGGCTGTTAACAAAATCTTCAGGTTGTGATGAAGGTGCATTCTTATAAATTACATTTGCTTGATGTTTCTCAACGTGAAAAGCCTTGCATTGTTTTTTTTTAAATTAATTTTTTTCATCATCTCACTGCTGTCCTGAGTAATAAATTTTTGGAGTTGATCTTCCATTCTGTTGTTTCCTAAGGTTTGATGACCTAAAGGAGGGAGATGTAGTAAGGCATGAAGGGAAGAGATCTGATGGTTACCTGGAGCACATTTTTAAACATGCTGCAAAGGAGCTTTTTGGCATGGATGTCAAGGAGATAACCTACAAAGCATTAAAGTAAGTTAGAGTTTTCTATCCTTGTTGTATAGAGTGGGTGAGCTAGAACAGAACAGGGTTATTTTCAGTTGGAAGGGACCCACAGCAGTCACCTAATCCAACTGCCTGAGCACTTTGGGCTGACCAAAAATTCAAGCATGTTATTGAGGGCTTTGTCCAAATGCCCCTTAGACACTGAGAGCCTTGGGGCATTGGCCACCTCCCTGGGAGGCCTGTGCTGGGAAAACAGTCAACAGGAATTTCAGGATTGATGATTGGCATGAAGTAACTTGGGATTTACTTACCTTGTGCTAGGGTTTGGCCACCCTCTTGGCAAAGGAGCTGCTTCCTGAAGCCCAGGAACTTCCCCTGCCTTGCTTGGTGCTGCAGTGAAAGCAGTTACTGCTGGCCTGCTCTTGGCTGATGGGCAGTTACAGGCTGTAAACCTGCTCTAAACCTGCAAGTCTCTCACTGCAAAGCAGCTCCTGCTGGTATTTGTTTTATTAAAACCTTACCTGCACTTAAAAAGAGTGCTATGATGAAGATTCAACCCCAACTTCTGCTTAACTCAGTTTAGAAAGAAGAGTTCACCTTGATCTCAGTGTTATACTTGTTCTGTTCCCTTTGGAGTATCTGAATCCAAACTGGCACAGTTGGATTGTTCCTCTGGGAATGCAGGGGGTTAAAACGTTCTCTGTGTGTCTTGACAGGAACAAGGACTTTCAAGAAGTTACCCTTGAAAAGGATGGGGAGACAGTGCTGCGTTTTGCAGCAGCTTATGGCTTCAGAAATATCCAAAACATGGTCCTGAAGTTGAAAAAAGGAAAGTTTTTGTACCATTTTGTAGAAGTCCTTGCCTGCCCAGGAGGTAAGAATAATTGTGGATCTGCAGCTGTTCTGCACATGTATCTTGAATCTCAGAGGAAGGCTGCCTTACAGGCAGGCACTTCATTTCTCTTCTTAATAATCTAAAATCTCACTGTTTATTGAAGTGTCCAAAACACCAATTACAGGTGCAGCCTTGGCTCAAAAAGTGATTGAGTTTCCTAAAATTAGTCATGATGTCAACATATATTTGTTATCTTCTGACCTATAAATAAGTGCCAGCACTGCACTGCCAAACCTCAGAGGATACTCTGAAATGATGGCTGTCAAGGGCAAGGAAAGACAAGGAACATAATTAGGATCATAAAACCACGGAGAATGCAGAGAAAGATTGTTGATATGGAAACCACATTTCCATTAAGATGAAGTTGATATTGGAGTCACTTTAGGTAAATACAAATTGTAACAGCGTGGGAGGAAGTTAAAAAAAACAAAACTTCCTTTAGAGAAGCGTGAAAAAAGAATTCTGAGTTAACAGAGACTTTCTTTTCATATCAAATCTCCATCACTTCCATCTTTTTAATTTATTTTTTTCCTAAGGGTGCCTCAATGGCAAGGGCCAGGCCCAGACTGAGGATGGCAAACCAGACAGAGCCCTGCTTGCCCAGATGGAGGAGGTGTACACTGCCATTCCTGTCAGGCTGCCAGAAACCAACCTGCACGTGCAGAGGATGTACCAGGACTGGCTGGAGGGCACAGACTCCAGGAAGGTGCAGGACACTTTGCACACCACCTACAGTGCAGTAAATCAGAGCACGAGCAGCCTGGATATCAAATGGTAACAGCTGCAGGTGCAGAGCTGTGCTGAGGCTGCAGGGCAGCACTGCAGCTCTCTGTGCAATCACTGGGCACTGCTGAGGGTGCCAGGGAGGCTCTGCCCAGCTCAGGATTGCTCTGGGGGAGAACCATTGCTTTGCAAAGCCAGAGAAGTCTCCACAGGCCCTGGTTCCTGTCACTGGCATTTCACTTTTACTGTTTGTCATTTCCTGCCTCCAATGGATTTTTTCATGCTGAAGCCTGATCTTGCAAGGTACATAAGCCCTTTCTGCCAGGGACAGGGAGTGTAATTCCTGATCAAGTTACTCCCTGAAGTGAAGGGTTCACTTCACGAAATGGGCTCCTCCAAGAGGGTGGGATGATTTTACTTCTAGGTCTGCAGTCCCTATCATCACAGGAAAATTTCAGTATTGGTGCAGTTGGTGTGAAGTAACTTGGGATTTACTCACCTTGTTAAGGAAAAGGCCCTTTTAAAGGACAAGTGAGTACATGGAGAGATGTAATGAATTTCTATAAGCCTTGTATCCATAATTCAACAAAAAATACTCAGTTCCAAACTAGCCATCATTTTTTACTGGTGTAGTGTCATAGAATGCTTCACAGAAGCTGAGTCCAGGAACCTAATGCTAAATGATTCATTTAAAATACTTCTAAATAGGTTGGTGGTCACAAAAAGAGAACTTTCTTTCCATGTAAGTTTTCTGCCAAGCTTGGAGCCAGGAGGAGTGGTGCTGCTTGCTTTGGCTTCTCTCTGAGAGCGGAACATGCCCAGATTGTTCTTTCATTTGTCTCCATGTTTGAAAGACTTCTGCAAAAAATAACTTCCTGGGGTGCCTCTGAGAAAAAGTACTGAGCAATGCTTGTGAGCTCATCAGAGTTACGATACATTAGCATCAGGAATTTTGGTGCACTTATTTTTATAAACATGCTATAGAGGTTCATTTAACAGACATTGTGAATTGGTACTGCCATGCAGCTCGTCTGCAACTTCCCCAGTTGTCAGAGAGTTATTCAAGAATGTGATGGACAAAAGAAATTAAGACTCTTGCCAGACTTCTTCAGGTTTTCCTGGTAGCATCAGGTCTGTTCATGATTAATGGCTGTTTGAAGCTAGCAAAGTTCTAGCTTTCCTTATGCAGCCTGCAAGTATGGATGGGCTTTTTTAACCATTTCATGCAGTTTGAATGAATCTTCTTGCAAATGTCTTCAATATTACAACTGCTTGTGTGAGTAAGAAATCCTGCAAAACCTGTGAGTGTTTCAAATGCACACAGTGGAATGGGGTGAAGCATCAGGGAAGGCAGGGCAAGACCTGGCATTGGCTAGACCAGGGAGGCTGAAAAGGAGAGAGACAGTGAAGTGTCACCCTGCTGACAAGAAATAACTCTCTTATGTGAAGCTGTTCAAAATTGCAGCTTTCCATTAAATAACAAACCACTGCACCTGGAGGGAGGTTTTCTTTCAAGTGCAAACGAGTTTGATTTACTGCACTGTCTGAATGCCCACAATGAGATTATGCCCATGAATTAGAGAAATGAGCCTGTGCAAGTTGTTCCTTGTGATAAGAACGAGACTTCACGTGGTGCAATATCAGAACATCACCAGAAATCTACCTCTGCAGGGGAAGGGAGTCCAGGAGTGCTGGGAAGAGCTGTGTGTAGCTGGAAGGGTAATAGATGTCTGCTGGAGAAGGGTGGGAGTGTTGTGGGACATTTCAGAAGAGATTACTTTCAGAAGCAACAGACACCTCCTTCAGTCTGATTCTCTTTATCTGCCGTGATTTCCTCCAAAAACTCCACCAGAATTCTGCTGTAATAAAGTGCTCCTGTTCTGTTTGTATAGGCCTGTTTCTCTGTATATATGGTTTGTAGCTAGATGCATGTTTAAATTATATCCCTGCTGCTCTTTGTACAGTGTGCTTATTTTTTTATGTGTGTTTGCTGGGTGAAATGGTACAAGACCAGTTTGCTTTTCTGAGGAAATCTTCAGGAAAACTCCACAAGAGCTGCCTTGCTGTCCTGAAAGCAGAGCCCTGAACTGTTTGTACAATGAGATGGATCCTCCCCAGGGCTGGGGGGCACTTTGCCTGCTGCACTGAAGGGCCTCCCTCACTCCCTGTGCTGCTGGGGGAGCCCAGGAATGGGCTGGGCAGTGGGTGAAATCAATCTGCTCTGCTCCCACTGCAAGGGAAATGGGTGGCTCAGTGTCTAAAATAACCTGTTTCAGCTGGATCCACCATCTCTTCCATCTGCTCAAGGGTTTTCCCCTATTGAGGTAGTCACAGTGCAGAGCTGTTGATGATTTATCTGCTGCAGAATTCTTTTTTAAAGACAAGGAAGGCATCTAACTGAGTTTGTAGTGGCTACACAGAATGTGTTATCATTAGTGACCTAAGTAACTGAGACTTTTTTTTTTTTGGTCAGCTTTTGTTTTATAAGACTTTTTGGACTAAAATGTTTTAGTTTTTTAAAGGCCAGTTTTTCTTTACAGTGCCAGTTTAAAAGGAAAGAAAAGTTCTATCCTGTGAATTAATCCCCCTTCACTTGCTTTCATTGAAATTTTAACATGTATCAGAAAAACTTGTTGCAGCTTCATAAATAGTGAAATACTTGCCTAAGGTTTGATTCTGGCTTTTAAATCTGCAGTTGGAAAGTCCATTGATGTTGACAATACGTGTTTGTAGCCACACTTCTGAAATTACAGCACTGTTTAATTCCCTGATTGGATTCCCTGATTCTCTAATAATTTCTATTGCTGCCTTTTCAGCAACAGGAAAAGCTCCTGACATGGCCACAGCCACAGTGCTTTACCTCTCCCTTGAATGTTGTGCTGAGACAAGAGGATTTTTAGAAAATTGTAAACTGGAGGAATTGTGAGAAAGGAACTGGACATAGTAAATGAATTTAATAAAATTGTCTTGGGATGTTCCTGACATGAGCATGTCAGGTGCTGGATTCAGGGGTTATGGTGCTTTGCTCTGAGACTGCTCCAGCGTGTTGTGAAGTCCCTTTGCCTGGTGCAGGTTTCCCTCAGCCACAGCACCTGTGTGACCCCTGTGGCCAAAGACCTGGGCAGCCCTGGGCTGTGCTGGCCCCCAGAGTAATGCAGAAATCCAAATGCAGCAGTCTCAGCTGGATTATACCTGGATGATGTTCAGTTACCCGAATTTTGGTGCTTTGTTTTCAATTGCAGCATGACCATGAATTGTGAATAAATCTCAGTACTCAATTCTGTGCTGATTCTGTCTCGTTCCATGTAGAAGTTTAACTCTTTAAGTACACCTGGTTTCACCCAGGGGGTTTTCTGGGGCACATCTGTGGCACCAGTACTGCAGCAGCACTTCATGGGACATTTGGATTACAGCTGCACCTCAAACTCTGCTAAGTGGAAGGAGGAAGTTGCCAGATTGCTGTAGGAAATGGTAATTTGCTCTCTAGAATTATCAATTAATAGATTGATTCCTTGCACGGCAGACAAGCCCCCGTGGCTTTAAAGCTCTTGTGCCTGGGGAGAATGATGTTGGTGCCTGGAGCTGGCCTGTGAGAGAGGCTGAGTGTGCTGAGGTTACTGGATAGAGAAAACACGGGTGCACAGGGAAAGATCTTTGTGTGTGACCTGATCCAACAGTTGAGGAAAGGATGAAAATCAGCCCTGACACGGACAAGGGATTTTTTTCATTGCTAGGTTGTGTGGAAATTTAATGAATTGAGCAAACATTTCCATATGTTCTCTTGAGCAGTTGGGACCTGGATTTCTACTAAATAATAACTCGATTTGAAGGTGTTCTGTGTGTTTTTTCAAGGGTCAGCAAGGCAGGGTTACCTGGCCAGAGGAGGAGGAGGAGCAGTTGGCATGGAGCAGGCTTGTTCCTGTTGCTGTGTAAACAAGTGACTCGTAGGACAGGTTTGGGGGATGAGAGCCAAGGTGTTAAGATGTCCTTAGCTGTTCTGAAAATGAAAAATAACTACTGAGGGTTTGTGTCAGCAAAGCAGAGGGCATATCCAGTTAAATTGTGCAGAGTTTATCCCAAAACACTGCGTTTCTGCCCTTATTTTCCAAGTGAGTAGTTGGGTGCATCTGAAAAATAATGTCCAAATTCTGCACGTCTTCCTGATTAAATTTTCCACAATGTAAATGCCTTTTTCTCCTCCCCCCAAAAGTACTTAATGTAAAACAGCAGTAAAATACAATGAAACACCTAATTCGAAAGTAGTAAGAATTCTCTGAAGTCTTTTGTCAAATTCATTGCATTGAAGAAAACTGGGAAGAGCGTGACCCAGCTGAGGTCGAGGACACCCAGTGTTGCTGACCTGGAGCTTCCTCACGG
Source organism: Illadopsis cleaveri (assembly GCA_013399915.1). Taxonomy (NCBI): domain Eukaryota; kingdom Metazoa; phylum Chordata; class Aves; order Passeriformes; family Timaliidae; genus Illadopsis; species Illadopsis cleaveri. Next base: position 206,424 of record VXBB01018692.1, read on the forward strand.
CCCGCTCTGCCTCTGCCGCGCTCTGAGGCGGAAAAAGTGACACCTGGGGCAGGTTCTACCGAGATTTGAACTCGGATCGCTGGATTCAAAGTCCAGAGTGCTGACCATTACACCATAGAACCGGGCGGTGCCTCAGGCCTCCGCCAGCCCCCACAATTAATCCACAGCAAACAAACTCCTCTGGGAAATCGCTGCCTGCTCTGCCCTTGCACCCGGGATAACTGATGGGAACTTAACACCATCGAATATTCGTGTTTGTTCCGAGTTTCTGCGATATTCGTTGTCTTCCCAGAGTCGTGGAATGGTTTGGGTTGGAAGGGACCTTAAAGCTCATCCATGCCATGGGCAGGGACAGCTTGCACTGTCCCAGCTTGTTCCAAGCCTCATCCAACCTGACCTTTAATGTCGCCAGTGATGAAGTATCCAGTTTCTCTGGGCACCGTGTGCCAGGGCCGTGCCACCCTGACAAGGAAGAATTTCTCCCCAGTATCCCATCTGATCCTCCCTGCGGCAGAGTAAAGCCATTCCCACTTGTCCTGTCACTCCAGTCCCTTGTCCAGTGTCCCTCTCCAGCTCCCCTGGAACCCCTTTGGGCACCGGGAGGCCACAATAAGGTCACCCCTGGTATAATGAGGGCAGAAAGCAAACATGAACACTGGAGAACATCTGCTGTCAGAGATACCCTAAAACCTCACCCCTGCAGAGCTCAGCAGCTGCCACCAGCTTTGCTGATGCCGAATGCACCAGCACATTTCCACACAGGCGATTCAAAGCACAGAAAGAAAAGGAAACAATATGCTGTGACATGTTTGTCAATAAGTACTAACCTGGCTGCAATAAATACTGGATACGGAGGCGGGGGGAAAAGCAGGAAAACTCTGTGATTGGTCACTCTTCTACTTTAGAGACGTTTTCCACGAGGCGTGGAATATTTATGGCATTCTAACACTCCATGAAAAACGCCTTGAAGTCATTTTCCATGGTTCTGAGCAGCAAAGAAACGTGTTCAGGGCAAAAAACGATCAGGTTCCACCGAGATTTGAACTCGGATCGCTGGATTCAGAGTCCAGAGTGCTAACCATTACACCATGGAACCGCACAACACGGCCCCCCGAGCCGCGCCTTCTGAGCCAAACCCGGGCAAAGAGGATTGCATAATTTTTATGGCTCTATAAACGAAACGCCTGCCTTGTTTTTCTTCCTTGTATTCCGCACGTACTCATTCCATGTAAGAATTGCACTGTTTATTTCTCACATTCTACAGCCCTGAAACAACGCCCAATGAGAAGCACTGTGGCATTAAGTTCACAAAGCCGTTTTCCTCAGTTCCTGCAATCCAGAAGCCAAATACAGCCTTTCAATACCACGTGCATTGACTTTCACATTTTCATGTTTGTGTTTTTATTTTGCTTTCCTACATTTTGTGCTGAGAGTCTGCTTGCTATGTTTGGCATTGCAACAATGTTTCATTTAATCCGGCAAGATAGGGAAAAATTACAAATGTGTGTAGAGGTTTTGATGCTTAATTAAAGACCTCCTGGAGCAGGTCCAGAAGAAGGCATGAAGATGCTCAGAGGAGCACTGCTATGAGGAAAGGCCGAGAGAGCTGGGGCTGTTCAGCCTGGAGCAGAGAAGGCTCCCAGGAACCTTGCGACCTTTCAGTATATAAGGGAGCTTTCTTATGAAAGATAAAGAAGAAACTTTTCCCCACAAGGGTGCTGAGGCACTGGCACAGGGTGCCCAGAGAGGTGGCAAATGCCCCATCCTTGGGAACATTCAAAGCCAGGTCGGACGGGGCTCTGAGTAACTCGGTGTGTCTCTAACCATGGAAAGGGGTGGGACTAAATGGTCTTTAAGGGTTCCTTCCCACCCAAGCCATCCCGTGACTCGACGAGACCTTCAAACTGCACAAGAAGAAAGGCTGTAGGCATCCTACTGTGCAGCGCTCTGTCGGTCCTTTACTCGCACCAGCTATACTGCATGTCGCCAAAATTTTAGGAAGAACAACTGTCCTGACACCAGCCACACCGAAAATAACCAGCAGAGAGGACGGGCTCTGTGCCATGAGACGAGGGAAAAAAGAAAACATTAGTGCTAGCAGAGGATGGTTTCGATCCATCGACCTCTGGGTTATGGGCCCAGCACGCTTCCGCTGCGCCACTCTGCTGCCCACGACAGATAATTGTTCTGCCCTAGCTAAGAACGGGGAACCCCGTGCAGTGCTCGCTCGCCGCCCTTCGTGCACGGACGCGTTCCCTGCCCGTCCCCGCAGCCACGCGGTCCCGCTACAACTGCCTGCTCCGGAGATACACTCCAAATATATAAGGAGTAGTGGTCAGAAATTAAAACACAAGAAGTTTCGCCTCAGCAAGAGGAAGAACCTGTTCACACTGAGGGTGGCAGGGCAGTGGAACGCTGCCCAGGGAGCGGCGGAGTGTCCCTCTCTGCAGACATTCAAACCCACCTGGATGCGTTCCTGGGTCACCTGCTCCAGGTGACCCTATCTTGGCAGGGGGCTTTGATCTCCACACGGACCTTCCAACCCGAATGATTATTCTGTGAGACAACAAATGGCTTCAGCCACCCGCATACCGCCACAAGTCAGCAATATTAACTAATTTAGGTCCAAACCACCGATGTGTTACCACAGAGAAGTGCCACATTCCCAGCTGCGCACAGCCCAACGCGACTCCGAAGCCCGCCGGCGGTTATTGATACAGCGAGGCACCGAGAGGAGCACCGGTACCGCCCCTGCCCAGAGTGCTTTGCGCATATTTGCATATAGCAGAGCTATTTGCATAAGGCGCGTTAGGCCGGATTTGGGGTCTGTCCCGTCCTCTCTCCGCCGTCCCCTGCTCGCCAGACCCTCAGTACAGCCCGGGTGCTGTGTCCGGCTGCTGCTGCTCCCACTGGCACCGTTGATCTACCCCACTCGGGTCACCCTGACCTTGGGGAACCCAGATCCTGGAGGTTCAAATACCGCCGGGTAACCCTCAGGATTCGTGCTCGCTTCGGCAGCACATATACTAAAATTGGAACGATACAGAGAAGATTAGCATGGCCCCTGCGCAAGGATGACACGCAAATTCGTGAAGCGTTCCATATTTTTTCTCCCTCTCATCCAGCCCTCCAAGCCTGGTAAAAGATTAGCTGTGACCACACTCTCCCTGACAGGTGAGGGTCAGGCTTGGGTCAGGAGTAGAGAAGACGGCCTGGAGCGGCAGCAGGGGAGGTTTAGGTTGCACAGCAGGAAGATTTTCTTCACGAAAAGGATAATTAAACATCAGAATGGGCTGCCCAGGGTGGAGTCACCATCCCTGGAGGTGTTCAAGAAACAGCTGGACATTGCACTCAGTGTCATGCTCTGGTTGACAAGGTGGTGGTCACAGGCCAGACGCGATGATCTCAGATGTTTTTCCAGTGTAACTGATTCTGTGAGCCCCCTCTGGTGCCCCACCAGCTCCCAGGACCCCAGAGACACAGCCAGGATAACAGTGGGTCCCTTACGCTTTTCCTGCTGCTCCTGTGCCAAGGTCCCGCTGGCCCTGAGGGTACAAGGATGGGCACTGAGGTGCCAGTGCCTTGGGAGGGTGTCTGACCTGAGCAGCTCCCCATTGCTCTGCACAGAACATGTTCTCCCCAAGAGATCCAGAGGCCCAGGGCTGTACCCTGGCTGGGTCCAGTTTTCCTTAGTCCATGCACTGACTACAGTAACAAATTCACTATGAGTGCTGCAGAGAATTGACTCACAAATGAGAGCATTTGTCCTGACTTTTCTGGCCCTGCAGGAACTTGCCTCCAGACTCAGGTAATGGTGCTGCCACAGGTTAGTACCTTCTTGTGTTTCATCTTCTCCTCATTATCCTTTGCTTCCTCTGCACACAACACAGTGCAGGTTCTGGCACTGCCAGGCTCTCCTGACCACTGCATGGCACACACGTCAAAGATGGGCATTCTCTATTTCTCACTATTTCCTTCTGAGGATTGTCCCCCCAAAATGGTTTTATTGTCATGCAGAGTGTCTTAAGCAAAGCAGTGGGACTCTGCTCCACAGAACAGCAAATCCCCCTGGGCGTTGCTGGACTCCATGATGGAAGGAGTAGTTCTTGCTCAAGAACTGCACGTTCTGTAATTCACCTTCTTCCTCCACACTATGGGATCTCACTCTTGTGGGATTCAGTGCTGGCCACCAAAAGAACAGGGGAAGATTTGGCAAAAAGAGCAGCACTGAAGGCACAGGTACAACCCAGAGCTACCAGGGGCCAAAAAGCTCGAGTTCCTTTGCCTAAAGGGTGTGTAGCAAAGCACTGGATCGAGATGGACTGCTTCTCTTAAAGATCTACAGCTACTGTAAGAAAAAAGGAGAGTTATTTTTGGAAAGTCTTTTATGAAGAGCGAGTGCTTTTTTGTCTTTGGCATTGGGGATTTTGTTTTAATTCAGCCTGAATCCTGTGATGGGGTGAGTGAAGCTAAATGAGGTGGATGCTTTTTGAGAGAAAAAAAGCTGAACAGAGGCAGATGGTGAGGGGGAGAAAGTAAAAATAGGAAACCTGAAACAAATATATTGTTAGAGATGCCATTTTTCTGTAGTAAGAATGCTTCAGCTTCTTGCTTTGATTGACTGTTCCTTTTTCTTTTTTTACTTCAGGTTTTCTGCATGTTTTATTGCATGTTAGGTACCACACAGCATAATTCAGTTTCTTTTTCAGATAAAAATTATTAATTCTTTTCAGATACGATGATAACAGATAAAAGAAGGAAGTTAGGAAGCTCATGTGAAAGAATTTAAATGTGATGAATCATCCAACCTCAGCAGTGAACAATAAATGTGAGGAATTCTACTTTGGTATTACTTGGATTACACTGCTCAAGGTGCAGTCAGAGTGCAGGTCTTGACTTCACTTCCCTTAAAATCTCTTAGAATAAAGTAGCTCCTGTGTTGTATCATGAAGGCCCAAACGACCAGGAGCTCACTTTGGAAATGAGTGTGCTCCCTCCCCTTTAACTGAATGACAATTTATCTTTTCTATTCTATTCTTAAAAACTTGAGGTGTTCTGAAAGCACTAAGGACCCAACACAAGCAAAGTCTCCCACTGGAATGAATTGTGTGGTGATAAACCCTGTGGTTTTCAGTTTTTAGCTTTATTCTTCTTTCTATTTATTAAATAGTTGGTTTGATTCTGTTTTGGGTTAGAAACAGACTGGCTACAAGATGAGAGATGGTTTTTGGGGGCGGATTCATGTCACTGCTGTGTCTTTTAATGAGGTGTCAGTATTGCACTGGAACATGGAAATAAATGGCTTTGGGCCAGTGTCATAACTCCTTTTCTATCTAGAAATAACAATTATGTAACAAATGCAAAAAGCAAAGTAAAGACTCCCTAAAGTAGCACATTGTGAAGTCCAGAATATTAAGAGGGGTATAAAAGGGATTCTGTTCCTGAGGATTCTGTACGTCTTCCCACACCTGCTGAATGAAATGGTTTGGAGGCACCGTCATCTGCCAAGACTTGAAATCATATATAACTGGAATCTGGAAGAATATCCAGTGAAAGGGGTGAGCTTCCCATCCTTCTGGAAACAGGACAGGCTACATCAGCTTGGTCTCTGAGAGGGCTTTATCCCATCACACAGACACATTAATTACTGTATGAAGAAGTTTGCATTGGCATATCCAGGGAGCAGTTTCTCAATCCTGTCTCACAAATACTCATAAAACACAGGATAAACAGGGTGCTTAGACATGTTCCTGGGTTAACTGATGGCTCTTGTTGCAACACGGGGCATTTTGAAACGAAAATTACACTTCAGGAGGCAGAAGGCTTCTGGGGTTTGTAAGGTGCATTATTGCCATGCTTACAGCTGAGAGCTAAGCAAGATGTTTGCTCTGGAAAGTACTGAAGCACAGTGAAATATTCATCAGCAGAAAGGTGATAGTACAGCCAGGATTTTCACTTCAATTGATGGAAGGGGAGAGTGAGTTGATGTAGCTGTGAGAGTGCCATACAAACCTCTATAAGTATATATGTGTATATATATATATATATAAACCTCTGGAGTTCCTTCCTGCGTGGTTGCAGTTTGGGGTTGGGAGGAGGCAGCTTTTGCACCTGGTGCCCTCAGTTCCATGTCTGTGCATTACTGCAGAGAACAAACCCCAACCTTTGGGGCCTGGGGAATTGGCTTTGGGATTTCATTCCTGAGTAGCAGCTGCTGCTTTGTAAGACACAATTCCATGTACCAGGAATGCTGCTCATTTCAGGACCTGTGTGAAACTGCTCAGCGGCAAAATATTCACCTTGCTGACAGGGATGTTCAGGTGGTAAAACCAACACTAACACAAATATTGGTGTGACTGAAAGCATTCCCGTGCTGTGTTTGACAGAATCAGCTCAAGCAGCTGAAATAAACACTGGCTGGCAGATCCTAATGAGATGAAAAGAAAAAGAAAAAACCCACACAAAAATGGCAAATATACATTAACTTAACAGCTTTGACTTTTTTTCTTATGTAGTAATTAATTTTTGAGGACACTGACACAGTCCTCTGTTTCTGCATGCTATTTTTAACTGTATTAGCATGCATAACAGCAGTAGCTTGCTTAACTTAGGCATAAAAGGTGAGTTGCTGCATAACTGCTTTTGTTTCCAAATTACTTGGTAGAACTCAATGTTGTTTGCACCCTCTTGCTTATCCCAGCAGCTTTGTGATTTCAAAATAAACAGCAACCTTAAGCACACAACAGGTTTTGGTGTTAACACAATTCTGTTCTTTGGAATGTGGATCTAGTTATACAAACAATAATTATATTTGTGAAGGCAATGAGAAGAACTATATACAAAATCCTCTTAAACAGTCATATATACTTGGAAACAGTTTCACCAAGTAGATATTTTACAGGAATAATGGTGAATGATGAGAAATTATATCTAAATTAAATGGGTAAAGTGCAAGGGATTATCTTTATACACATGTATCACTGAGAATTTGGGCTGTTTTGAGCAAAACTATAATTAAGCTACAATAATTATTTTAAATTTCACTTCTCTGTTAACTCACATAGTAAAATGTACTATGAACACCTGCTCACAGGCTGAAGATGCAAATGATAAAAGACAAAGACAGATTTCAGGAAGTGATGGCTCTTTTCTCCAGTTCCTTATTTTTGAGTTATCTAAATATTGGACAACAAACCAAAACAATTGTTTTCGTTATTGAGCTGATTCAGAAAAATGCAAATAAATATTTTTATAAGCCTTCAGTCACCTACTAGTTCTTCAGCCAGCTTGAGTTGTTACTGTGACTCTAACAAAGCTGACAAATGAAATGATAAAAAATAAATGGGCAGGTATGATTGTCCCTCTCGTTTAGATAAAATTATCCAAATATTGCTGGCTAACTTTGTCTGAGTTTTTAGTTATTGCTTTTAAAATGCAGGCTGTGTCAGCAGGAGTGTGTAGAGGTGCCAAGGACCTGGTGAAATGCAGGTTTCGTACCTGTCACTCTTAGAACACACCGTGACACCAGGGATTGCAAATTCTCACTGCATTTTCTTTCTCTTGGTGTCACTGATTTAGCATTTTTAACAGGCAGGTCTCATTTCAAACATTTTTTGCTCTTCAGAGCAAAATTCTAGTTTTGTCTCTGAATCTGGCCTTAGAGAAAGTAATATAACCACACAGTATTTCAGATATTCTTCTTGCGAATTGCTGCTTGGGAAAACAGCAGACTTTTAAAATTGCGCATAACACAGGTAATTGAAGTTTGTTATTAAACAAATACTAAAAAACCATGCTAGGTTACTTCTTCCTCTGGGCTTCAGTGAAGGGCTGAGAACAGTTTTTACCTGAGCGCCACTGGCTGCTTCCTCAGGACAGGTTTCGAGTCATTGCCCTGGTTTGACACTTAAACTTTTTTTTTTTTT
>VXBB01018692.1:215114-236346 GCA_013399915.1 Illadopsis cleaveri
GTCCCGGGAGCGGCGTGAGGCGGGAATGGCCCCTCCTCTCCCCTCAGAAGCGGCGTGAGGCGGGAATGGGCCCCCCTCTCCCCTCAGGAGCGGCGTGAGGGGGGAATGGNAGGGGCGTGAGGCAGGAATAGCCCCTTCTCTCCCCTTAGGAGGGGCGTGAGGCAGGAATAGCCCCTTCTCTCCCCTTAGGAGGGGCGTGAGGCAGGAATAGCCCCTTCTCTCCCCTCAGGAGGGGCGTGAGGCGGGAATGGGCCCCCCCTCAGGAGCAGCGTGAAGTGGGAATGTCCCCGCCCTACAGGAGTGGCGTGTGGTGGGAATGTCCCCTCCCCTCAGGAGCGGTATGAGGGGGTGTCCCACAGTCCTTCACCGTGTTCCGACTGGAAGCGGCTCCGTTCTCGGCCGCTGCTGCCGCGGAGCGACGCCGAGGGGGGAAGACCCGAGCGGGTGGGCGCGGCTCGGGAGCCGTCGGTGCGGGGCTGCAGCGGGTGCTTGACTTTGAGAGGCGCCAAAGGTGTTCGGCCATCAGTCCTCGTTGTGCTGGCTCGGGACGCTGAGGTACCACCTGTTGTTCTGAGCTGCCTCTCAATAAAGCCTCTCTTTTATTTCCAGGCTCACCATGTCCCTGCCAGCAAAGAGGTGTGGAAGGCCCCCAGTGTTGTCTTTCCTGGAAAAGAAAAAGAGAAAGCAAAGTCTTGATAGAAAAAGGGGGAAAACAAGGATTTATGTGGGAAATCACATTGACCGGTGGCTGACACTGAAGGAAAAGTTAGATTTCAGAAATGACGCAGAAGTCGCAGGGTTTTTACTGGACATGTAAGCAGATTGTCATGATACTCCTCTGTTTGCTAATACCAAGTAAATAATTCTGAGTGTTGATACCAATTGTGTCTTGTCTTTCTAGGTATGATAGCTACGACCTGTTGTCAAAAGCTCTGCTCTGTCCCCTCTCTGAGGGTGTGAGAAGGATCACTGGGAAGGAAGAAAGAGCATTGTCAGGCAGCACTCCTTTAATAGCAGCAGATGGAACGTTAGTACTGTCCTCTCCTTACTTGGGAAGGGTGGATTAAATATTTTTCTTGGTGCCACTTGAAAGACTGTAGCTGATGTTTAAAAATAATCAGATAAAAGTTATATATAAAAAGGAAAATATACAGCTAATTTTAGTTAAATTGAAGATTTTGAATATCTTTTGTGGAAGATTTTCTGTCTTTGTTTTCTTGTTTGTATAGTTGAGCACATGACACTACTGCAGATGAAACAGAGGCAGAACTTCTTTGCAGAAGAATTGTTTCAGTTAACAGCTTGGGTTGTATTTGCAGGTATGACAATCGTGACCAGCTGTTTAAAGAACCTGCTTGTTCTGGATTTGGAGATGTGAGAATTGTAACTGTGAAAGAGGAGCGAGGAATGCCTGGGGACTGCACGTTGACAAGGACAGATGACACGTTAGTGATACTGTGGTTTTTTGCATGTTTCTCATTTGAAAGTATTTTGAATTGATTTTATTTTCGCATTTAATTTCGTTTATTAGAAACTCATATCATGCTCTGCTTCATTATCTAAAAGCATCTTGATACATAATTGATGGTCCAATCCTTCTGAGGCAAGAATCTGAAGGAGATATTGGAAAAGTTGTAAAATACCTAATAGTTCAAGCAGCAAACCCAGTGACTGCCTTCCTTAATTGTGTACAGGGTTCATGAGTGAACAAGGAAATAATAGCCAGTACTTTACATGTGTCCCCATCAGCAGTTAGGCTTTTAGAGTAGTGCAGTGTCCAGGCAAGTGTGACTGCATATGCTTTAACCTTTCTCAAAAGAAAGATGTTTCGTTGTTGACTGGGTGATGCTGCACACCAAGTGATGTGTTAAACCATCTAAAAATGGTGCCGTGCTCAGCGAGGCCACCCCACCATGGACAGCTGGTGTCTGTTACTGCAGTGTCTTCAGTAACTGGGGCATTCCCAGTTGAGATCAAAGGAACCTTCAGTAGGTATGCTTGTCCATTACTTTTTCTTTAGGTTTTGATTAGCCACAACAGTCTTAGTGAATAATTCATCCATGTCTTAGTTTTCTGACCTTTCAAAAACTCTGTCTTTTAATGTGTACAGGGAACACAGAGACCATAGGACATTGCATTGGCATTGCATGATGTGTCCAAACCCCTCGCCAGTATGGTGAAGTATGTCAAGTACCATGTTTGTCTGATTCTCATCCACTGTGGTTTTCCTTGTGCCTTTCCTAATTGTTCTTACTTTTGATTTTAATAGGTGAACAAGCTGGAGTTCGGGAAGCAAGTCTGCGGCAGAGAAGAATCCTTGGAAACTAGGCCAGGAGCAAATAAATACCAGTGAAGCTGAAAAATACAAGTATATTCTTCAAAATAGCATTTTTCTCTGGCACTACAATTTTAGCTTGGAGTGGAGCAGTAACTGAATTCCGGGGACTGATTTGATACAGGTGAGACAGAGGGTTTGTGTTTAATTGATTGCTGACTTCAGCCTTCTGAGATGTGAGAAATATTGCAAAAAATTGTTCGATACAAAAACAACTTAGTTGCCTTAAAAGGTGAGGCAGTGAGACTTTGGAGCAGTCTCATGATACCAGTGTGAGGGTTCTAAATCCCACCAAGTACATAAAATGCTGGACAAGTGACCAGGCAGCACGTACACAGTGGTAATTGTACAAGGCTAAGCAGCAACAGCTGCCTAAGGATAAGGAGAGTCCAAAATAAGAGGAGTTTAATGAGACAGGCATCATAGGGCATGCTGTGTTATTCCAGGGAATATTTACCTACCAGGAGTGGTTGTATAACCTCACTGTGAGGAAAATGGTTTGTGTTTCAGTGTCTGAACACCACATCAGTGGTGGCAGTGTTGTGTTTGTCATTCATTCACAGAGCAGTGAGGTAAAGTGCTGATGTCACTGAGGTTCTTACTGGCTGTGGGATGTCTGTACAAGGGTCAAGTCAGATGCCCAAAATCTTGTTGGTAGCTGAACTTGCATCTTAAAAGTAAGACCAAACTCAATTGCTAACTCAGTTTTCAGAGATCTGGGCAAATAGAAAATAGTGAGTTTTCTTCAGAAAGGAGCAGTGCTTCTGGTAATGTATACTTGTTTCTTGTTTTCAAAGGTGTGGTACTGCACTTCCTACCGAAGGGAGGCGATGCAGGCGGGTATTTCCTGCTTTCCAGCCACTTGGCTGTCAGCTTTTCCTGTTGTTGTTTTGGCCTTTGCCAAATATGTCTTTTCATTCTGTGCCTGTAAGGGTCAGGAAAAGAGCAAGGTCTTATTGTAGGTGCTTTATTAGCACATTCAGAGTTAATAATCATAAAGCAGCTGTTGTGTTCTAGGCTTTTTACTTTTGAGTCTAGTTTCAGGTTGGCTAAACACTTAGCTATTAAGGAACAGCACACATCGAAGACAGTGGAGGAAGAACACTTAAATTCAGCTTCATTGGTGGCTTAATGTTTGTTTTCTGGCTTGGTGGAGCTTGATGATGTTGGCTTTCAGCAGTTGTAGAGAGTTAAGTTGATGGAGAAACAGTGAGGGAGTTGAGTGACTTCAGGATTCATGCCAGGTGAAATGGAATGGCTTTTTGAGTTGTGGCTGTTGTGAGGAGTTGGCAGGTTGATAAAACAGGAAAGAAAGAATGTACAGAAATTCTGATTTCAAGAGGCATTAGCAAGGCAAAGCCAAAAGGAAGGGTTACCAACCCACATCCAGCAAGGTTTCTGAAGACAATCAGTCCTTACCCAATGCTTCTTCTATTATTAGCTTCTAACTTTAATTTTTGGAATTTAACCAAGCTAATTTAATTTTTTTTTCCAGTTTACATGTAACAATTACAAAGCTTTCAAAGCAGATAATAAAGAATATTTTTAAAAATATATGTTATTTGTTCTAACGCTGAAAAGTAATGAGTCAAAGTAGTTGAAGAGATTTTTTTGAGGAAGCTTTGGTGAATTTGAGATTCTTTTAGTGTTGTAGTGGTTGAATGATAGGGATTCAAAAATTCCTTTACCTGTGTTAATAAGACAGATTGTCATGATAGAACTGCCCGTGCCAGGGGGTTGGAATAAGATGATCTTTAAGGTCCTTTCCAACCCAAATCATTCTGTGATTCTATAAACTGACTTTTTTGGGGTTTGGTTATGGATTGTATCTTTTTTTTCCCCCTCAATTCAGTAAAAATGAAACAGAATACAAATACAAAATACTCAGACACAGGATACTCAGAAGTGTCACAGGCGTTCAGCCAGGAAGACTGAAGTGTGCAGTTGAATGAGTTGGTGTCAGTCAGTAACAAACCTTGAACTGGGAAGCCCCAACTTTGTGGGAGGCTTCAGCCTGTCCCTGTCTCTCCTAAAATGGCACTGGCAGCACCTTTTGTAATGATTTTTACTACACAGCTCTCTTTATAGCTGTGGGACTTTGCAAGACTCTGTATTGCAGAACTTGTCTTCATCTTGAGTAATGTTTTCTCTGAAAAGCCATGTGATTGCTGTCCAGAGAAGGCAGTTGTACAGTGCAATTCCCTTGGAAAGCAAATAAACAATCTCCAGGGAATGTCCAGCAAGCTGTTAATGCTGAAGACTTACCATGACAAAGGTGAACAGCTGAGGAGTTTCTTAGCAAGCAGGAAAATAAAAGTTAAATTTCAAAGAAAAAGGGGAAAAAAAAAAAAAGCCTGATAAATATAACCTGCTTGGTAGGACAGCTTCCTGTGCTCTCCAAACAAATCAATTTTCAGTGCCTTGTTTTAACTAGTTGCAAATTTAATTGGCCTAAAAGATTCTGCATGTACTGTTTTTGATCTTTAGTGTTCATAGTTTGTTTTTAATTAAAGAAAAAAAACCGCACCAAACTAAAAACAGCCACCCCTCACCCCTGACAAACCACAGTCTGTGGTTGTTTCACTAATGTCACTTCAAAGGGACTGTAACACAGCTTTTCCTTACAGACAATTGAGTGGTTAGTCTCAGACAAATAATTTATTGTAATGCTGAATGTTGGTCTGGATTTCACTAGAGTGAAACCTCTGTTTATGTATCATAAAACATGACATGTTGGTCTCTTTATGTGCAGTGCACATAGAAAAGCACATGTGCACTTATTGTGATATTTCCCCTTATTTCCAAGTTAGAAGATTGTATTAAGGGAATGCACTTTCCTAGACATAGAGAAACAATATAAACTTATTTCATGTTTAGGTATTTGAATGTCATATTGTAACTGTTATTAATGTGTTGCTTTCCAGGGTGAGCAGCAAGAAGAAAATCAAGCTCTTGCATAACAGTACAGGGGCAGCTTTTACTCCCTTTTGATTTTGCTGTGAGCTTATTGTGAACTGTAAAGAATTACTGTAAGTTGTGTGAAATTCCATGTTGTGTTGCTAGCACATTAAACTTAATTACCTAAAGTTTTATTGTGTTATGTTAATGTTAATAAAGTGTGTGGAGTGGATTATTCACTTGGGAGAGTCTGTACAGAGTTCTCTGAGGGGCAACAAAAAAGGACAAGCCAAAGTGCTCAAGGTATTGCTAAACTTAGTCATAATTTAATAACTTTTTGTAGGTTATCTTAATGACTGAGTTGCTTACATTTTATTAAAAACTCAAAAGGGTTAAGATAGAGATGATATTGTAGTGTCAGTTGCAGCATCAAGTGTGCTTCCATCTGAATGTGTTTCTTGGAATGCTTCTCTTTAGGGAACAAATTCAACATATCCCATAATTGGAAGGCATTTGTGCAGTTGATTGATGCCCTGAAAAACGATGGGTAAAAATGTGTTGTGTTGGTGCCTTCGAAAAAATGAGTAATTGAGATCAGCTACTCTGGTGCTTATCTAAAATCTTCTGTGATTGAATCATTTGATATCTTGCTTTGGCTTTTGGTAGTACAAAAGCTGATACATGAGCTGGTGTGTGCTGCATCTCAATTATTTTCTTCTGTAGCAGAGATGAAATAAGTGCAGTACTTTCAGTAACTGAAGTTCTACAGAACGCTGTTGACGGTTCTGAATGTTTTGTAGTTACCAAGTGTGAGTAATTCTGGAAAGGTTTTGAGCTGAGAAGCTGAGCTTGGTACAGCATTCAGGTTATTCAGTGTCTGGTTGTCAGAAGCACAGAAACTTCCAGTTTTCTGACTTGAACTTTTTTTTCTTTAACCGCACACTTGCATAAGCTTTCGGGTCTTGATCTTACAGTATTCGAGCCAGCTGGGCTTTCCCACCAACTTACACTAGAACAGGCTCTCTGTGGGGAGAAATTCCCCTAATTACATCATTATACTCTGCATTCAGTTTTTTAAATGGGCTACTTCACTGGCTGTAAGGAGCTGCTGTTGCTCTTAAATATTGTCTTGATGCTTTGGAAGTATCCAAATTCAATGTTGCTTTGTGAACAATAGATTTTTCTCTAAGTGTTGCACAGACAGATCTTTAAAAAAAAAAAAAAGTTGAGAAGGCAGCTTTTTGAGACTTTCTCAAAATGAAAATGCCACTTCCTCTGTATTTGTGTTCTGTACCTTTCAGATTTTTCTTTGACTACCAAACATTGACTCATGTAAATAACTCAGCTTGGCTCACAGAAGAAGTGTGACTGGTGACACTTATTCTCTGTGAAGTGTCTCCCAGTGCTCTCAGGTTTTCGATTGTTGGTGTCATTACCGTGAGAAGGGAAGGGGACTCTGCCTTCTGTTACAATTTCCTCCAAAGTCTTCAAGATCACAAGAATCCGCAGCTGCACCACATTCTTAGCCAGTTCAGCCTCGTTCTTGTGCCATTTTAAATGCACACTGCAAATATTTATATTATTTAACGACTTACTGTTATGCAAGTATAATAATACTGCCAGTGCCTGATTTGTGGAGTTGCACTTGCTATGTAAATTACTGGTAAAATGATTATTCTTGTTCATAGTACTGGAATATAGTACAATTCATCCCTTACTGAGGCTCCAAACCTGCTATTACACTGGCACTTCATGCTGAAGAAAAATCAAGAGAAAGCAGACTTCTAAACATTTCCTTTTGTACTATTATAGTGTGACAGATGATATATTTGGGTTGCTATGTGAGCATATGCTTTTGAATATCTGACTTGTGTAGAGCCGAGTATTATCGTTGTTATTTTCCAGTAAAGTTAGCAGAGTGGTGAATTGAAATGATTCTGAAACAAGATTCTTTCTTCTCATGGTTATGATGAGCAGTGGTTCTGCTTTAGTCAAAATGGCCAAGTAAGGCTTTCTGCTCCTGTGGGTCTGTGGGGATTGTGGAACTTGACTGTGTTCAGATGTCAGAACTAAACCCATAGGAATGACTTACCCTCTTATTCCAATGATACATTAAAAATGTACATTTAGGAGAATTGTAAGTTGTGCTGTTGGCAATACTGAATACTTAAGGCATAAACCTATAATGTTAAGTGAGAAAAATTTCTTTTAGAGATTTATAGTGAAAGGCAAATAGTAGCTACAAACCCACCAAATTTTAGTTTTGTTTTGTGTTTGTAAAGTGGACTTACTGTGCCAGTTGGTTTCCTTAGAACTGTGGATCTGTCAAATCTTTTGCAATGTGAGTATTTACATACATAAACTGGGAAACTTCATCCAAATAAGGGCTGTTCTGTGCTGAACCTAAATTTCAAACCATTAGTTAAAGAATTGAAGTTACAATGCACTGATTTTTGTAGTACTAACTTAATGTTCCATTACCTTGCCTTCACGAGAAGCCCTTTTCTAAAATCATAATAACTACAATTGTGCTCTTAGCTCACATAATGTAGTATCACCTGAAAACTTTGTGTGTCTTGCTGGGGAAGGGTAATCTGACCTGTATTGTGATTTACTTTTGTAGTAAAAAACCCCTACAAAACAGGAGGGAAAAGTGTTCAAAATAGCTCTTACAGATTTCTTGATGAAATAAGGAGTTCTGCAGATTACCCCAGACCCACTGGAGAGGGGAGTAGAACTGAGGTGAGATCCTGGAATAAAGAAACAGTGTTTCCATGCCCTGTTTCCTTGCCCTTTCAGATTGCTGTTTAATTCTCTGGCTCTTTCCTTTTTCTGAGTGCTTAAAAGTCTGTAAAGCTTGATCAGAGAGTCAAGAGAAATGCTGCACCGAGGCACACTATTTAAGAATATGACAGGGCTGCAGGAACCTGGTTTTATTCTGAATTCTTCAGGCTTAGTAGATCATCGTGGGTTTTTTATCTTGTGGTAAAATTGAAATATGAAATACAGCTTTTATGAGCCATGATTATTTGTCTGATTTAGCAGTATGAAATGCTGTCATCAGTGTGATGATGCTTGTTTTTGCTTTTGCAAGAGGCTTACATGTCCTGTGCCTGTTAGTGAGGAGTCTTTTGGGCTTCTAAATCAAGACACCCCAAACAAGTTTCAGCTGTGTGTTATGTTAAGCATGTTCTCATGAGTCACTGCTGAAAATACTGATCAGTGGATAGCAGGAAGGAGAATGCATCAAAGGAGGAATTCCAGAGGTAGGAGAAGTGGAGTTTCAGTCTGAGATGTGTAAATGAAATGTGGGTCAGAGAGGAACGGTGAACCTGAGCCTGGTTTGTGGTTTGAGTGTCCTGTGCCAGGACAAACCTGCTTCCTCTCTTTTCCCCTGTCTCAGCAGAGGAGATTAATTTCATTTACAATTCCAGAGATTCCTCACCACTACAGCACTCAGAGCCCTGGCAGGGAGGATTGTGGTTTCACAATGCTGAGGATTCAACAGATAAACTGGACACTCCTGAGATCAGGTATTGCTGATAAGTGTGAGATGTTACATCTTCACCACCTCAGTTAGGCCATGGAGCAATACTTATTTCTGTAGTTCTTGTGCATAAATGTAAGGCTGACTTGTATTTAAGAAGCCAAAATCAGTCTGCTCTACTCAGTGCTGTGTGTAATCATGCTCTGTATGCAGTGTTCAGTGGAGCTGTATCCAGAGACTGCCCAGGGTATCTAGAAATAAAGAGGGCAAGTGTTTGTGTGTGTGTGTGTACACACAGCCCCCTCTCCAGTTTATTTTATGAAATCTTAAACTAGCATGGGTTGAAAGGGAGCTCTGAAGGTCATCACATCCACCCTGCTCCATGCAGGGCTGACTTCAGGTTTGGATCAGGTTACTCAGAGCCTTGGCCTTCAGAGAACCTGGGTATTTTATAGAATTTTGTAATGTTCTTTCGTAAAACATAGGATCCAGAATGGTTTCATCTGGCATTGCTGTTTTCCATTTTTCCTTTTTACTCTTATTGTAGTAGTCAAAGTGCTGATCCATGGCTTTTAAGATATGTGAGCTGACAGTATGGGAACCCTGAAAATACATTCATGGGGGCAACTTAATACAGCTACAGACAACTTGTGATTTGAATAGCTTCGTGCTAGGTAACTGTGTGCATGTGGAGGTGTATCACAAAGACCTTTATTTTTCTGGCTTTAAGGGAGGATATGGTCTGAAGTGAGATGACCACAGGCCCTGTGTTAAGTAATCTTTGTTTTGTGGTTACTGTTGTGTGTTTGTAAACATCTCCTGGCTATAGTAGCAGAAATACTTTGGTAAGTGTGTATGCAGTAAGTGGAGACAGTGAAAACTCGGGATCTCTTGTATGGACATATGTTGCTGTTTAACTTAGTTACATTGGTTCTTTGGCTTCAGTCAGGTTAACTGACAAATTTTATATGCTTTCCTAAAAAAATATTTGGGTTAGATATTTTAAATCTAGCTGAAGAAGTAATTGTTTTTCAGGGTAGGCTGTTCTTTTCTGAAGTGAGTGTATATTCCTGTTCTTCATCTCCATATCCTTGAAATATCTGTTGAATCTTATCCTTGCTCTTCCTGGTTCTGTGCACAAATTTCTTTCCCCTCCTATATGCTCTTTCTTGGTTGGTCAACCTTGGTGCAGACATCAGAAGACATTTCAGCAGAAGAATTTCATCAGTGTTTGTAAGCTTTGTTTAAGTAATAATTTCAAAGCAGTTTTTGACATGACCTATTTTTCAAATGAACACAGTTACACTAAGACAAGAAGTGATCTCTTCAGTGGAAAAAAAATATTGTATTGTAGTAAGATTTTTTGGAATTTAAAAAATCCATCATAGGATAAACTTGACCTGGCTTTGGGTATAGTAAAATAATGTTTAGCTTGTGATTCAGCTGTTGATCTGGGATGACTTTAAGTGAGTCTCTACAGAGCAGCTTTGATAATTCTTGTGCTGGTTTAAATCCCAAATTAGATAAAAGTACTTGGAGATAATAGACTGCAACATATTTAATATATCCCAGTGACTTGTCTTGCCTTTTCTTTTCCAGAAGGGCAGATTAAAGTACAGGTTGCAGTAGATAATTCTCATAAGTGGAAATGATTATTGTCTGTAACATCCTGATTCACTGTGTTGTGTGGGCTTGCAGATAAGAGCTTGGGTAAGATTTGAGCAAAAAGCAAAAATACCTCACCAGGTTGCTTTGGTTGGGAACTTTGCTATAAATTAAGACACTTGCAGGTGTGTTTTGTGAACATATAGAAAAAATAACTGTTCCTGTAATTCATGTAGCTGTTGTCTTCCTGTATCTGAAATGGTCCTAAATCAATATTTCTTTAAAAGTCTGATCAGATAATAAAGATTTGCATAACTTTATTTCAAGATTGATGAATTATAAATAAATATAGGAAAGGCAAGAATAAAGTTCTTTTTCTTCTTTTTTAGGATAGCTTCCAAAAGCCCTAGCCAGAAGAGGATGTGTGATGGAAGTGTAGAACTGCTGTAGTGAGTGTGCCCAGGGTTCCTGTGGGAGCCCATCCCAGGGCTGTGCAGGGTGACAGCCACTCTGGGCTGGAATGGGGCCCTGGGCTCATGTTCCAGCTCCACAGCTGCTGCTGCTCTCCCCTTTTCCAGTCTCCCCACAGCCTCTGACACACTTTGTGAGTCCATGTGGTAACCTGGAGACAGGAACTCAACCTAAATACACCCTCAGAAGGGTGCTGCTGTCTCTGATTGGGTTTTTTATTCCTGTCATTTATTTCCTGTGGTTTGTCCTCAGTCCCACCAGGGAGGTGCTGTGAGGCTGGGAACCAGTGGCAAGCCCAGGAAGTGACACTACCACTGCAAGCTTGGGATTGAACTGTGGGCTAAACATTGATCTGTGACATGAAACACCTTTTCACCTTGTAGTCATGCATGAAAGCACTGAGGACACTGCTGATCCAGCTATTCAGATTATTATGTCAAGTTATTCTGGGATCTTAAGCAAATAATACCTATTTTTGGTGACAAATTTAAAGCCTATTGAGCATTAGAAATAGGATATTAAGGGTGTAACTTAAAATTATGACCTTCCAGAATGCTGATTTTGAGAACTTTTTTCATTTGCCTATTCTGTCTCATACCTTCCTAATTAAAAAAACCCCCAACAAAATCGTAAACTGGTTTTAAGAGGAGAGAAAAAAGTTTGTGAGGACACTTAGTAGATGTTTTAAATTCACTTGTTTCAAATTTTGATTTCTCATCAGATCTTTGTGGTGTAAAATGGCAAAGGTGAGTTCCAAACTGCAGGGCACTATTGATGTATTTAATGGTGAGGTATTCTCAAAGAAGGGTGAGTTTTGTGTTTAAAATCCTGTATTGGGAATTGGAAGGAAAAAATAATATTAGATACAAAAATGTGTCTCTTTTGGATGTCCAGTGATCCTCTCTCCTTTACTGCTTCCATCCATCCTAATCTTGGTTTATTCAGTTGCAGCTGTGAGTGATGTTTTTCTTCCCTCCTTGTGTACTAAAACCCTGCCTCTGCAATTACTGCAGCTCTTTTATTGGGGAAAAATAGCCTGTCAGTCTTTTCTTCCAAAGGAAGAAAATTAATGGAGTGAGATTTTCAGCTGCATTTACATGTTTGGTTTTGTGTAAAGACCAAACAGAATCACAGGTGTCTGATTTTCAGAAAAAAGTTGATAAACTGAATGAAAAAAGTTATCTGTGGAAGAAATTGAAGACTGTTACTAGTGTTAGTTACAGGAAGCATGTTCTTACCTGTGTTTGCTTTTTTTCTTTAATCAAATGGAGCAGAAATCAAAGAATGAGAAGGCATGAACCACGTGACATTAGAGAAACACATTTTGGTGTACAAGGGCTATTAGAATAAGAGGCTTGAACAGCCTCTGAGGTACTGGGCTACCAGTTGCTGTACTTGGGGTGTTGTCATACTGACACAAACTCAGTTCATAATGCTGCCTGAAAGCTTGGCCAACCTGAGAGGGGGCCAAAGCCCCCTGCTTTGAAATTAAGAAGGATGCCTTTATATTGAGCAGCATTTCTCCTAAAATCTGCAGAAAGTAAAACACACACAAAAAGGTCAGGCCCAAAGGTCAGGCAGGAAGACCATCACTGGCCACAAACTTGCAAATAAAATCATTTCTGGAGAGCTCTGTACCAGTATATGATAAGAAATGCATTGAATGATGTGTCACAGGTCAGTTTGCAGAATTGTGCTTACAATCAAAAATCAGTTGTGCTTACAATCAATAATCAATTTGATTCCTGCAAAGAACTTCTTACTAAGTGTTTTCTGGGAAGGAAGACACAGCCTTATTAAGTAAAATAAAGGCAATTTGAGTGAAAAGTGCCATTAGGGATGTGATGATGGAAAATACAAATAGTCCCTTGAAACTGATTAGTAGAAAGTTAAAAATTCATTAGAATCCTGAGCCTGCCATCACACTAATTAATTAAGTTGTGTTGTTGAACTTCTCAAGTCAGCCCCAGGATAGTGACAGCAGTCTGCAGGGCAGGGCTTGTGCAGCTGCTCTATTTACAGACAGGCTCTAAATTTAATAGTGTTTTACAAATATATTTTGGGTTAGAAACTTTAATGGTGATGTGTGAAAGTTGGCTGATTTTGTGTCCTTGGGAGAAAGGGCAATGTGTATGTGAGCTGCAACCTTCTCATATTTCAACTCTATTTTAAACTGTCAGTTTCTGGTTTTATTTACATCTGAGAATCCTCTTGGAAAGTGGCTGGATTTTATCTGCAAACCTTTTGTACTGGGCAAGTTTCAGGTGGCATAAACAGCTTCTGATAAGTCAAAAAAGTCCTGTAGTCCTGTAGCTGATGCTTGTTTATGTGCTCTGCTGTGTAGTTGGTGCATGTTACTGTTATTCTCTAGTGCTGCAGTCCATCCTCAGAAAAACTCTAAGTGCATTTTAAAATTATTATTTCTATTGGTCTGTATATTTGTTACACATATACAAACGCTTCTCTTCATGTTATCGTTCCATGATTTCTACTGAACAAACTTTACTCTTCTGTTGTTTTGTTGTTTTTTTTTCCTGAGCCACATGTAAAGGGGAGGTCTGGGTTGGACATTAGAAAAAGATTCTTCCTGCAGATGTCGGGAGAGTGTCGGGCACTGAACAGGTTTCCCAGGGAATGGGCACAGCCCCAGGGCTGCCAGAGCTCCAGGAGAGGTGGGAAATGCTCTCAGGGATGCACAGGGTGGCATTGTTGGGGTGTCCTGGGCAGGGCCAGGAGTTGGGCTGTGATGATCTCTGTGGGTCTCTTCCAGCTCAGGATATTCTGTGATTCCTATACCCAGTTTTGCACCTCACTCAGTGGTTTAATAACAGGCAATGAAGAACTGTGTGTTGCTGACTGTACTGACTGTAAAATAACAGGCAGTTGTTCCACATGGCTCTTGTGTTCAGTTCTGTCACTAACCAAAGAGGGAGTTCCCATGGCAGCAGGGATGCCCCACAGGATGCCCTGGGACAGAGGGCACTTGGGAACACTGTGAGAAACTCTGGATCCTCATCACAGGCTGGGTTGTTTGTTGGATGGCTGGAGTACAGTCTACTGCATCATTCCTTTTCTGAGACTGAAATGCAAATAGAATGTCAAATTAACTACAGGCTAATTCAATTAGCACAATAAATTGAGGTGGAGGAGATGGGTTTTGAAGAACCCAAGTTCTCAGCAGAGAGATTTATTCCTCTGTTGAACATCTGTCAGTAATTACTGTCTCTGAGCATCAGTAGCTTCTAGTCACAGACTCTCTGTTGGCTGTTCCTGACACAACCCCGTGTTGGCCTTTGACTGATAAGACTCAGCTTCATTTTTCTGCTCCTGACTGAGGTACTGTAGTGCCTGTGTGTTGGTATTCTGGATATCTGCTGAAGGGAACTGTTTTCCCCACGTGTGGTTCTGTTTTCCCCAAGGGACTCACCTTTACAGTGCTTATTATGCATCACCCAGGTGAAAATGTAGAAGTAAGTGACATCTTTCTGCCTCAATATTCTATATTTGCAGTAGATCTAAATTGGTTTTCATTGATTTTCATTTTCATTTTCTCCCTGTGTCAAAAAGACTTTGGTATTGATATTTGGGCAATATTTTTTTTTTTTAAAGGTAATCTCAAACCTGTCTGTGCTGTCCATTTTGTATTGCAAGGCATGTTAACATGAGTCTGAATCTTGAAAAGATTCCTGTCTCTCCTGTCAGAAAATGTTTGTGTTCTCCCCTCACCCTTCTGGAGGTTTTTGAACACCTTATGACTTTCACAGGACTCAAGCAGAATCTGTCCAACACAGCATCTGTTTGGAGTTTTTTCCTAAATAATTTTAAACAGCTGTTTGTTGTTCAAGTGTTCCCCTCCTGGAAAAAAGTCAATCGTGTGACTTCCTCTCTCTCTTTTATCAGAACTTTAAATGCTTTATGTTTTAAAGATTAGGTCTAAACTTAAAGAAGATTCATAGAAAAAGCAATGCAATATGACAACCATTCTGAATATTTTGAGATTCCTTAGGAAAATGAGAAAATCTGTTGGGCCAAACCTGTGACTGAATGTACTTCAGTGTCTTGTTTGCTCTTCAGGAAGGACATTCTCAAGCAGCTCCATCTTATGTGAGTGTTACAAATGCAGTTGTGCTAGACTGGTTCTTGGTAGATTTTGGTATAAACAGAGAGCAGAGGTTGGTTCTTGTGTTGGAGGATTCCTAACAGGGATGGAAAATGTCCTATTTTAAGTTGTTCAGGCTTTGGCTACACATGAAAAATACCAATGCTAAATACTTTATATGGATGTGAAAAGCAGTGCTGCTGTCATCATATTCCTTATAGGATTTCCTTTGTGTGCTTTGAATTCAGCCAGTTTCCTTATAGGCATCTTAAAATATCTGTTTATGGAACATGAGGTTGTTCTCACAGTGCTTTTGCCTTATTACATGATTTCAATAACATTTGTCTCTAGTGAAAACAATTGCAATTTCTTAACCTTTGTGTGATAGTTTTTCATCTCTCAGTATCTCAGTAACTCTCCTCTGAAGTTTGCTTTGTTCTGCAGTTATCCTGTTGGACAGAGTAAGAAATATTTCAAAGACAGACATAAAGAAAATGATCCCTTTACTTTTCACTGTTCCTTTCTTTTTGGCTTTCTGTTGGCTTCCTAAAAGGAGTTGATTTTAAAACAAACCCAAACTAAACTGATTTTGATAAAAGCTTCATTTCTCTCACCCTGAAAGGACAAATTTCAATTAGAAGGCTCTGTCATGAAAAGAATATTTTAAAGCCTGTTTTTCTTATTGATTCTTGTTAGTTTACACTTGGTACCGGTTTTGATTTACTTTTGGTTATGTTTCATGTAGTTAATTCACATTTCTATAATTCCTCTCTGGTTTTGATTAGTGTAAATCATTTATTCATTGTCCTACCCTGTCTCTTCACTTCTTCTGACCTGCCTTTTTCTGCCAACCAAACTGCAACTTCTGTTCCTGATTTTGTATCCCCACCCTGTATCTGCCAGGTGTCAGCTGCAGTCACCTCCTTCAGGTGCCTGAAACATCTCTGCCAGATAAGCTGGACCTTGACAACTCAGTCTACTGCTTTTCTTTTTATTTTTTTACAACACTTAGTTTGTGATACCATATCATAAAGGTATGTGATGTCGTGGTGCTAAAAGGAGACTGAAAAAAAATCAGTTCAAGATTTAGGAAGAGTGTAAATTCAGTTGTGGTAAATAAACTCGATGAGTCCTAGTGGGGCTGTTTCTCTAAAATCAAAGTGCCAGCCATTCTTAGTTTTTGTGGGAAATTACAGCATTTTATTCAAATACATACAGCAGGGTATGCATAGAAAATATTCTGTACAATCTGGCTCTGAAGGAGTTAAGGAGCTACAAAGATGCTTTTCATGTCAGTGTCACAGGACTGACCTATTCTGACAGCAGAAATAGGAAAGGTGTCACTTTGGTCTCAGGTGTGTTTTGACAGTGGCTGCTAAGTGTTTACTTCAAACAGAGTTGCTGTACATTTCTTGATCCAGCAGAGAGATAGGGTGAACATTCCATGGCAAAAAAAGGCAAAAGAACTTGGAGAAAATTCTTACAGTAGAATGGTGGGTCATAACTCGTAGCAGTTACTAATGATCAACATTAAATCCAGTGAGTGCTGCACTGATGAGATCTGGTCCTGATTATGCTTCAGGACTTCATTGTGTAGAACTCCTGGTTAGAAAAGGGGTAACAAAACTTCAATGCTTTTGAATCATCAGGTCCAATTTTAAACATAAAGTAGAAGCATGAAGAATAATTAACTGTTTCTTTGGCAAAGGTGTGGATCATGCACGGCTGGATTGCAAAGCAAGGGGGGTTTGCATTTCCAGTTAACAGATGCTGCTGCTGTGGCTTCTAGAAATTATTTTGTGGTAGTAGAATGTGGAGTTATTATTACTATTTTGTGGGGTGTAGAGTTCCTTTCTGAGTGATTACCTGGGAGAGTGGAATGGATGCCCTCTGTTCAAGGCATTGGAGTTTTCACTGTCTCACAACACATGGAGGATCTGGGGCTGTGGCTTTATCCTTTTGGTCACTATGAAGTTACTCCATTCCAGCGTGGCTGAGTTGACTGCTCACCTCATCGAAGTGCTCGAGGTCAGTTATGTAATTGCTCTTTGCAGATAAGAATTAATTAGCCCGATTATTTTTCTTAGTTTTTGGATGGGTTCCCCACCTGGAGAGAAGAAATTCCTCTATGTCAGTGATTAATTGCTGAGCCAGAAGCTTTCTGCCTTGCACTTGTAAGAAATGCTGACTGGTTCTTCGGGTCATGTTAGGAAGCAGGCAGCCTGTGGGTAGAATGCAAAGGATAATACAGCAGTCCTACAAAGGAGCTGGCCAGCCCAGTGAGCTGCTGGGTGGCTTTGGCTTGTGCAGTGCTCATTTCCCTTCTCTCCAATAGCACATTAACGACTGGCAGGTCAGGTAGCTGTGTTTGCCCTCCTCCCTGTTCCTCCTACAAAAAAATGCCTTCTTCTGGCTATCTTAGGGTTTTTAAGGGTATTGCACATTACAGTTTTATTACTTAAAGAGGTGTGAAGGTCATGCATAAAGGAAAAAAGCTAACATTTGAGGTGTAGCTGTTTATTTTCTCCTGTTATTTAAATTAAAGTCACTTCAGGAACTGGCTGGGTGTATCTTGGGAGCTTCCCACCATCCTGGTCATTTGCTGTTTTCAATACTTTGCAGTAATTACACAGTGCTTTTTGAACACTTTCCCCGTGAACAAAATGCATTTGTGAGAAAATGACTAAATCACAGCACGAGTCCTGCTAAGTTTTACACACGTTGTTAAATTTTAGCATGTGAAGAGCTCCAGGACAGTTATTGGGATTACTCAAAAATGTGGCTGTGGGTTTGAGGCTGTGTTGGAGGAAGCTGTTACTGCTTTCAAGGGGCTTCTCACCTAGGGAAAGGAAAAAAATGTGCTTGTCAGGTGTAGGGATATTAATGTGGAAAACCTTTCTTCATTCAGTTGCACAGGGTCTGGCATTTGAAGGGCTTATTTTGTTACATCACACGTGAATGTTACTGAGGTGGTTCTGACAATTAACTTTGTAGGATTTTGTTTAATAAAAATCAAATCTCACTGGAAGCCTGGGACACTTGCTGCAATAGAAAGATTATGGATAGCTCCTGATAGCTTTTAAAAGCTGTTTAATTGCTGGTTGTGTCAAAGTAAGCAATTAAGGTCACTTAATCTACTTGATTATTCATCATATTCCAAGCTGCTGCACTCATTCACAGCCCTCAGTACAGGGCACATGTAATAAGAAAACCCAAGAAAGGAAACTTCCTTCTATGGCAGGGCAAGCCCTAACACGAGCTGTAAACGAATGCCCTTGTGTTGCTACAGTGTGAGCTTTAAGGGAAAATGAAAAAGTCTGAAAATGTGTAGTCATTTAAAGGAAGGTTGGTCACATAAAACAGTATTAATGGATTGATTAGCTCTTAGATGGTACTTACACATTTCTGTTAAACTCAGGCCAGGTTGTTTTAAGATTAGATGAGACAGGTTCTGCATTTCTGTGATGCAGTCAGATGCTGCTGCATAATATGATGGGGATTGGATCACATTGCCATGAAGTAGAAGAATGTGAGAAGTGCTTTGAGAGCCTGTTTAGTGACAGTAGCCATTGCAGAAGTTCGTTGGGATGATTAAACTTTGGTCAGTAGCTTCATTCTGTCCTGAATAGTTAAGGTGGATGTAAGGCAGACAGAGAAAATGGCCTTTTGCTTTCAGTCAGCTGGCAGGGAAAAAAAAAGTGTGAAAGAGGCTGTATCTGCAGCGCAGCTCTGACATCAGGGCCAGGTTTTGTTCAATGAGTGGGTTTTTGGGGAACTCAGACACCCAGAACAGCACGGGAGAATGATCTGTAAGTGTGAACTGTTCCCCACATGTACCTGCTCTGACTCCTGCTCTGTGCAGCACGGACCAGACGTGCACACGGGCAGGTCGGGGTGACCTGTACCTGTGCTGTTGTGATCACAAAGAAAGTGACTAAATCTGCTCCAATTTAGAAAAACACGGGCAGAAAGGTCTCAGCTGTCCTCTTGAAACAAATGGAGCTTCTGACAGTGCGGTCTGGTGTTTGCTCTGCAGTGCTGGTCATGCAAAAGCAAACAGCCCTTCTCCCGGTGTTCAGTTTCTTTTCACAGAGCAGCTTAGTGATGGGGGGACCCCTGAAAAGAAATTTCAGTGCAGACAGATTGCAAAATTTCAGCATTCTGTATCAATGGCTGTGTTCTCTGTTCTGTATGAGCAGGATTTGTATCAGCTTCATGAATTCAGTACTGCTTGTTATTAATGAATTAATACAAATTAAGAAAGCTGTGATTCACATAACAGAAAATGGTGAAGTAGCAGCAGTGCCTTTAACTTCTGCAAACTGAGCAACCATCAGGGTGGTGAAAAGTGCTGCTGGCCTGATGGAAATTCACCTGGCTGCTCTCCCATTCTGCCGGTTTTCTCCCTCTGCAGGCGTGGGGTGTGTTAGGAGATGGCAATCCATGGGTAATTCCAGCCAGCAGGGCCCTCAGGATCCCAAAGCAATTGTTAGCAAAGCAGGCACAACATTGCTGTAGCCAGCAGAGCCAAGGGATAAAAACAAGCTGAGAATCAGGGAGTCATAACTGGCTCTCTGATGCTCCACATTTTCTGTGCCAAACATATGTTGGTATAGAAGAAAGTCTGATTCTAAATACCAAAGTGTGGGCAAGATTTAACTAAAGTTTTCTGTAAAAGAAACCAAAGCTCTAAACTGTTGCTATATTTTACTGCATCTGCTGTGCATATGAGATTGTATAAATGGACTGAACCAGTATGGAATTATGTTGTAGCTGCCCATAAGAAGTGCTGATAAATCCTAAGGATAAAGCTAAAGTTTGCCATCACTTCGCAGGTAGCAGGTACCATGTTCTGTTCCTGAGCATTCACAAAGTAGTTCTACAGTTGAAGATCTGTTGACTCAAATGTGCAAACCCGAAAGTTTCAATTTCAACCTTACTGCTGGATGTTTGTTAGCAGGCTGACTGGTTTTTGTCCGAAGAGTAAAAATGTTTAATGTCTTCTGAATTTACAGAATGGTTTGGGTTGGAAGGGGCCTTGAGGTGCATCCCATTCCCAACCCTGCCATGGGCAGGAACACCTTCCACCAAACCAGAGTGCTCCAAGCCTCATCCAACCTGGCCTTGAACACATCTGGGGATTGGGCAGCCACAGCTTCTCTGGGCAGTTCTTTTTATTAATAAATTATAGTGAGCTTCAGTACTGTAAAAAACCCAAACAACACAACCCTCTTCTCAGCAAACCATGGTGAGGATATGGAGCTGTTATGGTGTCATGTTTGCAGTAGCTATGTTGGTAAATAGGCACAAATGCATTTTAGCACCCTCTTCGCAGTTTATAGCCAAAAGTGTTTAATTGTTTACTTGTCGGTTTTGACAGCGCCTGGTCCTGTAACAATGAGTATTTGGATCAGGTAAAACATTTTCATTGCCGATGCTGTATGTGACAAACTGTGTACAATTAAAGCCACCTTTTTTTGTAGCCTGTGACATTTTCAAGTCAAACCCACGGCTGTGGATTCTCAGTTAGTGTTTCCATGCTGTTAGCTGTGCCATTCCCTCCTGTGTGTCATGCCCTTGGAGCAGTGGCACTCAGCACTCGCTGTCTGGGTGTTCGTGTCAGGTCACTCGCTCACTCCTTGTGCCCTAGTTCCTCTGAGAAAACTGGGACTGAGCGGAGGTGTGTGCACAAACACAGCCTGGCTTACCTGGACTTGTACGTTTGAAGCATTCTACTGATTTTCCATGGTTGTTACGAAAAACTGACAATGTTACCTTTAGGTTTAACATGACCCTGCAAAGGCTGTCAGATGTCTTTGAGGGATCAAACTTACAGTTTTAGTTTTATTATTATTTGTTAATAATATGGTATTTTGAGGCTAAATTTGAGCAGTTACCCAGCACGCTCCTAGTGGTTCTTGCTCACCGTCTAGCACTATTTGTCTACTTGTATTTATTCCATTCTCGATTCTTCCCCCTCTCCCCCCGCGCCCGGTGCCGTTCGTGAGGGCGCTGCTGGCGGACGGCAGGTGCGCGGCCCGGGTCCCCGCCGGAGGCTGCAGGTGGCCGAGAGGGAGGAAACGGGGTGCGGGGCCCGATGCCGGCCGGGGCGGCTGTCTCAGAGCCGGCTCCGTCCCTCACGTTCCGTTCCGTTCCGTTCCGTTCGCTCTCTGCCGGCGGGCGGGAGGTGCTGCCCCGGCAGCTCCGCCCCGCTCCCCGCGCGCGGCTCCGCTCCGCGTTTTCCGGGCCGCGCCCCTGCGCTCCTGCGCCGACACTCGGACGTGCGGGGCCGGCGCCGCTCGTCATTGGCCGCCCCGCCGTAGCCCCATGGGCGTGC
>VXBB01018692.1:236923-265234 GCA_013399915.1 Illadopsis cleaveri
GAAACCGGCCGGGCGGTTCTGCGCGGGCCTGGGCTGTCTGGGTTGAGGATCGGCGCCGGGAGAATGCTGTAGCCCCCTCGGTGCTTTGGCAGAACTGGGGGGTTGTTCTCCCTCGGTGCTCTGGGGTTTGTTCTGGTTTTGGTGGTAGTTTCTGCTGCTTTGCCTAATTTTAACGTTTATTCTTATGGGTAAACTGAATCATCCACGTGAAATGCTTCTGCTGGCCTTAGCGTTTTAAAATGTTTTCGTTACGTGACATCAAATGTATTAAGAGGTTTTAAACGGTAATACATTCCTTTGCCATTACCAAACATTAACTGTGTGTGCAAAATGATTTTTTAGGGCAATACGTGAGGCCTGCCCACGACATTTAAGGATGTGTTGAACTGTAAATAAGTGATCTGTGCTCTGAGGAGTCACATGTAGGAAAAGTGAAAGTGTTTTGGTTTAGTGTATTTTAGCTGCCTTGACTAAGAAATACCTAAAACGTTACGAGTGCTGTACCTTAATAAAACACATACCATCAGTGACACAGCCTTAATGCCCTACGAGCTTTTAAACTGTGTTTAGGACATTGATGGTGTATATTTTCTGCTGTGTCTGCCTAATGTTAGTTTTCCCACCTGGTTTCTCTGTGAAAATCAAATTGTCTTACCTTGCTGCTTTCTAGGAAATGCTCATTCTGAAGGGATTTAACAGTGCCAGTGTGTAATCCTGAATACAGGAGGACTTGTTTGACCTTTAACTGTCTCTTCTATTTTTGCTTTCTGCTTTTAATATTTATAATTATTTGACATGTGGTTAATCTATATTTTAATCTAACACACTTATGAAATGTAGATCACATACTATTTCTTTGTAAGTGCTGTGGTATAATATACTATTTGTAAGCACAATTGTGCATGATCTGTGTTGATTTCAAACAGTCTAGAATTAGTTGGAGTAACTGAGTCAGTAACATTCTGTTAAATGCTTAAGACCTGAGGAAAAAAGTACTTCTTCTTCACACTGTCCACTGATTTGTCATTTATTCTAGTTCTTTCCATCAGTGTCGCTTTTCAAGTGGAAAGAAGATTCAGAAGGATTTTTCATCTCACTTTTTTTGTTGAACAATGATGAAAAGTTGTGTGGAGTTAAAATTTCTTCACCAGTGAATGTGGGTGGTGGTGCAGGTACTGGCATTTGCTGTGTTCAGAGGTGACCCCATTCCTTGGCCTGTACACACACAGCTCTGTTTCCAGAGCTGTGAGCTGCTGGAAGTGGTTATCTCCTGGTTACAAATTGTAGGTGTAGGCTGGTAAATAAAAGGTGCCCCTGGCCTGGAGCTGGAGCAACCGTGGAGGGGGGTGAGAATCACCTTGAAGGGCAGGAAGAGTCTACAGCCCCAGAGTTACACTGGAGATTAAGAGCAAATGCTACTTTGTTGCTTTTTAAAAACTAAGCCTACTTCTAAAGCCCAAGTCCTGAATGGGGAAATAGTAGTTTTATTATTTGTAAAGATTTTTGGTTTTTTGAACAGTAGTCTTCAGGCAAATTCAAAGTACTGTCTGCTCCTAGGAAGTCCTTACTGTGACTTGCTAATGACTAATATTGTTTGTAGTCCTGTTCTTGAGCTCTGTTGTAGATTTAACTGGTCACACTGAAAGTGGCCTTCTGGATTTTAAAAGTCAAACTTACTTCAGTATAATGTAAACATTAATTAACAATTGAAGTGTGATGGGAAAGAAAGTAGTTTTGGTGTGAGCTCAGGACTGATGATTGCCAGCCTCCAGCTCAAGTAATCGCCAGATCTATTTTTGTTGTTGTTTAATCCTACTCTGCTGCCAGTAATAAATATGCTTTGCCTATGACTACACAATCATCGGAAATTTTAATGGCAGGTGAAGTTTAAAAAATCCAGGGTGGCCTATTCCTTCTGTTTGTTTTTGAGTGATCCTGGAAACCAAGAATGGAGGGTCCATCTCTGTTTTGTCTGTTTAATAGTGACTTACAAAGGTGCCAAGTACGGTACTCTTACAGACTTGAAATGT
Organism: Illadopsis cleaveri; assembly: GCA_013399915.1. Taxonomy (NCBI): domain Eukaryota; kingdom Metazoa; phylum Chordata; class Aves; order Passeriformes; family Timaliidae; genus Illadopsis; species Illadopsis cleaveri. The sequence continues at coordinate 238,954 of VXBB01018692.1, forward strand.
CTTATTTGCTTGTCACTAATAATTCTGTGTAGTTCTGGTGTCCTTGGCCCTTTTTCGTTTCAGCACAATGTTTAAATTTGACTACATTAATAATGTTACTGAACTCCCTGTTTTTGGAAGGAAAAAACAGGAATACACAGTGGTAGTCTCCTGCAAAACACACATTTTAAACATCTGGGGAAATTAAATTATTAATGTTAGAGTATACAGTTACCTGTAAGAAAGACATCTTTTTTCTACAGATAGAAATGTCATGAAACATGGAATTACTGTGCATTAAGATAAGTGTTCTGGTTGCTATTTTTAATGCTTCCCTGGAAGCCTCGCTGGCAATTCAAATGTTGAAGTTATCAAGCAGGAGGTAATAGCAGTGGGAAGTGTGTTTTTGTTTTTGCAGTTCTTGACAGACTCCCATCCCTACTTGTGTATGTACAAACCAGCTGTCGTCTTGTGAGATGAATCAAGTGGGGGTGGGGAGAAAAGAGCCATTTTTGAGTATGTCCAGCAAGGAGCTCTCCTGTCAATGTCATGGCACACGTGGGATGAAAGAGGTTTCAGAGGCTCCTGCTCAAGACACCCAGATCAAAGCAGTGCAATTATTCTTCTACAGCTACCTTTGAGATGCACAGACTGTCCCTCTCTGGTTCGTAAAGTTCACGTTTTTCAATTGGTTTCATTTGCTGCTTGTGGAATTTCCCTTGCCTTCCGTGAAAGCATTGATTGGATATATTGCTAGGTAAATCATAACATCAATATTTGCTTTTGAGGTACTTGGCTGGAAAAATACCTGTTGTGCTGGGCAGAGCAGCGGTTGTTGCCTGAGCTGTTGTGTCTCCACAGCTTTTGGAGAGGCACGATTCCAGACAGATGTAACTGATACAGCTGGAAAAACAGACAGACTTCTGGGTACAACTTTGCTCTGAAGGAGTGCTTTTGTTTTGTTTTGATTTTTGGGTTTCTCGGATGTGCTTTGTGTGTCGGCCTTTGAATTCACAGAACTCTGGACATCTTGGACTTCACTGTTTCGAGGCAGTCTTACTCATTTTGACAAACCTATAGATTTTGTATTTTAGTCATTAATTTTGGTTTTGCTTTTGTGGAAGTAATTTGTGATTCATAAGCAAGGTACTATGAACATAGGAGCAGCATTTTTAAGTCAGATCAGAGATGCATTTTGTCCATGACCTGCCTTAGGAGTGGTCAGTAGCAGATGCCCAGGAAAAAGGATAAAAAATGGATTAATACAAATGGTTGTGTTTCCCTTGGTTTTTCTTTTGGATCCAAAGTAAGAGCTCAAATTTTTTGAGTTAAAATAATTTACTGTTTGCATTTTTTCTCTCTCTTTTTGTAGTAGTTGAGTTTGGGTAAACCTCTTCTATCCCCAGTGTCTTTGGGTAGTGAACTGTGCAATGTAATTGAAGCCCATGTTGGGAAAAATACCTCTTTTTCTGAGTTTTTGGAACTTGATGCTTGGTAATTTCATTTGATCCAGCCGAAGCTCTTTTATAGTAAGAGACAGTAAATAACCCTCCCATTCTGTCATTCATTCTGCAGACTTCTTTACATTACTAAGTGTGGACACTCTTACAGTAAATGACATCAAGTACATTTTACTTTAGCTTAACATTTACTGATTAATCCTAAATTAAGCTTATGTAGCTGAAAACTAAGTTAAAATTTCATTTATTTGTATTCTTCTGCTTTTCCTCCTGGTAATGCAGAGGGCTGAACCCATAGTTTTAGCTTGGTCTTGTAGTCTGGAGCTACAAACTGGGGTTATTGCTGCCTTTAAGCAGTAGAAGTTCTCCTGCTGATGAAAGCTGCTCGATTCTGAACAAGGATCAAGTCTATCTATTCCCTGAGTCAATTCTTTGGAAAAGTTTATTATGTTCAGTGTTACCTGCCCAGGAAACAGATTGTAAAGAACCTCAAATGTATCAGTGCACTTTTTTCTGTCATCTCATTGCAGTTACTTAAAGTATGTCTGTGTGGTTGGAGCTGTGACTGTACATGTGCTCCTTGGAAATTTCTCACTGGAAACATCTGTGGTTTGGCTTAACAGTGGAGGTGGAAGGATCATGACATTTCCTTGGGTAGTGTTCCGTGGTAGCTAAGGAGGAACATGCATTGCTTGGATTTGGGTTATGATTTATGTTCTAAAGGTTTTCTTACAAATATAACTGTTAGATACTTTGAGCAATCAAACAAAACACATGCTTCAAGGAATTAGTGTTAATATATTAGTGCAGTCTATACTCAACAGTGTGCTGTAAGTCCTTCAGGCCATGTGGGCACCTGCTTTCTCCCTTCCTTGACACCACTTTTGACAGAGGCAGTGGCTTGTCAGGGCGACAGCTGCCTGAAGGTTTGGGAGACCTTGTGATTGATTTGTGTCCAGAGGTGTGTTTTGGAGCTCCATACCAGCTGTATTAAACTATCAGTTACAAATTACCTCAGAGCATAAAACTAAGGAACATTGGACTTGGCTGTGGCTTGACAGAATCAGACTCCAGAAACTTTTATTTACTGTCTCTGGCAGATGCTGCTTCTGTGCCACACTGACTCATAAGGTCAAGGGGGCTGCATTTATAGGTGGGTTTTTGGCTACTTTAAAGTAGGATTTGCAAATGTCAAGCTCAGTAGAAGTAGTGTTCTCACTTAAGCAGATCTGATTGAAAAGGAGCGTAGGAGGAAGAAGGTAGAGCACATATGATTTGAAATGAAAATAGAGATGAGCGGGAAGTTTCTATAGTAATAATTTGTATTGCAGCTGTTTCTGTCATCTCTTTTTTTCATGTTTGCCTCTCAATTACACACACCTTCTGAGTGATTTCTTTGGTTGTTGTTAATAAAGCTGTGGTACAAATTGTCAGATATCAGTCAGGTGATTGAGGTAAAGCTTAAACAGTTTATATTTGGAATAATTTGCAGTGGATAGGCTATTTGTGTTGGTATGATTGATATGTATGTGAAACGTCCTTACCCAGTTCTGCTGATCCTACCAATGTTCTTACATCTGTAGTTAGCTATGGGAGTAAGTAGATTCTTTGTGTAGTTATATGAAATACTACAAACTGTAAAATCATTTTTATCATTCTTCATAGTCTGTAAAGTTCCAGTCCTGTGACTGAAGCAAGATTAGCATCATTTGGGTTTAAAGGTGCAAAGTCAGTATTAAAACTGTCTGTTCCAGGAATCTGCAGTTGAAAGAGTTTTGAGATTCTTACTTCAGTTATAATAATGAGGCAGGAGATATGCAAATTAAATCATTGTTTGCATTGATTAAATCAAAATACCAAGGTGCCATGTTTGAGTAGGATGATATACTTAATCAATAGCAAAAGTAGTAAGTTAAATGAGCTAATAAAGAAAATAAGTTAATCTTTCACCCTTTTCAAAATAAATGTGTATTATTAATTTGCTTATAATTAGGTGAGGGCAGTGTCTTACAAATATTATTCCTTCATAAAGGGAGATGTATTTTAGAGATTAATTCTGCTGTGGAGGAGTTCTGCTGCTGTTGGGTTGTGTTTTTTGTTTGTTTTTGGTTTTGGATTTTTTTGGGTTTTTGTGTGTGTGAGTTTTTTTGTTTTTGTTTTATTTTTTTTGAGCATGTGCAATTGTCATGGGCAAAGCAAAAGGTTTTTCTACAGTCATGCCTGAGCTATTCAAAATAAGATTATGCTTCTCATTTGCTGTATTTTTCAGTAAATGCAGCAACTTTTCAGGACATCCCGAGTCCCATTAACTTATATAAAATCATGTAAAATAGAGGAAAAATATAATTTCAAAGAAAACTATGTATTTGTCATGTGGTGTGAGGCCATGGCTTTTGCAGTTATAAGGACTTTTCACAACAGTTCACTAATAAGCTGCTGTCTGTGCTGAAATCCTGGGAAGGTGGTGGGTTTATCTGCTGCCTTGCTTGTTTTCATGAGAAAAAGTTGATGTGTAGTGACATTTGTTTCCTGCGACTTCCTGCCTTTAAGGAGTTTTTTGACCTAGATAAAGCAGTCAGAGGGGAGGAACCATATTTGTTCTGCAGCTATTCCACATTGGATGGTACAGGAAATAAATGTTCCATTCTCCAGTTAAGATTCCCTCACTGCTCTTTCATCACTGAAGGGAGCTGAGGCTTCAGTGAGTTACACTCAATGAGCACTTGCAGAGCTGGTGCAAATTTTTTGACACATCGTTTTTTATGGGGCAAGAGAAGGTTTGTACATGATTGGAGTTTCTTCACATTTTATGTGTGTGATTCTGCTGCAGCCCCTGCACGTGCTGCTCTGTCCTCTTAGGTATTTATTGCCAAGCAGAAGCTTGGACAAAGCATGGTCTCCCTCTGTGCTGGAGTACTGGTGGGAGGAAAATTTTCAGTATTCAAAATTTCAGAGTGTCTTAATGAATATTAATATGAACACACCACCTTTGTGTTTGTCCCTGTGCACCAAACGAAATGAAAACCATGAGGGGATTGGCAAACAGTTCTGTCCACGCTGATCCAAACATTCCTGTTGACCTCAGCAAGGAAGCTCCTGTGGATAAGGATGCACATGGAATTGAGAGTTTGCAGAGCCAGGGCAGTAAAGTAAAAAAGCCAGAGCTGTGTCATTATCAGAGTGTTATGAAGTGGAACAAAATTAGTATAAAGTTGACTGGAATTAATTTTAATTCAGTGCTGGTTTAAGGCTTAGCTTTTAAGAATTACAGAAGGAAGCTCCAGCCAAAGCCTTGCTGAAAACAGAAGTGACTTCATTGTTGGATCAGACTGCTCAGCACCTTGTCTGTTTGGATTCTCTGGGGAAGAGGATAGCTATAACTATATAAAGTGCTTCATGCAACCACAGTCCTATATTGAAAAAAAAAGTCTGTATTCCCAACAGCAGAACTTAGGGAATTCACAGGCTGGTTAGAATAATGTGATGCACAGGCTTGTTAGAATAATGTGCAGCTTAGTGCTAAATCATCATGAGAAACACCTGATCACTACTGGGTTTTGTGTAGTGATCTGGAGTAAATGCAATTATGGATAAATATTTACAGTGTTGTAAACATTGTCCTCACAAATAATGATGACAAAAAAATAGAATGAATCAATTAAAAAAACCCCCAAAACTATGTCATCGGGAAAAATACACAGGGCAGAACTATAGGGTGGAAAACTGTTCTGAAAAGTAGCAGCAGAGTGAAAGCCACGACTGCAGAGAGATGGTGAGATGATGTGTCAAGGCACTGATGTGATGACTGTGTGGAAACTGGGGAATGGCAACCCATGCTGGAGCTTCACATCATTTGGAATCAAATCTGGGTTAAAGAATCCTGCAAAACTGCAGGGATTTAAGTGGAGGATTGTTAAAAAGAATTGAAGGCTGGGAGAAGTGCCAGAGAGTGGAGGGCATAGGGGGTTCAGTGTGTTTGTTTTGCTCAAAAGGAGTGTGAGGTGACTGGGTTGATGTGGGTCCCTTTTTATGGGGCTGAATGAGAGTACTGAAGTCTCTCTAATGGATCACACACAGGTGTGAAACCAGAGGCTGTAAACTAAATTGTCAAGGTTTGAATTGAGCTGTGTTGCAACAGTTTACTTTCAAGAGTGATGGGATGTCTATCTCACCATCTTCCACTGCTAAACAAAAAAATAAAATAACCATTCCTGTAGTCAGCCCTAGTGACGAGGTGCACAGCAGGTATGGCTGGGTGATGTATCATGGCTTAGGGTTACAAGAGGTGAATTGAAGCTCCTTTACTTCCTCTGCAAGTCTTCATTAATAAATTGTCATGGGGTTATAGCAAGAGACCATTTTATTATGTGTTTTAACAAAGAGTCAATATTTGTCTTGGTTTTAAATTAAAATTACTTCTGAGGCATCAAACATGCAGTTGGGTATTTGTTTATTTACACTTGCCAGTAGTGTTCTCACACTGATGTTGATGCTTTTGTTCACTTTGTCCTACTCTTTGTATTGGAGGACACTGTACTGTTTCAGAGATCATTTTTGTGTAATATAAAGTTATTCTGGGAAAACATTTTTTCTTCAAGTAAGTCTTAGATACAGTTCATGAGGTATAAGCCGCTTAATTCTTGTGTTGATAAGAAATCAGGCTAGTACATAATGGAAAAGGTCTTTACACCTCATAGTGAAGTTAAATTCAAGTTTTTAGATCGCTTCAATGAAGGTGAAATGTATGGTTATGCTTCAGAAATGGTGTGGATGAATTAATGTATTGATAGAAGAAGTTACTTTTAAATTCTGACTTTCACTGATGTGTTCCAGTATGGGAGCAGGTATTTTGCCGACCGTTTTCCTGCTTTGCTTCCTTTTTTTCCCTGTCACAGCTAGGAAAAAGTAGTTTAACTTCCTTTGAAACATCAATTTCCTCAAAAAGCTGTAGCTGAAATGTTGGTGTCTTAGCACAGAGTACAATACATGTTTTACTACCTGTAAGGTAAAAGTCTGATTGTTTATGGAGATATAACCACAGTTACCTGGCTTTTGTTTGTTTGTTTTTGATGTTCTCCTTGTTGTTTTTTAAGTCTGAGAATACAGGAAAAATTTCATTTATCACTTTGTATTGTCCTCTGGACATATTTGGGTGTTCTAGGCAGAATATAACTTGAGCAGGCAAGGCTTAGACACGTAGTTTATACACTTCTGTAGTAGTCAAGCTTGTTGGTTACAATCAATGCAGTAAACACACGAGGGAACTAATTGGGAATGATAAACAATGGCAGCTGGCTCTTATAGAGAAGAATTTCCCTCCTTGGGTGATTCTGCAATCTTCTGGCCTTTCTAGGCAGGTGAAGAAGGCCTGCAGAGCAATGAAGGAGACAGAGAAATAAGATTTCAACATGAATAAGGCTTAGAGAAGATATGGGTGATTTTATTCACATGAAATTCTCTGTGGGGATAAGTTTAAATTTGTATCAGAGGGGATAAGTTTAAATTTGTATCGGAGCAAACTGATTATTTAAGTATGTAAAAATAATGGTAAAGAGGATAAATGCTCTCAAGCACACAAGGAGATTCTTGGTGTTGCCACATGCAGGGCCAGGAGTTGGACTGTGATCTGTGTGGGTCCCTTCCAGCTCAGGATATTCTGTGATTGATTTTAGCATCATACCCCATTGAGATTAGAAAAATGGAAGAGGAGAATTCAGTTATTACGTGGAAAAGATGATTAGCAAAACCCAAGGTGTTTTGCTTTAGAATATGGGCAGGAAATTCTGGGGTTTGTAGTTATGTGAAGAGAAGTGAAAGGGTGTGCTGGGAGCCTTGAAGAAACATGAAAGGTTAAGATCATCTCAAGTTTGAGGGCTGAGGCTGAGAAGCAATACAATTGTTACCCTTACAGAATGTAAGGAATCTCTGACTTGGATATTTATTTGGGGAAATGTGATTCAGAAGGAGCTGGGGTCTCACGTTTTGGGAACATGGGCTGTGCTTTGGTGAACATCTGAGCTAATCCAAGGTTTCACTGGTGCTGCAGTGGGGCACGGGAGGGAAGGTCCTGACTGCAGGCTGGGCTGGCCTTGGAGCTCATCAGATGTTCATAGGCTGCTGCTCTCTGCTTTTCTTTGCTATTTTTGGGTGCTTTGCTGTTGCATTGAAGTGGCTCACAGAGAGGTCTGGCAGGCAGTGGAGTACATGGTGGGCCTGCACAGACTTTGGCAGCAGTCAGCTGGCTGGAACTTGTGGAATTGTACATTAAGGAGTTGCAGTTATAAGAGCTGTTTATGCCATATGAAATAAAAATGCAAAGGAAAAGAAAGATTCAAAACAGTGTAAGGCTAAAACTAATTTTGATGTACTAAGAAAGCGCTTGCAATGTAATGTAAAAATGTTTTAATCCTAAAAGTTCCTTTGACAGCATAATTTTTGGTAGAGGGGTATGTTAAACTAAAAAAAAAATTTAGAAAGGTTAACCATAAGTAGCCAGGATGTTAACATGACTTGATGGTGTCATATCTTTGGTTAATCTGTGCTTTCTAGTTCTCTATAAATGTGAATACACAGAGAAAACATGAGAGAAAAAGGGATCTGAGTTCCTTGGCTGTGGATCATCTAGTAGCAGAGGACAGAGTTAATGTATGGTCTGCATTCCATGTACTAAATCAGCCTGGCTCTGCCTAAATCCAGGCTTTGCTCCACGGGTCACTAGTCCAGTTGGTGGTATATTGTGCAGTAGTGGAGTTACAAGCTCTAGGGAAAATTGAACATTAAGGATATAGTGGAGGTAAATGGTATTTTAAAAATTTTTATATGTGGTTTTTGTTTTTAGCATGTGTGGGTCCCAAAAAAAGCCCTTTTATCTCAGAAAGACTTCTCTATCTGTAAGGCAGGCAGGTAAGTGATTAGAGTTTGTGCAGCATTCTATGGACTGCTTGAAAGGAAAGCATTATTTTGAAGATAATGGTAAAAACCTCACTGATTTTTACATGTCTTTTATTGCAGGGGCTGTATGTATGGCTAGTGCTTTTTCAGGAAGTACATAAACCTGCTGAAGTTGACAATGCAGGTAGATCACCTGTGATTTGGATTTCCTGTGGTGTCTTTTGAGAGCCTCAGTGTGATAGGTTGTAGAAACATCTCAGAGGTGTGATTTGGAGAGAGCTTTTGCTTCTTTATGCAGGACAGGAAATCCAGAATGCCAGAATGCCATCAAAGGGAGGCGTGCTCATAGAAATTCAGTCAGTGGAGTTGATCCAGCCTTCCAAACTACTTGGGTAGCAGGCTTGGAAGTAGCTGTGCATGGGCTTCCTGATCTGATAGAACTGACTGCTCACCTTCACTCTGAGCCTTCTTCCAGGGGAGATGAGGTGCAGCATTTCAGGAAAACCATCCCTTGCAGGAGGAGCAGATGGTAACAAATAGCACCCTTCATTTCTGTGCAGTGTTTAGTGGACTTGGATGCTGACAGAGGTTGGTAGGAGTGAGTTACTTAAATGATCATCGCCCAAAACTCTGTTTATCACTTCCACAGATGAAAGCAGTAAATAATGCATTAAGCAAAGAGGCGTTCAAGGAAGTGAGTTGTTTTCTTTCCTTAGGTGAGTGAATGTCCTGGGTGTGGCTGGGTTAGGCTCACATAGAGTTCTAGAGGTGTTTCTGGCTGATCTGCCTGACATGGTCATCACTTGATACACTTTTATTGGAGAAACCAGCCAAAGCACTTGTGTGAGCCAGGAGGTTTTTTTTATCAGGTAGAGGAGTTTGGTGATTTGGTCCTCTCTGTCCTTTCATATTACTGAATATTTTTGCTTTTAGTGGCATTAGGGGTTGAAAGGCAAACACTGACTTTGTGTTCAAATGCTGTGAAAATCCTGCTTTGAAGAGTATGCAGTATATTCTGAAGTACCTTTTTTAAAATTACCTGATTGGGTGGTCAGATTCTCCCAGAATGATGAAATGCATCCTCATGCAGCCCTACTCTCAGTGATACTATCAAGATCCTGGCACCACTTTTGCAGCTGCATCACTGAGTGGAAGAGCAAATGCAGCAGTTTGAGGTGGTTCCCCTCTGCTGGGAATGCAGGTTCTGAAATGAATACTGGGCTGAAGTCTAAGTGTAAGGTGGGCTCTACAGTTTGTGGTTGGGTACAGTATTATTCATTCAGCTTTCTAGATATTGATAATTGCCAGGGACGTTTTGGAGCTGGAAACCACAGTGTTTCAGTTGAAATGTTCACGTGACGGGCGCGTGTAGCAACACCGGAAAGAGATGCAATAGGTAAAAACCACAGGAGAAGTTCGGTTGTTTGTTTATCCTCTTAAATTGAAATTCAAACCTTTGTTTTTAAAACCTTTTCTTGGTATTAGACTGCCCATAAAGCTGAGAAATGCAACTAGTCTGTGAATATTCACCGTTTCTGTAACATAACTTCATTAGAACTGAGATTCTTCCAGAATTCTGTTAGAACTTTTAAAAATATACCATTTGCTTTATTTCTTCCTCTGTTTTCTTTTTTGAGAAAGATGCTGTTTTCTCATATAGTAATTTTTCCTTAACTGCATCATAGGATAGAGGGAATATTACCTCAGATAGAAAAAAATTGGCACTAATTGTTAAACTATCACAAGATAAAATTAAAAACCTCATTCACAGTTCGGAGGAGAACTCAGATCCTTCCACCTTTCTCTGTTTAAACATACAAGTTAAATTCAAGGGAGCTCCTGATGAAGATTTTAGATTTCCTTCATGAATTTTGGCCTGTTATGAATGGCTTTTGCTGTCTCCTGCAGTGCAGGCAGCCAGAGCTCTCATCTGCCAGCACACCCTTGTACACAGATGTTGACTTTCCTGTCAGTAGTGAAATAGCCCTGCTTGTTTTATGGGGTGGTTATTCTGAGGTTGGGAGATTGTTGAGCCTGGAAAAGATCACTAACCCCAGCTTGCTACTTAGCTATAAATAAGTTTGGTGTGCTGTGGACTAGTAAGTACTCAAGATTCTTACGTGAGGTTATTCACTCTTATCTAGGGCTATCAGGAAACTGGGTGGTTTGAAGCCTTTAAAGAAAAGCAGCATGCAAGCCTTGCAAAAGAGTCAAAGAAGCATCTGAATATAAATAATTCAACCCTCAGCCAGAAGGATAAAATAAAAATCTGTGAAGGTTTTAAGTTTGGGGGTCATGTTTTGAAGTTATTTTGGCTTAATAGTAGCTGAAGGAAAGATTATTTGTATTTGTCTATGTGCATTCTTTGAGTTAGCTGCAGTGTTGCTGAAGAGTGTGCCATTAAATAATTGAACTTCATCTGAGGAGCTGAAGAGCATGGTTACATAGAATGCAAAATAACCATAGTGTGGGAGAGTGTGATTTTGAGTACAAGGAGAAGAAACTGAGTAAGGTGGTTTAATCAAAAATGTTGGTTGTAAAAATCAGGCTTTTCCACAGCTTTTGAAATGAGAAAAGAAAAATCCCGTGTTGTGGAAATGAACCTGGGAGATGGTTGTGTAGAAATGTGATCCAGGTCCCTTTGTTTGGGGGAGCTCGAGGAGGCAGGGTGTGTTTTTGGTAGTTCTCATAATACTCAGACTCTGATTCCATTCTTTAACTGAAAGGTGTTGGTGTCCCTCAGCCCCAAGGAAACTCTTGTTTCTGCAACTTGTTATTTTTGCAACAACATTTAATATTACAGCGTTTGGTGGTTTTCTTGTTCTTCCAGTAAAGTTCCTTATCAGGAAGATCAAAGCAGTTTAGGGTTAATTACTCTCAGATAAATATAGGTAAGGCCCGGGGGGTTGGGAGGCTGTTGCAGTGACATTGCTCTTCAGCTGGGACGTCCCTGGGCTCTGGTTAGGGAAGCATTAGTTACTGGGTGTGTTACACCAGCAATTTTGTCCTTCTTGTGACTGTTTTGTTTCTATGGGAGCTGCTTGTTCCAACCTTCCCCAGGAGGTGTAAAGAAGAAAATATATACAACAGGCCTATGTTTTTATAGGGATGTTTTGTGGTAAATAAATTACTGACTGAGGACATGCTGATAGTGAGTCAGAACTCAGAGCAAGGAGCTGGACTTATCAAGTTCTTCACTGAATGAAGGAGACTTTTATTTTTAAATCCGAAAGGTCCTTAGATACTTGTGATGGTTCACACCATCTTTAAGTCATTAGAATAACCCTCTTAAAGATGTTCTAAATGGAGACAGGATTTGACTTGTGCAGGTAATGATTTAATACAAAAATACAAAGGAAAGAGCAATCACTCTGGGGGATTTAAAAGGAAAATACTACATGATAGGTATTAAAAGGAAGTAAATGGATCTTACAATAGCTACTGGCTTGGGTGCAGAAGGGGCTGATTTGGGCAGCAGAGGGGGTGATCCTTCCCAAAGGATCTGTGTCTCAGCAGCAGGAGCAGCATTCTTGTACAGCTTTGACAGGAATGGAAATGACTGGAGTGAGGAGGCAGAGCTGGCTGCTGCAGACAGCAGGTGTTGGAAGTTGCATGTTTGAACTCCGTCTGAATCAGGGTTTTTCCCCTGCTGTGTTTTGGAGTCTTAAAACATCACCATTGCATTTTGCTGTCATCTGGGCCACGGGTGGCACTGTGTTCTGTGTTGCCGTGTTTGAGGTGGTGAATGCACAGAGGAGCTGTGCACAGCTTCAGGGGGTGCTGAGCAGTGTAAATTGTGCCTGGATCCAGGCACAGAGTGGCCCCAAGGAGCCACAGACACTCCAGTAGTCATTTTATGTAATCTTAGGTAAACTGAGTCTGCTGCTTTTAAAGGTTGCTTCGCATTACCACTGGTTATATTTAATATGAGCTCTTGAAGTGTGTTAGTGCCAAGCAAAGCATTGTTTGGAGTATGGAGAAATAACCTGGGAGCCAAAATTAGCCCGTGTTCGTGTGGAGTGGTGTGTGTTTCGTCAGGGCTGCCCAGATCATGTCGTCCCTGAAGGCAGCACATTTCAGCTCGAAATGTTTGAGCTATTACAACATGGAACATGCTGGCGAGTGGTGCCAGTAACATACGCTGAACATATGACCAGCACATGCCCCCACTTCAGCCTAGCCCGTGAATTATTTACTTTTTGTTACAAGCTGTTTATTTTTGAGATCTTTTCTCCCCTCTGTCAGTATCAAGCACTGAGCCTTTTGTTTCTTTTTGAGTTTAATTTTGTTTTGGTTTGGTTTTTTTAATCTTCTTTTCTACTCTTTCTGTTGAATCTGTATTTCTAAAATTCTCTGCTGTGTTTACCACCACCCCTACCCCTACCCCTATTTTGCTTGTTTTAGTTCTCTTAGGATTCCACCCCAGGTAACTCCTGTGGTAATGTCATTGAAACTGTGGAGACCAGTCTGATTGTTTTTAACTTGTAATTGAGAGATAAAATGGCCTTACACTTAATCTTTTGGGACTTAGTCTATATTCATTAGTTAGCTGTGATACCTCTTCTCTGTGTCAATTTTTCACTGTTATGTTTCACATCTGTGAAATGGCAGGGTTTTCCCCCTCATCCCTTGTCATCTTTGGTTAGATAAATGATGTGAAGCAGACACTCCATAGGCCTTTTCTGATTTTAAACTGAGTTTTGATGACAGCTCGAGTTCCCAGACTGCTTGTGACTCTTCATTTGCAGCAACTCTGTCCCGTGGATTCTGGTACAAAATGAGTGAGCACCAACCCAGGCTGATGGGCTGGGGAGCTCTGGAGAGCCACAGTAGATAAAACTTTAATGTACATACAAATATCCTGCATCTTTGCTGTGTGTTTCATAACATTTTAGGGAGTGTTACCTCTTGGATGGGATCAGGCTTGACACAAAATTAATTGGACTTGGTGAGCTTTTCAGAATGAATCATCTCGGAGTTATTTGTGTGCACTGTAGGTAACAGGCTTAGCATTGCATACTTCTTTATATAGATTATTCTTTTTAATTCAGTTTTCTCCTGGAAGTGCATTGAGTTAAAGGATACACTGTTACAGAATGCTTTTGCTTCTCATTTTAAGTATGTTGGTAAACTGGCTTTTTCAAGCATTTGCAGTAATTAAAAGTATTCTTCTCATGGTTCCTGTTTTTAGAAGCCTTTTTTTAACATTCACAGTAGATCTCTACAGTAGTACAGCTTCATTAAAACAGCACTTTCTCCTTGTTTTAACCATACCTTTCAGTAAAATTCAGACCCTACAGATAAACTGTAACTAACCCTTTGGTTTCTAGGTTGTTTAAAACAAACTACTTGGGAGTTGGAGCTGAAAGAACCATACTGTCCTGCTCTGTGGAGAGCTTTAGTGTTCATGTTGTGTGCTCAAGTCAGATTAGTTTACTGGTGGGCCTGAAAAACAATCCCTGGGAAGAGAAGGGGAGAGGCTTGGGATTAGTTTTCTGTCAAGTCAGAAGTGCAACTTTTTCCATTACCAGATGGGAAGATATATTAATATAAGATTGATAATGCTGTTTTATTAGCATTTCATAGAATCATAGAATGTTTTAGTTGGAAATGATCTTCAAGGTCCTTAAGTCCAGCCATTGACCCAGCACTGCCAAGGCCACCACTAACCCATGTCCTCAAGTGCCACAACCAGACGTCATTTAAATCCCTCTAGGGATGATGACTCCACCACTGCCCTCAGCAGCTTGTGCTGGGGACTGACCACCCTTTCTGTGAAGAAATTTTTTCCTCATAACCAGCTTAAACCTCCCATGGCACAGCTTGAGGCCATTTCCTCTTGTCCTGTCCCTCATTCCCTGGGGGCAGAGCCTGACCCCTGCCTGGCTGCAGGTTCCCCTGAGCCTCCTTTTCTNTGCCTGGCTGCAGGTTCCCCCTGAGCCTCCTTTTCTCCAGGGTGGGACCCCCCCAGCTCCCTCAGCTGCTCTTGGTGCTCCAGCTCCTTCCCCAACTCTGTTCCCTTTCCTGGATATGTGTCAGCCCCACAGTCTTTCTTGTAGTGAGGGCCCCCAAACTGGTCACCAGATTTGAGGTGTTCCAGCACAGGGGACAGGCACTGCCCTGGTCCTGTGGCCACACCGTGGCTGTGCAGGCCAAGTGCCTTTGGCCATTGTGGCTGCTTGGGCTGGTGTTCAGCTGCTGTTGACCAGTACCCCCAGGCCCTTTTCCACCAGGAACTTTGCACCCACTCTGCCCCAGCCTGGATCACTGCAGGGGCCGTTGTGACCCAAGTGCAGGACTCAGCACTTGGCCTGGTTAAACCTCACAACCATTGGTCTCAGCCCATGGATCCAGCCTGTGCAGATCCCTCTGCAAAACCTTCCAGCAGAGCACCATGCCTACCCAGCTTGGCATCATCCCCCAAATTACTCAGCGTGCCCTCAGTCCTCTTGACCAGATCATGGATAAAGATGTTAAACATGGACCAGTGTGAAAGTTGTCTCCTCTTGGAAGGTCTTACTCTTAGTGATTCCTGATCCTGTCTGCAGGGTCTACCACTGCCCTGGGCAGCCTGTGGCAGGGACTGACCACCCTTTCTGTAGGGATATTTTTCCTCATATTCAGCCTAAACCTCCCTGGCTCAACTTGAGGCCATTTCCTCTTGTCCTGTTTGTCATTCCCTGGGAGCAGAGCCTGACCCTCACCTGGCTGCACCCTTCTGTCAGAAGGTCCCCCCTGAGGCTCCTTTTCTCCAGGGTGAGCCTGGAGCCCTCCTTATGCTGACTCTGGCAGCACTAAATCCCTCGTGGGCAGGTTCTCACACTAACCCCAAAGAATACTATTTTCTTATAAAACATTGTTTTGCTGAGTCAGTTGGTTGTGTCACTGAGGGGTTTAACAAGCAGAGATGTTGTGGCCACCTGTTCCCCAGGCAGGAGAGATCCTTAGTGCTTCTGCCTGTGGATGTGAACCACAAACCTTGGAGTAAGAAAAACAAAGGAGACCACTGTGGACAATGAAGTTGGACTGGAAAAACAACAAAGCTGTGCTGATGCTATTTTTAGTAGGTCCAAACTGTTTGTGTGGTTGATGGTTCTTGTTTTGCACTGTACCACAGATATATCTTCAAACACAGATATTTGATAAGCAGTTTCTGTAGTCTCTGTTAAACTTTGTGTTTCATTTTGTGAATGGTGATGAAGAATTCAAGGTTTTCTTATCTTGCAAGCTCTCTGTATGAGGCGAAGGTGTTGTGTCTTGTTACCTTTGCAGTTCTTGGGGAAAAGTCACTAATTCTCCTGGTGCTTTCATATAAACTGACTGGTGTTTTCTCAGGAGAGTGAGCAAAACTGAGTGAAAGATATAATTTACAAATGAACTAATTAGTGCTCATAAGGTCTTCCTGATGTAATTCCTGGTGATGATTAAAGGAGTGGTAGTTCAAAAATATCTAATGCATCTTTTTGACTCTCTGAAAAACATAACAAACAAACTTGTGCATTAAAGTTAACATTTAATGAGCAACTTGTAAAAAATCCTGATGGTTTCTTATTTTGAGAAAGGATGTTGAAAAAAATGCAGGTTTATACAGACTGATTTTAATGATCTAAGGTATCTGTTATCTTAGTTTTTAGCTTTTCTGACTTAAAGCCTGCATGTTGTTGTGTACTGGGAAGGTGTACATATTATTAAAATGCTGGGTCAGGCCGTGGTTATGCCCTCCAGAATTGTTAAAATGTCTCTTAGATTCATATTTTAGTTATCATCTCCATTTTTGCTTTGCTGTCCCTTACTAGGATTTAGAATAATAGTCTTTTACTTTTCCAGATGGATATTTCTAAGATTATAAAATAATTTGATGTATGAATTGAAAACAAGGGAAATGGACTCCACATCTGTAGTAGTATTTGCTGTTACTTCAGTATTTATGGTAAATTTAACTTTGGGGTCACCTTGGTTATTATGGGAATAATATATGCCACTTTTTTTGTGCTGCTTCCTATACTGACATAGGGATTGAAAAAAAAATATTCTCATGATAAAAGTTTTTTGTCATTATTGACAGAAGTGTGGTAGAATGCTGTACACATATAGGAAAATAGGAAACTCTTTCTGTAACTAGGGATTAACATTTCATTTCAGCACAGCACATCTTCCTGAAAATCGAAATCTTTCAAATATCAGTTGGTTCTTAAGTGTAAATGGAAACATGTTAATTTAAGTGCTGTGAAAATTAGTGTTTGCAGTTGTCTTTGTGCAGCAGCATATGCATTGAACTCATTTGCATCTCTTCAGCTTTGCCAGACAAGTAGATTCTGCAGTGGAATTTTGAAGTAATCCTATGACTGCTGAAATTGTTAAATGTGCAATCCTGGGTTGGAATTTCACTACAAAAAAATTATGAATTTGTAGCAATCAATATTTGTGCATGACAGAAATGTAATTTTAACAGCAAATGGTATCCTGCTAGAGGGAAGATCCAGCTTACAGATATGTGTGGAGTTTATAATTAATAATTTGGAGGAGTTTTTGTTATATGACTGTTTTGACAGTTCCATTGAGGGAAGATGCTCAGTTGATAAACCAGGAAAGCCTGTCTTGGACAAATGTCACTTGCTTTTCCTGGCAGGGTGAAAATAAGACACCTTGCTTTATCTATATCTCGGTGTAGGAAGGCTTTGCAAGTTTCTGCTCATCCAGTGAAGTTTAATTGTTTGAGTAGTTTGGTAGGATCTTCCCCTGCCTAAGAACCTTTCTGGTGTTGGTTGCAGCTCGCTTTTTTCAGTATTTCAGTGATTTTATAAACTTAATTACATCAATTTGTGTGCTCTGAGGAAGAGTCAGCTCAATAATAGTTTTTATTCTGGAAGTCTTTAACTGATACTGTGTCAGTTACTGCCTACAAAGTTTCTTTGACTCTGGCATGTTTCACAGAATCACCAGAGGTTAAAGAAGAGTGAAACAATGTATTATGTACCAGGTCCACTTTTTTCCTTTTAGATACTCTGTTTTTAGAAAATTCAATGGTCTGGAAGAGCTAAATCACAAAATAATAACAATAAAAAAAGGCTGGAATTTGAAGCTTTACCAAAAGAAGCTGCTCTCAAGACATGGTTGGTTTATTCTCAGAAAATGTCAGGTTGGGTTTGGTTCACACAAGCTAAGGAGATGCTTTTGTCATCACCCTTCATCCCATGCTCTTTGTTGTGTGAGATTGATGTGGTCGTTGTGGATTCTGACCCTGGCTGCAGGGATACAGTTAGAGTAAACCCAGTGTACAGCAGTGGCTTTGATTTACATAGGCTAAGAAATAGAAAGTGAAAATAGTACTTTCATCACTAAAGCAGTTTGGTTGTTGCAAAAAAAGCAAAAAACACAAAAAGTCTGGCTGTTTCTGGCCATTAGAAGATTTTTCAATTTCATTCTGTTGGTGTAGGGCAGAGTAGGAGCATGATTAATTAAAAACATGGATATAGCACAGATAAACAAAATGAAAATGAGTCCTTCAGTATCACCAGGGGTAGGATGTGCCCTTGTTGTTGAACACCTCCAGGCATGCATTGCAGGGATGTTTTGGGGTGGTTCTGCACAGGACAAGTTACAGGAGTGAGTAACACTTGTAGTAACCTGACAGCTGTTTGTCATCTGGAATGAGAAACTCCTTGGTGCTAAAGGACAGCAAATGAAGAATCCTTTCTCTCCACATACTTTTCAGTACTAAGATAGAAATTTTAGCTTTTACTTTTTTATTTTTTTAATTACTTGAAAAACTGCTTTAGTTTTCTTCTGTTCAGTAAGGGGGGGAAAAATGTCTTGCTTCTCACAGATACATAGGAAATGAGGTTTGTGTTGTTTAGCATCCTCAAACCCTTCAGTACTTAACTGTATAGATTTTAATTAGAATGGATGCATTTAATAAGCAGTTTTCATGGTGTAATAGTAAAGTACTGATGAAATGAAAGTTCCTTTAGCTCTGTTTGGGAGAATGTGATATATGGTTTAAGAGATATGTGTGTGTGTATTGCTTTTTGCCATGGAGGCTTCACAGCCACTACTTCTGTGCTCCTTAAAGAGCTCCTCTTGGGCAACAAACTCTGATTGAGGTACTTCAGTCTAATTTAATCAACTAATTTCCCTTTTCCTGAAGACATGTCTCTCACTTGATGTTTTGCCTCTTGAAGTGGTTGTAGAGAAAGGAAGAATTGGGGGATGATCCAATGGTTTAAACAAAGATTGGGTGTTGGGAAAAATACGTTCTGTTCCCAACTCTGTTGCACACTTGCCAAAACGGCTTGGCCAAGTAACAAATCCGTTTAATCTGTTTTTGAAAATGGGAATAATACTTCATGGGCAGGCAGATGATGAAATTTCAGTGCTCTTTTCCAGCAATTTTTATCAGGGGAGAGCTTTGCCTTGTCTTTTAAAACCAATCCCTTGGGTTTTGAAGGGCATTACTTGGTGTGCAGGGTGATCTCTAACTCCCTCCCTGCTCCCTGTTTTTGAAGACTGCTGGTGCTGTTCTTCCTTGTCCTTCAGGCTTTCTTACATACACTGCTCCCATGTGAATGCTGCTGGCCCTAAACTTTGGTATGCCTCAGAGTTCAAAACCCACTGGATCTACCCAACTGACCTGTGTGCAGTATGTCAGTGTTCTCTAATGAAAGGAACAGCAGTGGCTTAGTTTCAGTTAAGACCTTGAAAGTAGCACAGAAATTAGTTTTGGAAGCTTATCTTTCTATATCAGTTCAAATCTCATGCTTTCAAAGAGAGTGGTTAGAACAGCTGCATGTTGGGAGTGTTGCCTTTGTAATATAGCACAGCACAGCTTTTAAATTCAGGTCTCTTGATGTCTTTTGGAATCAAGGTTAGACCATGAGGTGGCTTAAGCTTACTAAAGCATCAGCAGGCTTCTACATTTCATCTTGAGTAGTTTCCTGCTGAAACAGTTTATCTCACTGGAGATACCAGTGGCTCCTGGAAGCAGGGAACTGGGATGATGGTGGCTGGGACCAGAGCTGGTGCAGGAGGCCAGGGAGAGCCTGCTCTGTTTGGAGCACAGAGCTGTCACATCCCTGTGTGCCATGAAACGTCCCCGAGGTCAGGCTTGTATTGCAGAGAGCCTGGTAGGAGCCTGTGCTTCAGGAATCTTGGTTTGCATTCATTGCTTTTAGTAGATGTTGTTTGGAGTGGGTTTCATTTTGCTTCATGTTGAAGAGGTGTGAGTAGGAGTGTGTGTGTCTGCACCTAAACTCCCTTCAAACCAGTGCAACAC
The DNA here is from genome assembly GCA_013399915.1 of Illadopsis cleaveri. Classification (NCBI taxonomy): domain Eukaryota; kingdom Metazoa; phylum Chordata; class Aves; order Passeriformes; family Timaliidae; genus Illadopsis; species Illadopsis cleaveri. Next base: position 258,556 of record VXBB01018692.1, read on the forward strand.
AGCCATCCTTAGCCCTGATTCAAACCACTTTAGGCTTTTTCCTTCAATGTCAAAGGCATCATGAAGTGTCTGCCCATTTTTGCTCACTCTGGAGACAGATGATAAACATGGGCCCAAGTTTAGGCTTGGAAGCATTAATCCCTTGCCTTGTGTGCCCTTTCCTTCTCTGTGCTGTTGCTCCTTCAGTACATGACAATGATTGGCCTGTGTTCTCAGGAAAACTTTTATTGAGTCTATTTTTTTTTATTATTCCTGGGCAGCCTTCTACATGCGTGACTCTCTGACTGGTTAAATCATGTCTGTTGTTTTTATTTGCTTTTATCCTTCTGTACTTCCCTGCTGCCCCTTATACAGCCCACGATTTGAGAACTTGGCATGGTCTCAGAACAGCTCAGGAGGAGGAGTTCTTCTTGAAGGATATTTTCCAATAACAACGTGCTTGTTGTAGATTAATTTCTTTACTTTGTGGTTTTTTAGACTTTTTGACATCTTGATTGGTTCTTGAGTGTTCATACAAGTGACAAAGGAACCTAAAATTATGTCACACTGTGGAGCAGCCAGTGCAAAGAACATTTCTAGAGGGTCTGCACATTCAGGAGAAAAGTTTTAGGAATTTGCAAATAGAAGGAAAATTGAAAAGTTGTTCAAATAAACATTCTGGAGAACAGGCTTGGTTTATAAAAAAATCTCAGAATATAATACCAAATACTGATTTTTGTTAAGATTCCCAGCCCAGCAGTATCACCACAGTGAAGTAAATATGGAATGGCTCTTGACCATCAGACATCTTTAGGTAGGCAACTGTGAAATTTAATTAATGCCCATAGCTCTGTGAGAGGAGGCTGAAAAAGCCTGTTCTTTGACCAGACAGGCAGATTTAGGGGGGAAATTAAACACTGTTGTCTACTCAAAGTTTGAGTTGGTAGGAAGCAGTTTTTGTCATTCTTCAATGGCCTGAGTTAGTCATGGGTTTCTGTGTCAAATGAAAGGTTGTGCTGCTCTTGGAAGCAGAGTTCTGCCTTGAAAAGCCCATCTAAAATAAACTCTGCCTCCTTGAATCGGGAATAATCATTGTGCAGCCTCAGAGGGTAGCTGCACTCTTGGTAACGATCAGGAAGTTTGGGCATAATTTTTCAATGGATTGCAGGTCTCTGATGAGGTAATAAATGAAGGCTTTTGTTACTAAAGTAATGTATGAGTCACAAGTGCTTTTTTTATGATTATGCTTGCGTCAAAACACATCATGACAGCACTTGTTCACTGTACTCCTCCTACAGCTTTAATTGTAAGGAATGTGAGATGCCAGGAACTGTCTGCTTGGCTCCCAGCAGTTTGGTTTGCTTTGCTGATAGCTTTTATTTAACACTGATTGATATTATTAGACCCTCAGTGTTTCCATATGAACTTTTGCACCCCCACGAGTACCTTGTGACTGAGGCTGAGGTGCCAGGCACTTGTAAGCAGCCAACTTGGTGGTAAAGGATGGAGTGGGTTTGGTTTGGCAGCTTTGGCTCAGTTGTGGTTGTGAATCCTGTGCTTTATGGAAAGTTTTGGAATGGCATTTACAGTCAAGGAGAAAGTTGGAGCTTGCATATTTATGGTTAAATGCAGTTATCTGGAAGGAAGAAAAAATGATAATTGATTTCGGTTTTCTTGTTGCAAGTGTTTTGTTTGTGTTTTTTGAGCAGGAAGTTGTTGTGTTATATAGAGTGATGTATGTTGGGACTGTTTGCAGTTTGGCAAAGGTAGAGGCACTCAAGCTTTTGGACAAATGTTAAATTGTTTTTATAGTTTAGTAGGAAATGTGGAGATTGAGACCACACAACCTGGCTCTGCATAGGCTTTTGTGTACAGACATGCTAAACACCCGAAAATGCAGTGTTTCCATAGGCGGAGTTTCTTTTGTGTTCACAGGCTGGGGAGCCTCAAATTCCAGAGGCATTACATGAGCAGTTTTAATGAATTAGTGTCTGGTTTTCCTGCAGCAGATGTGACAAGCAGCTTTATAAGCTGCTTCCCATCGATCGCTGTTTTCCAGCTCTTTTGTGTCTTTCTTTTGCTCAGAGAAAAGCAGGGAAGAGCTCGGTTTCTACAGTAACTGCTGCCTACACTCCTGCCTGCAGGCCAAGTGCTTTCTCAGTCCTGCAGCCTGTGCAGGGCTGCTGCATTGAAATTCTGTAGGTTTTGTTTGGGTTTCTGGTGTTTTTATTTATTTTTTTTTTCTCGCTGGTTTAAATATTTTGCCCTTTAAGAAAAGAGGAGAATGCAGTGGAAATTGACGATTTTGAGATAGGTAGTTTTAATTAACCATTGCACATTGCCATGGTTGTGGGATAACCTGGATGTTTTTGCTGCTGATCTGTACCAGTGTTGTGTTGGTATGGAAAGAAAAGAGATCCTGGCTGCTGAAACAAGAGCCTTTGAAAATCTGTGATAAATTGTGAACGCCCGTTCCTGGAGCGTAATAATGCAGGGGAGGAGTGAGATCAGCTTCAAGTTGTTAATAGAATCCTTTACGTTTGCAGCAAAATTTGCTGTAGTGGAACAACTTCAGCACACTCTTTTCAGTCTAAACTCTTAAATAGCCTTAGAGAAACTGCTGTGAATACAGGGTTAAAAATGCCCAGTTTCTCATGACGTCAGCTCTGTGAGTGGGAATGAGCTGAGCACCATTTCAGATGGGGTCATGTGTTTATTACTCCGTTTGTATTTGCTGCTGGTGCTTCAGGAATGTTCCTGTTGTCGTCATCAATATTCTGCTGTCATAGGATCATTTTTTGATGCAGGCAGGCTTGTTCCAGACCCTTCTGAGGCAGGTCAGCACCGTTCCTGTAAGGAATGTCAACCAATAGCTTTACATACTTGTTATACACTTGCTAAAACATGAGCAGGGAAGTCTGTAACCGAGGTTTCCTATGAGGGAGCAGGTAATTTACAGCTAGATTGTATTTCCAGCCTTTGCTTGCAATTTGCTACAAGTGTTTTATTGGCCAGCTTGAATTAACATGAGCCTACAGCAATATTTCATCTGATGCTGCATAGATCTTTGCTTTTGAATCTTAAGAGATCAGAGAATAGAGATGGATGGATCAGTGATCTTGCTCTTTAGGGTGTTTTCTATCCTGTTGGATGGCACTGTGTAGGCAGCGATGGCACACCTGAAAAAATACCCAAATCCTTGTGAAGACAATGCCCAGTGCTCAGAATAAAAATTCTGATTTACTGGTTTAAAAATCTGCCAGTGTTTTGTTCCTTATGGCATTAGAGGTCGAGCATGCCTCGAGCTCTCCTGGTCTCTGTGTGGAGGACATGCTGTGCAAAGATTGATCTTTGAGCCACAGAAATCAATTGCAAAGGATACAGGGAATTAAAGGGGAACACGTGTGAGGTCAGGATTCAGTCCCCAGAGGAAAAAGCTGCCACTCTTTAAAGGGCAGTTGCTTTTTGGGTAACCTCTAGAAGTGTCCTGACTAGTAATGGCCAAGCATAATTAAGTGTAAATTTTGGTCAATTAGCCACCTCAGGACTTGGTTTCAAAGCAGGGAGGAGGAGGAGGAATCCATCCCACCACAATGGATGTGGACATGGCTTGTGGGAAGTCAGGCTCTGACTGGGGTGGTTTCTCACAGGCTGTGGTCAGCTGCAAGCAGGAGGGCATCAAAAATGTCCTTTCTAAAAATCTACTAGAGGAGCTGGGCTTTGTGTTACATTAATATAAATAATTGCTTTTCATCACCAGTCTCCCATCAATAGAGAAAACCAGATATTCCTATTGCCAAAAATGGAGAAAGGTTTACAAATAACAAAATCTCTGACAAGAGCACAGGGTGGCACCTCATGTAGCTGAACAAGCAACTACATGAACAAATTACCCATTGAGAAAGTTTCCCTCTTTAAGAATATAAGAAAAGAATTGTTATCTGACTAGTTTTATTCTGGATCACTCTTTTTCAGTAGATCCATGATAACTTTTCCTGTACTCTTAGTGATGGCAAAGTGTTACAACACTCTTTTAATGTAATCCTAGAAAAGACTTTGTAAAACAAACACCTGAACAGTTATTCCTGTTTAAAGAGTCGAGACAATGCCTACTGTAAAAAATTGTGTGGTATTTTCTTAATAACCTTTATTGTTAATCATTTAGTGCTGGGAGTTTTCAGGTGGATACTCAATATATGGCTCTTTGGATGGGTTTATATATCACCTTGGTTATCAGCTTGGAAGCCCAGACTTTAAACTGTTAGGTATTTTTAGATTATCTTCAAATAAAAACAGCAGTTCATTTCAATTAGTCTTCTTAATAAGTTTTGGGTTTGTTGATTCTTTTAGCTGTAAAGGTGATGACTCTATTCCAGAAATGGACTGTGGTATTGACTTCCAGTTCAATTAAACACAGCTCAAAGTCTTAAAAATAAATTCTGGATGTGAATAATTCAGTGTGCTTGCTCTTGGTATTGAGAAGTCAGAAACCTTTTGGTAGAAAATTCCGACACTGAAATATGTAATCATACTTCAACTTGCTGAGCTTTTTTCACTTCCATGGTATTTCTAGTTGCACTTGCTAAGACTCATCTTTTAAGTCTTGTTTATCTAAAAACCAGTTAAAAACCACTGCCACATATTGTTTAATCTATAATTAATATCCTATTAATCCATTGTGATGGAATCAATAATAAATGGAGCAACAAATGGAGAAAAGATGAAATTGGGGTCCTTGTGCTTTCAAACTGAAATCTACCCATTAGTAGGAAGTCAATCAAATTGTAATTTCCAAGCACAATGTTCCAGTGGGCATTTGCTTGAATGGACTCACTGCTGGAGGGCAGAGGGAGAGGCTAAATGACCTCAATTTAATTTAATTTTTTCTCCTGGAGAAGTCCAAGGGTGGATCTTAGTGCAGCCTTCCCCTGCCTAAGGAGTGCTTGTAGAAAGCCTGGGGCCAGGCTGTGCCAGCAGGCTCACAGTTTGGGCACAAGCAGCTGTGGAAGCTGCAGTGAAGAATTTGTATCTGTACAAATGAGAAAACTGTTCACTGCTTGAGAGTGTACTTAGAGGAAATGAGGTGCCCAACTTAATGTTTGGAAGGCTTCAGAATTTGGAGAGACAAGGCCCTGAGCAAGCTGATCTAACTTGGAATTTACCCTGCTTTGAGCAGGAGATTGGGCTGGACACTTTCAGAGGTTCCTTCCAAACTCGATTTCTCTCTAGAAAGATCAAAGATGTAAAAGCTCAGTTTTTGCTTGACTTTTGAAATACAAACATTTCCAAAGTGAGCTTGGGAGTGTGCACTGTAGGTGATGAAGTGTCAGTGTGCACATCTTCTACCAGAAGTATCAATAAATGAATTGGCTGTGTGAATCATTTTTCCTGGAGCAAGGGGAAAGTTTGGGAAGTAGATCACAAGTAGGTAGGTAATAGGAATTAGAAAATGGATTAGTATCAAATTTCCCTTCCATGGAAAGGAGACCATAGCTGCAAGTATGGTGGTATCCATGTTTTTTGTTAGTACACTGATCAAAATAGCAGAAAGAACTACTAATGGTATCATCTCAGGCTGCTGCACTGTCAGAGCAAAGTGGAAGTGGAAAAGCTGCATTTGGTGGTGCAGATGTTGATAATGACCTCTGCTTCTCTTTGTGGGGAGTTAACTCTGCTCATGTTCACCTTGAAAGTACTTGAAGTCAAAAATCGACATGAGCAGTCTCCCAGATGCTGACTGGGTTCTTTTTTGAGTCTTGGCTTTTTAATGTGAAAAGTTGAAGCTGTCCTTGGCTCTCAGTAAATCAACAAGAGTTCAAAACCAGGCATCTTGTTATTCTTTCAGATCTGTTTAAATCTCAAGGGGTCTTTAAGTTAACAGGGGTTCAGTATCACAGTCAGTGTGAAGGAATTGAGCTGTGCAGTTGTAGCTACTGTGACTTCAGGGGTTATCACTGCTGAACCCTTATAATCTGTTTGAATGTAAAATCTGGAGGTGCTGATAAAAGAACCTGCTGATCAAAGTGGCATGGCAGCTTCTGTCTGATTTTGGGCCTGGTTCTTAGAAGGCAATTAAACTGGAATAATTCAAAGGATACTGAGGCACTGGGTGTCACAGCAGGGTTTATGTACAGGGAAGAAATTGAATTCTTCTGCTGTGTTTTGGTTTCCTGGATAAAGACGGGACGAAATTCCTCCTTCCCAGTCAGATGGTATTTTCACACAGGCAGATACTACACAGGCTGTATCATCAGCTTTCCCCTGCTTTATGGGCAGAACTGCTGAGGGCAAGGGAGAAAATATTGGAAATAGGGATGTGACAAAACTCGATTTGCACATTTTTACCCTGAGACAGTTCTCTGGCATCTGCAAAGTTCCTAAACCCTGTAGAGGTCCTGCCTGGATCAGCATCGCTGTGTTTGCCTGGGAACTGCAGATATAGAAGAGTTGTCTATGGAATAGTTTGAAATTATGTGATGCTTGTTGTCTGTTTTCCAATAGTCAACCCACAATGAGCTCTTTTTAACTGAAAGAAGGATAATTGAGGTAATGAGTTGCATTTTAATTGTTACACCTCCTCTGTGGTTCCCTGGGTCATGCAGTGGTTCTGTTGTGATCCTCACCTGAGCTTGTAATAAATGCACAAAACAACTTACAAAACTGCTTTATTTCACTGGTGGGTTTTTTGGTGGGGTTTTTT
>VXBB01018692.1:265297-277530 GCA_013399915.1 Illadopsis cleaveri
TTTTTTTTTTTTTTTGTGAATGGATTGTCTAGATGAGTTTCTCCTCCAGCAACCATTCTGTGGTAGTGTATTATGAAACTATTGTAAACTTTTGAACAGTAAGTAAAACTCAATTCAGCTTGTTGAAGACTAAATGTTTGATGAGGTCTCTCCCTGTGGGTGTTTCTGTGGTTTTTGTTTAATTCATTGTATAACTAAAGAATGTGCCAAAACCAACTTGATTCTGATCAAATTAGAACATCTTCTGTACTCTGATTTTGGATGTAAATATAATACATTTGCATAACTGCAATTTATTCAGGAATTCTGTTGGTTAGTATACACTCTTTATTCTGCTTTTTTGGCTGAGTTCCAGCTATAAAAATAGTGTTCCATTAAAAAAAACCCTGTTTGCAAATATGTATCAATTAGCAGATGTGGTCTTTTGATAATACTCAGGTGTTTATTGCTCTAACCAGCCAGGGATTTGTAAGTACATTGTATCTTCCTTCCTTACACGGGCCTTTCAGGCTCTGCAGGGGAAATGTAAACTGCACTGGAGATGCCTCTGGGTTTTCATGTCTGTCAGTTCCAAGTTTGTTTGACACGTGTAGAACCTCTGGAGTCCCCCTGGTTGGTCAAAGCTGCTGTGTTTGGGGCTGCTTTTTGTGGGTGTTTTTTCCCAATCTTGATGAACATCTGAGAGCCCCCTGGCTGCTGTTGCCTTGCTTGCCAGAGATGCCCACAGGTAGATGGTGCATTCAGGGCTGCAGCAGGGTAAGAAGGGAGATCTTTTAATACATGTGTGCCTACATGGAATATCAGAGGAACTGCTGAGATTCCTTTTCTGCTTTTCCATGTCTGAAGCTGTGAAAATCCCTCTTCCCCCTCCTCCTGCTGCCCATCCTCACCCTGCTGTGGCACGGGAGGACTCCACTTCCTCACTGCTGTGCACTGGGGTGGATTTTACCAGGCAATAAGGACTCTAACCAGGGAATTAGCACCTAAAGCCATGTCCAATTCTTTCCATATTTTTCTTGAGTTGAAATAAACTTGGTCTTAAAAGCATTTAAAGTAAATTTGCAGGTATGGAATAGCTTCATGAAATGCATAGGGAAGGTGACTAAAATTTAAATGTATCTGTGTCAAACAGATGTTGTTCACTTTCTCACAGGGGTTTTTACTTAATCTTTGGTTGTCTTTGCATAAACTTGAGTGTTGTTTTTATTGCTGCTTAAAAGAAATGCTTGGAAAAATATTTTTATTAACAAAAGAACCAAGATCCCTTTTCATTGTCACTAAACCGATACAAGCACAAAATACTTTCTACTGGAAAAAGCAAAGAAATGAGTTGTTACTGAATATATTAAAAAAACTCAACCCAGAAACTGGTCCATTTAACTTCCTTGCTGAAATGCGTGTGCAGTTTTTTGGCATAGATTCTGTTCCTAATTTAGTACATTGAGCATGTTTCAGAAATAGGTCGTCTGTTAAATGCGGACACGGTCCGTACTCAGAAGTAAGACAGAGAGAAAAGGAAGGTCACTGTCAATTCTTTCTCTTTTTCCTGATCCTTGAGTGTGGATTGTAGGGAAAAAGAACCACTGTGGTGCATGTGGCAAGGGACATAGTGAAAATCAAATGCTGCCTTTGTTCTATAAACATCCTTAGATTCATTTTAAGATATGAAAGCCAAAACACATGAGAGTTCATTTTTGAGGGTACTTCATAGCTGAGTGTTCCTGCCAATTCTTACATCACTTTCATGTTTAATATATTTTTCCAGAGAAATGATCACTTTTATTTACGGTCTCTATTTTGCATTCATAGCTCATTTTTTACTCCTTGTTTCAGCATGTGCTTCTTTCCTTTCTATATCAAACTAGATCTGCCTAGAAGCACTTAAGAGCAAAACAAAGCCAAACCCCAACATTTTGTGAAGTTTGTTTCTGGGTATAGTGTCGTTGGAAAGTCCTTTTCATCATGTGGGAGGTGTGTAAATGTCTTTGTGGGTTTAGTGCTCAGTGTAGTCTAACAACTTAAGGATGAGGAGGTAGTAATGTTTTTTGAACTGTATTTTTATGGATGCTTTTGTTGAGACAAAATTAAGTTCTTATTTGCTCAAGATTGAGCAGATTTATTTACTGAGAAGTTAGAAACAAGCGTGTCCTGTTTAGTTGGGTTCAGTTCTAAATGCTGTGCACAGGGATGTAGAAAGGGGATTATCCTAAGGTACATCCATTGTATTTTATTTTTCAAAATTTTAAACAGTTGCACATTGTTAATTTATTGTTCATCATTAAATTTAGGCATGTAATCTGTAGTAATACATGAAAATAGGCAGTTTACTGAAATTGGGTCTTAAATTCAGCTCTGAGAAAAGGTATTTGAATGTAGTACTAAAGCAGCAGTATACTCGGTAAATGAGCAGAATTAGAACTGATATATTCATTTATTAGGTATTTTAAGAGAAAAGAACCCCAGTCTCTTAGACCAGTCTATGAAACTGGTTAGACCTCAAATTGGCCAATGTTTATGCTTCTGATTAATTCTGCTATCATGGACCAACTTGTTCATTTGCTGAAGTCATTCCTTGGCATCATAAAATAACGAGGTTTTGTTTTTAAAATAGCTCTGCTTTGGGGCTACTGCAAGATCAGGATGAACCTCAAGAAATTTAGAGACAATGCACAAACTGCCCTTGTTAGAAAGAATTGCATTTGCTTGTATTCCTTTACAAATGTCAATTGCTTACCTGGGGATCTTTCTCTGGTCACACTGATCTCCCTTTATGATCTGTAAAATGAAGATGGTTGTGGGTAATTACATAAATATTGTACCTTATAAATTCTAAATGAGCTTAGGTGATAACATGCAAGTTATTCAGAAAGTCTTACATTCTGTAAACAAGTGGCTCATATATTTGTTTTGGTTTTTTGTTTTTTTATTTTTCAGCTGTACTTTCAGGTTTCCCAGCACAAACATCAAGATAACATTCACAGCTCTGTCCAATGAAAAGAGAGAAAAACAGGAGGCCCCGGAGTCCCCAGTGAAGCCTGTGCAACCCCAGATCTCTCCCTTAACAATAAACATTCCAGACAACATGGCTCACCTGATCAGCCCTCTCCCTTCTCCCACAGGAACTATCAGGTATTTAAACCCTGCAGGTGGGATCAGGGCTGTGTACAATCAGGCTCAGTGCAACTTTCTCATTCAGTATTTTGATTTTAAGGTCAAAATTCAGCTGAAGCTCAGCATTACCTGCCTCAAGAAACCTTTCTGCTGACACAGTTGCGTGAACAGTCTGTGATACTCTGGTTTAACATGTTCAGTATGGAACAGTCTGCTCAGGAACCTGGCATTTTTCTTGCAGTCCAACAGTTTAAATTGCTTTTTGCTCTTGCGTGCTTATTGCAGCTCTTCAAATGAGACAGTTTTAAATTGCATCATTTTAGAACATCCTGATTTGCCTTCCTCCTGAAGTTCATCATCAGGAAAAAGGGTGGTTTGGGTTATTATTGGTGTGAAAAATGGACTGATCTCTTACTCCAGAAGATCTGTTGTTGTTAGTCACCACTGGAAGTAAGCAGACCTTTTACTTTACTTTAAAGCACAGGCTGAGGTGCAGAGCTCACTGTTAGGATGGCTGATCCCAGGTATGATGATCCAGGATTTTCTTTGCCCTGCTGTTTCTTTGGTAATTGCAGCCCTTGTTACTTGAAACCAAACTCAAGTAAACAAGCAACCCATCCTCACAAATGGGTAAAAATACTTCAGATGGATTTTTTCTAAGTCTTAGAAAGATCAGGAGCCAAACTTCCATGTCAAGGCACTGAAAGTAGTTTCAGTCATGTATGTGGCTTTGAAAGCTTTTTTGTCCCCTCTCACTTCCTGCATCTTCACTTGAGTGAAGAACTGTCTGTGCTTGCTTTTTGATGACAGTTAACTTGTTAATGAGATTTGAATGGAAGGATAATTGACTTCTTGCATGCTTGCCAAGCTCTTGGTCTCTATCTGGGAGTGTTTAATGACACCTGCCTAAATGATGGAAGCAGAGAGAAAAGATATCTAGACTTGTCTGTGTCACAGGTTTACTTTCTTACAAGGATTCAGGGAAAACACATCTTGCCAATGACAGAGCAGCTCACAAATATTTCAGATAACATCCCATCTATCACCTCTGTCTTTGCATTGCTATGAATTTTGTAATTCTCTTCAGGGCTTTCATGCACCTGTTGAGTAGTTTATTACAGGAAAAAAAAAAGATGACAGTTTTGAGTCTATTTTGAGAGCAAAGCCTGACAGTTTCTCTGCAAATCATCCTGTTTTGTAGAAGACTTGTAAACTTGCTTTGATTATACCATATGTGTCGCTTTGTCAATATCTGCTGAAGAGAGCAGAGCAGAGGGATGTTGTCAGCTGATATGTGAAAACACAGAGCAGGAGTGACCTATATCTAAAAAAAATAAATTAGCTACACATTTTGGCTCTAAGCAAGGATTCTTCTGTACAACACTTAAAAAATGCCATCTCTCTCTTATAGTAAGTATATCACTAGTAACAAATCATGGGTGGACTTCTTGGGAAGTGAAGCTTTGATACTTTCAGTATAAGTATTTACTGCTCAATCTATAGTGTTTGCCTCATTCTGTACATAAAAAGGGAGGTAGCAAAAAACTTGAGGCGCCAGGCAGACAAACAAACCTTGACAGATGAAAATTGTTAAAGCTTTAGTGTATAGATCTAAATAACATTGTCTGGATTTATTTGTGGTCGGTGTTTTGAACCATAGATTCAAAGATTAAAGATTATCTTTGAAGATAAAGCTGGTTCTGGGGGCACAGCAGGTGCAGCTATTGGGATTTCTCATTTTTTGGAATTTCTGAGAGCTGCCTTGAAATCAGCTGCAGTATGAATTGCAGAGAGCGTGTGTCCTTGCAAGAGAGCTGCCAAAATTATTTTGGGGAAGGGGATGGACCTCACCTGCTGGCTTTCTCTTTCCTCTTGGCTAAAAGGAAATCATAGAAGAAAATTGGCATCATGCAGCTGCAGTTCCTGTGGACTCTGCAAGGCAGGGAGCCTCTGGTAGAAAGATGTTCCAGTGGAATTATATACAGTTATAGCTGTTTTTCTGTGATGGATGGCAAAATGTGAACTGTTAGGAGATACTCTTTTAGTGTTTGGCACCATCTCTTGCTTTCTAACAGTGTTATCTGCTCTGTTGGCCTAATACTGCATTAAATCAGCTGAGTCAGTGCTGATCCATCCCATTTATAGATAAGTTTATGATTTTTATACACATCCCTATGTGTAAGTATGTGCACACACCTGTAAACACTTAAAATAATACTGGTTTTGATTTAAATTAGAATCAAATCCTTTTTTACCTCACTGCTTGCTGTGTTTTCTCAAATGTGCAGAAACACTAGACAGGAGAGATGATTTTTTGGGGGCAGACTGAACACAAGCATATGGCAGAAATTCCATGCGAGATGTGTGTCTTATTTCCAACGAGTGTCTGAAAATTTGTAGTTGCTGATGCAGTTAAGGTGGACTTAAGGTGGCAAATCTTACACAAACATATTACAGCCTGATCAATCAGCTGATCCTTGTTGTCTTCAGGAGGAAAGCCTGAGCAGGGTTTTTCCCTGCAGTGGTTCTGATTCCATGGCTGCGTTAGCAAGGTGTGGAAGGTGGTTTGGAATGGAAGCCCTGACAGCCCTTTAAGCTGCAGCCTCACAGCTCTGGTAGTGGCTTTGGTGCAGCAAGAGCTTTTTGATGAGACATAATGTGGTGATATACTGTATAACAAAATAGTAGGATCTTCTTTTTATGCTCTACAGTGCTGCAAATTCCTGCCCATCGAGCCCCCGCGGCGCAGGCTCTTCAGGGTACAAAATGAGTCGTGGAATAGCATCTGACCTACATTTGATGGCTGACAATTCACAGTCAGAAAACGACAAGGAAGCTTCGGGGGGAGACAGCCCAAAGGTAAACACAGCTTGAAACCAATCCCAGAAATTACACCTGAACTGAATGGAAGACTTGGGATGTTTTGTTTGCTAAGGTGTGCACTGAGTGGTAATTTAACATGCCAGGCTTTAAAAACAATGTGTAAGGTTTTGTGATCAGATGTGAGATTGATTGATTGTTTTATCCCTGTCCCCTTTGAGGGAGGGTCTATGTGCAGTCTCAGTTATAGATCTGATTGGAGGTTATTGAAAATTCTTTGCTGTTATACATATCTGCAAAATTTATGTTATCCTAAAATTGCTAATCAGAAGAACAAAGCTTTCTTAATTTCTTTTCTACCTCAAGATTTTGGTTATCTAAAAGTGCCCTGAATCAAATTAATGATGTTTTATTACTTTTGATCTAGTAAGCAGTGTGTATCTCTTCGAAGTTTGTTGATACAGACTTTTCTTGTTTTTGTCCAGGATGACTCTAAGCCACCCTACTCCTATGCACAGTTAATAGTCCAAGCAATTACAATGGCCCCGGATAAGCAGCTTACACTAAATGGAATTTATACGCACATAACTAAAAATTATCCCTACTACAGGACAGCAGACAAGGGCTGGCAGGTAATTTTGATTTCTGCCTTTTTTTTTTTTTTTTTTTTGCATGTGAGCAATTCTGGCAGCTGTAAATGGTCATGAGCAGGCAGTTGGTAAGCCTCATAACCCTTCAGAAACAGAATTTGTCAAATCAGTGTGTTGTCTTTCTTCTGATTGTAAGTTTTCCAATGAAGTGTCTAATTTACATTAGTCTGCATTGAAGTAATGCTTAATTGATGGAATGGTGTTCTCTAAACCTCCAGTAGGGATGCAGACAGACTTTGGGGAAAGCAAAGTGCATTTGGCACTGGATGTGAATCCTGTATGCTATCTAGGAATGGTGTTGTGTTCTGTAACTTGCAGTTGTGTAAACATCCGTGTTGCTATCTTGAGATAAAATGGAGATATTAAGTTCTCCAGGTTCAGTTCTGTTTGAAAGCAGTGATTCTGCCCATGCAGCAGCTGAAGGAACAAGCGTGTTATCTGTCATTATCTCACCCTGGTTCATGCACTGTTTGATTTGTGAACTTGCCCATTCCTGTACCGAGTTGGACCAAACCTTTCAGCTCTGCAGAATTAATTTCTGCTTTCCTTTCATTTTCACAAGACCAGCCTCAGCTTTTGCCAGGATGACTAACTGAGTACAAATCAGTCTGGCAGAGCCTTCCAGACACACGTGAAGGCTCTGTGCCTTTGGTGCTGTTTTGGGTGTCTCAGAGGCCAAGAAGCACAGGAACACCTGAAACACCTGGAGCACATGGTCCATTGTGGGCTATCTGCTCACTCTGCAGTTATTGGCAGGGAGGAAAAATTTAGAGAGATTGGATGAGGGGGAAAGTGAGGAAGTGTTAATGTTGGCTGCAGAAGGGAAGACTGAAGAATATAAGCCTTCCCTGTAGAGGAAGAGATTTTTAAATATTAATCACATACTTACTTGTCATACAGCCTAAATGAAAGCTGGATCACCCTCCCAAGGTTAGTGGGGAATGGAGCTGTTCCTGGCTGTTTGCTGAGGGTTTGGTTAGTCAAGGACTTGGCTGTTGTGTCTGGGAAGTCTCTTTTGTTTCCCTTTCCCACATAACAGTGCAGTATCCTGGCTGCAGTCATGTTGTTTTAGCAACAAGACTCTGTTTATAAAATGTTGATGTGTGTTTCGCTTCCTATTTTGCAGTACCTTGAGTGTCTGTGTAGATGATGTTGCTTTGTGAGCATCACGAGCCCAACACACACACACACAGAGTTATGCTGAGGTAAAGAGCTCTGCCATAGAACAGGGTGTGGATTTGGGGGTGTAATGCTTCCTAAAGCCAAGGTGATAGGCACAGCAGACAGTGTGTTCTGGTGTCATTAATCAGCAGCTATTCATAGAAACAATTGGAAAAGCTGAAAATGGGATGCTGTTCAGTCACTGCTCTGCCAGCTTCTACACATTGGGACTTGGATTGCAGCTCAAGTGACTGAGGATAGATGTTTCAAATCATATTTGAGGCTATGTATGCACATATTATTCAAAACATAGAGTACAAACACATGTAGTGTCCCAGCCCCCTGCATTAACAAACAGGTATTTGTATCCTTTAGCATACAATGGTCTCATTTTGAGGAGCATTTGAAGGCTCCTCTCTGTGAACTTATTTTAGCAGGTACTTTTGGATCTATTCCTTTATTCTAGCATATGGAGAAATAAATACAATTTATAAATATGTTCTTGGCATCTTGCTAGTTATGTTTCCGTTTTTGGCAGGGAAAAAAACATCTCTGGTTTCATCAATTTGCATTCAAGAAATCATATGTGGTTATCACTGCTTTAAGTTTTCCAAACTTACCATCAGGGTCATGAACTCAGATATCTGAGCAAGTTTTACATTTGCTTTGCAAATTTTTGAGAGCTTTTGTTAGCATAAAGCTTCTTCCCGTTTACCTCTGTTCCCCCACAAGTGTTTCAGGGTGAATCCTTAGTATCAGTCTCTTCTTGTTCACTGATAATACTGAGAGAGATTTTGGAGTTTATCTGTGTTAAAAAAATAAAATAAAAAGAAATTCTGTATGCAAAGCCAAGCACAGACAGAGGCACTTGAGGGTGTCAGCAGTTCTGTGCATTGCTCTGATGGAGGAGTGGGGGGATGTTGCAGCAAATTGAGGATGTGGGAATGTGCAAAGGGACTGTGGTGACAAAGATCTGGAAGAGCTGGTTCAGGACCTGCTGCCACTTGGTGTTTTAATTGACACATTAAATTCTTGGCTCTGTTATTGAGACAAACTGGACTGTGGGTGAATTCACAACAATCCAGCTGCCTTTGGAACTTTTTTGGCCTTTTCTTTTTGAACTGTGGAACAGTAACAGAATTACCACATAGGATCAGGATCAGTATATGCTGTGGTCTGTCCCTCCTGGAAGGAGCTGGGACACCTGGGGAAGGGTGGTGTACAAGCACTGATCATTTTTATTTTTAACACTGCATTCTGCACAAGTATTTGTAGTGTTCTAAACATTGATTCCAATCATCGTGTTTCTCATGAGAGAATGAAATAAATGGGATTCCTGTTATTTCCAATTAGCATACTGGGTTTTGAATTGTTGGGAAAGATTTGACAAATGCAAGAGTCCTTTCAGGTTTATGGCACTGCTTGGTAGTGCTCTGAGTTCTGTTAAATTAAGGAATTAAAGAGCTGAACCCTGAGTCTCCTATAGTACAAGCTGCTGCAGTAGGCCACATTCTGACTTGGAAAAGTTATATGAATTCTACATATTTTTTTATGTTCCATAGAATTCAATACGTCACAATCTCTCTCTGAATCGTTATTTCATCAAAGTACCACGTTCCCAGGAAGAACCAGGCAAAGGCTCATTCTGGAGGATAGACCCTGCCTCTGAAAGCAAATTAATAGAGCAGGCTTTTAGGAAAAGGCGGCCTAGGGGAGTACCTTGCTTTAGAACCCCTCTGGGACCACTCTCTTCTAGGTAAGGAAAACCAGATGAACAAAAAGACTATGGCTGTTGTTTAATCTTCAGGCTGCTACAGACTTGATAGCTTCGGATACAGTCCCAAGTTTAGTAATTTAATTTCATCCAGACTCAGTGTTTGAATTCTGTGTGTTTCATTAGGAGGCTGCCCCATACACCAGGCTTGTGTTTATTGCTTGTTTTTAGTGTTAAAGAGCTCGGTTTGCATAACTAACTATCAGATTGTTAATGTATGCAAGCCTTGCTGTACCTTTGGTGGGTTTTGCAGAATTATAATTTTAATTTCTAACTGCCATCTACTGGATTTTAAAACTGTTTACAGAGAAAATTCTCAGATACCGGCTACCATTTTAATGACCTTAGAGATGACAATTGTGTATTCAGTTTGATAATGTGTGAGCCGATTTTGTGATGGGGAAATACCTGGGTTTAAATTATTCCCTCTGTAAAGTTATGGCCTTTCTGCTGGTGCAGATCTTTTTCTATTTGCCCTGTAGCCTCAGATTTGCTCATTGTTCTTCTCCACCAGAAGAAATGTTCATGTTTCGCAGATTTAGAGTCTCCCTAAGAAGGCATCCAGCCACTTCTTCTCCGTTAACTGTACCTGGAGTTTGCTTTTAAATTCTGTCCCTGTTTAACAGAAGCTTTTTAAAAGATCCTGAGCTCTGGGTTGTAGCTGTGCCCTCCCCTGCTGCGGGCAGTGTGTTACGGTCTCATTAGAGGAAGGCCGTGGGCTTTCACAGTTCAGAAGTTAAAACACATCAGCTGCTGCTTTCATTTTTGACTGCAGAAGTGCCCCAGCTTCTCCTAACCACTCTGGAGTGTTGTCTGCGCACTCCAGTGGCGTCCAGACCCCCGAGAGCCTGTCCAGGGAAGGATCTCCTGTCCCCATGGAGCCTGAGCCCAGCACCATCCAGCCAAAACTCGCCGTCATACAAGAAGCGCGATTTGCACAGAGTGCCCCAGGTGAGGAGCCCTGAGCTGGGGGGCACAGGGCTGACACCAAAAGATTGCCAAGACTTCATGTGTACACCAAAAATGAGTGTATATTTCACCTCTTCACATTCAGAGCAGATCTGTGAGAAGCTCAGAAACTGCCAGGGAGGGTCTGTTTGGACAATAGGGGCTGTTGTTACCTGGGGCTGCTCCAGAACCTTGGCTCACGTTACTGAGGAGAGGCTGTGCCTCTGTCCTGTGTAGGACTGTGCTGTCTTGTAACAGTTCTCTTGAAAAAAACCCCAAAATGTAAGGCTGTGTGTGTTACAGAAATAAGAAAATGCCTTTCACACCTCCGTGGTCATGTCATCGTTCCAGAGTGGGGAGGGGATAAAAGAATTGAAAGGATAAAGAGAGATAAGAAATTTCCTATTTAAAACAGATAGAGCATAAAGCATGATGGGATAAGGATGTGTTTGTTTAATTATCTTCTTTGATACACATTTGCCATCCAGTTTCTTGGTGGTGATGTGGCACTACAGAGGGCAGCCATGGTCCTGAGCATTTCTCAGGATTCCTAGTGCAGGTATGCTGCACACAGCACCTGCAGCACACACGTGTTCCCATCTGTGGAAAGGGCTTTACTTAAATAAGTGCTGACCACAGCTTTGTTTGGGGGCAGAGCTGGGGTGCCCAAATGATGTGTGGGTCTTACTGAGCCAGTACAGCCCTTACCTGGAGCCTGGAGCTGGGAATAACCACTCGTACTAACCTTCATTGCCCAGTATCACCTTTTGGCTCATTCAGGCATTAGTGAAGGCATTAATTTGCTGAGGTTTTAATGTGAAGTTTAAAAGAATGACTGGCTTAAAAGAAATAATGAAAATTGGCAGCCTAATTTTGACCTCTTTCTTGGTAGGATCACCTCTCTCTAGCCAGCCAGTTTTAATTACTGTACAACGGCAGCTACCACAAGCTATCAAACCCGTCACCTACACTGTTGCAACTCCCGTGACAACATCGACCTCCCAGCAGCCTGTAGTGCAGACAGTTCATGTTGTGCACCAGATCCCAGCTGTGTCAGTCACCAATGTGACTGGATTAGCACCAGCAAACACTTACACTGTCGCGGGACAGGCCGTCGTCACACAAGCTGCTGTGGTCACCCAGCCCAAGGTAGAACCTCAAGAGAATGGAGACCACAAGGAAGTCAAAGGTGAGAAGCTGTGGGGTTGTTTTGGCACCTCTTTATACAGAGGGATCAGTAGTTGAAGCTTAGAATTGTGGAACCGTGGAACAGTTGGGTTAAACCTGAAAGCCCATCTTGTTCCACCCCTGCCAGGGGCAGAGATGCCTTCCACTATCCCAGCTTGCTCCAAGCCTCATTCAGGGAGAAGCAGGGCTGGGGCATCAAAACTTGTAGGGCAATATTTGAAGTGTTTGGCTAAAACCGAACATTTCAAATTGTAACTTCTCGATAATTGGATATGTTGGAGTGAGTAATAAAACAACTTACTTCCACTGAGGGCTGATTGAGTGAAACCAAGTGGGTCCTGAGCACTTTGGTAATTTTAACCACTTTTTCTCTCCTGTTTTCCAGTGAAAGTGGAGCCTCTCCCTGCTATTAGCCATGCTGCAATAGGAGCTGCTGGTCGCATCATCCAGACATCGCAGCCCGCCCCCTTACAGACAGTTACCATAGTGCAACAGGCGCCGCTGGGGCAGCACCAGCTGCCCATCAAAGCTGTCACACAGAACGGAACGCACATCGTGCCCCTGAGCGCCGCCGTGGCGGG
>VXBB01018692.1:277835-298174 GCA_013399915.1 Illadopsis cleaveri
TGGTCACCCAGCCCAAGGTAGAACCTCAAGAGAATGGAGACCACAAGGAAGTCAAAGGTGAGAAGCTGTGGGGTTGTTTTGGCACCTCTTTATACAGAGGGATCAGTAGTTGAAGCTTAGAATTGTGGAACCATGGAACAGTTTGGTTTGGAAGGACCTTGAAGCCCATCTTGTTCCACCCCTGCCAGGGGCAGAGATGCCTTCCACTATCCCAGGTTGCTCCAAGCCTCATTCAGGGAGAGGCAGGGCTGGGCCATCAAAACCTGTAGGGCAATACTTGAAGTGTTTGGCTAAAACTGAACATTTCAAATTGTAATTTCTCAATAATTGGATATGTTGGAGCGAGTAATAAAACAACTCACTTCCACTGAGGGCTGATTGAGTGAAACCAAGTGGGTCCTGAGCACTTTGGTAATTTTAACCACATTTTCTCTCCTGTTTTCCAGTGAAAGTGGAGCCTCTCCCTGCTATTAGCCATGCTGCAATAGGAGCTGCTGGTCGCATCATCCAGACATCGCAGCCCGCCCCCTTACAGACAGTTACCATAGTGCAACAGGCGCCGCTGGGGCAGCACCAGCTGCCCATCAAAGCTGTCACACAGAACGGAACGCACATCGTGCCCCTGAGCGCCGCCGTGGCGGGCCAGGGCACTGCAGGTACGTGCCAGGACAGCCNGTTTTAAAAGAAGTTCCTGTAGATCAGAGCTGTTAAAATGGTGCCTGCTCCCAGGTGGTTTGTTGGAAGCCACCAACAGAAAAACCAGAACTTGCTTGTGGGTTGGTTTTTTGAACTGTTACTTTTTATTATGATTTTATTGAAGCTGTACTGAAGAGACCAAAATTCTGTCAGGTTTTGAGGTGGTTTGTGTCTGAATGCATCATTCCCCTGTGGGCCTTGGCAGGCTCAGTGGGCAGCAGTGCTTTGTTACCATTGCACACATTCCCTCCTGCTCCCAGCACGGGCAGCTTTGCTCTGCTGGCAGGTCCTCACAGCTCGTTCTAACAGTTTGGCTTTGTGCATTATCTGATACTGAAGGAGAGGGGTTTTGTCATATGTTTACACAAATACTTTTAGGGTTGTCTTATATCAACTTATTACCTGCATTTCTGCTCTAAAGTCTTTCTAATGGAGTGAATTATCTGCTTCATTTCCTTTTTACTCCTTTGCCATCACTGACATTTATAGGTCAGTGTTCTGGCTGCTGCCACTTCACTTTCAGCTTAAGAGCAGCAAAAGCATCACAGTCAGACTTGAGGTGCACTTTCTGTGTCAGAAGAGATGTGTGAATAGAGCTGAGAGCCATGTGAAATACACTGAAAAGCTATTTTTAAAAGTAAGGAATAATTCTTTTTCTCTTTTTCCTGGATTCTGAAAACTCAGCTGCTTTCAACATGTTCCCTGACACAGCAGCTGAGGGCTGCAGGGTGTGCAGGGAATGTGGCTGCACACAGGAGTAGAGTTGTGATATTTCCCACTGCTCTCTCTGTGTGATGGGTGTGGAGTGAGCTGTGCTCCAGGTCCTGGTCTCTTGTTACAGTAACTCCTAAACCAGCAAGAAAACAGGTAATTCTCAGGCAAAGCATCTGAAGGGGAAGCTGGGCCCATAGAAACACAGATTTGTTTATGTTTGTCTGTGTGTGTCTGTGGAACACACACAGCTGTGTTCACACACACATTTATATGTTTGTGTTTGGTGAAAGGTTTGTGCCATCTGAGAAGAAAGAAATGCAGAGCAAATCCTTTTGCTGTTCCATTTTCCATGAGTAGTAAAGCAGGTGCTTTCAGATCCTGCTCTCAGCAGAACAGCTTGGCAGCATTGCTTGGTCCCTGTGAGTCAGCTGAGAGCTCTGGGGTCCATAGGAAACTCAGGTTTCTTATGGTACAATAAAATTTCATAACTCAATATTCTGTATCTTAGCTTTCAGTGTAGATTTCAAACATTTCAAACAAACAACGGGTTTGTGCAGAGTAAACACACCAGAACCTCACCTGGGCCTGCCAATACCCCACGTGGTACCAATAAAGGAATTGATCACTCAGTGACTGAGCAGGTTTGCTCCCTGTGTGTGATTTGCCAAGGATCAGGGTGCTGAAGTTTGTCTTCCCTTTTTCTGCAGCTGCTGCAAGTCCTTTGCACATGCTGGCAACCCACGCGTCCGCATCGGCGTCGCTGCCCACCAAGCGGCAGAACGGAGACCAGCCGGAACAGCAGGAACTCAAACGTATCAAAACAGAGGATGGAGAGAGCATAGTCATAGCTGTGAACGTGGACACCCCACCCGTGGCAGTGAGTGACAAAGGCAGCCAGAACTAGAAACTTAGGGGAGTTTTCTTTTTTTTAAAAAAAAAAAAACAAAACTAAACAAAAAACAAACAAACACAAAAAAACCAACAAAAAACAAACTCCGTGGTGCCAAAAGGAGACACTTAAATCTAACACCTAAAATGTTGGAACATGTTCTCACGCAGTGGGGAAAGGGGCCCTGTGATCAGACTTCAACTTTCAGCACTGAAACAAAACCCAACACAGGTGGCCTTAAAACTTGGTAATTTAAAGTCAAACTGCAGAACCATGTTGTTGTAGAGGCTGTGCCCCCGCCCCTCCTGCCCCACGGACTGTGTGTGCTGGGAGGGCTGCAGCTTTAACAGGATCTGTCAGATTATTCCCAGGACTGAGGATCTCAGTGTAACGGCAGCATGATAGCGCTTAGTGTGACTGGTTTCAATCGATTGTATATTCCTAAAGGGAACAGAGGCAGGAGCCATTCCGACACCGTGGCAGCTAAAGCCTTTCCGAACCACCCACCCATGCAGTTGTTGATAGATATGCAGTATTTTGTTGTTCACATGTGGAATTAGAAATTTTTGAGGTGTATTTTCATTTCTTTGCAAAACAATGGGGTCTTTGACATTTCAAATCACTCCATTTCTACTCCGGAAACTTTGGAATCACACAACTACTTTTCATGTGAAAATTTTGTTTGGTAAAAAACTGAATGTAGGGTTTTTTTAACCAACGGAATGATTTACTTTTGTCTGTCCTGTTCAAGTTCAGATAAAGCTACTTTATTACATCTGCAAATTTTCATATTTTAGCAGTTGCCTGATAAATTTAATCAAATTTTATTACCATGTGTAGTGATCAAACGCTTCTTTGGGCTTGCATGTAACTGATTAGAAACTCTGATGTAAATGAGCCGTTAACTGACGTAAAGAACTGCTATGGATTTGACCAGAGCTGCACTTACCTGTTTCTCTCTCTGCTACCTTTTGCTGTTTGTTACTTTGTGTTGACTTTGACTGTCCCTGGCATATTTTTCCAGTCTAAAGTAAAACAAGAGTCTCGCTTAATATTGTGTATGTTTAAGATAACAGACTGTTCTTCATTTAGAAAGATAAAATTCTTTATCACGAGTCCTTTTAAAAAGAGTAAAATTATCTTGTCAGAGGTATATTCGATATTTTTAAGCTTAAGCACCCTTCAGTAGAAATTAATCTGCCCCATTTCTCTGTAACACTTTGATGTCAGACACTGACCTCGGGGTCTCCATGACCAGTAGCTGTTGTGGTTTTCTAACAGTGGCTACCAGATTATGGTAATAATTTTTTTTTTTTTTTCCTTAAGTGTGTGTTCTGCAGTTGAACATTTTAAAATGTATCGGTAATTTCTCTCACTTTAACGTGGTAATAGATTCCACTTTACATTTCAAAATTCAATTGAAACAAGGCTGCTGTTCAGTCTTCAACTCACACAACGTCTTAGTTCCTCCTGCAGCCAGGTGAGTGGGAGCCGGACTTGGCTCCATCGGAATCTGGTTTTTGTCCTGTTCTGTAATAAAGATGCATTATTTATATTTCCTTTCCTGCTACGAAAGGAAAAACTGTATTTTCATGATGGACTGAACAGTTTGGAGTGGTTATTTTAGGCAGCTTTTGGAAACTATTTACCTAAAGACCAAATATGAGAAATCTGTACAAGTTTTGTGTTCATCCACACAATGGAACTGTTACAATGTCTCTGCAGATAATACATTAAAAAACTATGAAAAAAAAACTCTACACAAGCTGGATTTATAACAGGCATTTAAAAAAAAGCATAACCTGAAAAGAAGCATTTCTGTACAATTGCAACGTTTTCTTTAGAGGTTTTAAAAATAAAAAAAAAGTAAAGTTTTAACATACTTTTTTTAAGAAAAAAAAATCCAGTACTAGTAATTTAATTTGGTGTTGAATGAATTGACTAGAATGTGGTTTATTTTCAGAAGTGAGAATCTGTTCACAACTAGGGCTAGGTGAATAATAGTGTATAAGATTTTTTTAAATAAAATTAAATTTTATTCAGCAAATTAACTAAGTTGAAATGACTCAGCCAAGTGTGTTTGGAATATCGATGGATATTTGGGGTTAATGCAGCTTCTGTGTCAGCCCCACCAAGCCGAGGTGCCCCTTCCAGCCACGCCGTGTCCCTGGAGCCTGGAGGGGCCTGGGGCTGGATCCTGCCAGTGCTTTGTTCTGCCTGGGGCACAGGAGGGCACAGGAACTGCCTGAGATGGATCATTGTTCCTGCAGGTAAGTTTTAGGAGATGGCACTTTCTGCAATCACTGTCATGAGTGTGGGTTTGGTGTCCGATCCCCTTTTCCTGCATTGGTTACAGTCTCTGTTTCTCAAAAGTTGGGGAAATGCTTTCAAGGATCAGGAAAACTTTCCTGGAAGCTGGGTCAGGTTTTTGTGGCAATGCTCCTGAGAGTTGAGGAGAAACCCAACTCCATGAGCTGTGGGTGGCTGTGGAGCTGCAGGGGAGAGCTGCCGTGTTTGGAGCTGAATGGACAGAACCTGTTCCTTGAACAGAAAGTGTGCTCTGAATGGTCTGAACAAACACAGTCCTCGGGGAAGAAGAAGATAAGAGCTCAACATGGAGGCAGTGAAGTGGTGTAATTGTTACTGTGCCCCAGAGGCAGGCAGGGCAGTGTGACCCAGCCCCATTCCCTGGCTGCTGTGTCCAACACAGCCCTCCTGCCCTGTGTCTGTGAGAACTGGTCATGTCTCACATCTTCAACTGCACTGATTAATCTTGTATTTTCTCCTTTATTGTGACTGCCTAAAGGTTCTGAAAGCAACGCTCGTATTCCACAGTTTCTGCTGGCAGGTGCTTGGAATTACTGTAGAATTTAGTGCACTGACTCATTGGTTTTCCTGTCAGGATTCTGAACTGTGACACAGGTACTGTGAGAGAGAGATGGCAAAATGGGGAGAGAAGGCGTTGAGTTACTTTTTAATACAAAAGAAACTGCTAATCCCTGCACTTGAAGAGCAGATGCTGGTGGGAACACGTTGTGTTCCAGGAACAGTCGTGTCTTAGACTTGCTGTGTGAGCTCTTTTCCTGGTGGCCATGTGGTGCCACCAGTCCCTCAGTGCTGGGTACAGGGCCCACGGTCCATAAAGCAGCATTCCTTTTCCCAAAAAGTGACTGACTGAGCTCTGTTCCATTTGATTGCAGAGCTGTGCAAACACTGGGTAAACTCATCCAGGGGAGGCAGTGAAGCACTGGCAGAGCAACCTGGAGCCAGCTGGGGAGACTCAGTCCTGTGCTGGATTTGGTCACTGTAAAACTGCTCTACCTGATCACATCCATTTGCAGGTAGCACAAGAAGTCTGAGGTGAATTAGGACATTCCAGGGCCCTACTGGCTGCCTGCACAGGTGTGTTTTTTTCACTCCTGCTGCCACATTGGAGCAGAGGTTTAGGGAAAATTTTACACGTTTAGAAGTCTAAATCTTCCCCAGAAATGTGTTTGTAGTCTCCTGTCAGCTCTAGGATAACTGTGACAGGAGGGCAGGGGGCTGGGGCAGCAGCAGCTGAGGCCCAGCAGAGCTGTTGGAGCAGGGCTGGATGGGGGAGGTCAGGAGGTGACAGTGAGAGGGGATTTCCCTCACCCTTGGGGAGAGACCTCCAGCCTTTCCCTCCCCATCCTCCAGGAGATGACACTTCCAGGGCCTTCTGCTGGTCCAGCTGTTCCAAGCTGAGCAGCCTCAGCCCAGCAGTGGGGAGTGCTGAGGTAAGTGCTGGAAAGTTGGGCTTGTTTTGGGACAACAAGGTGCACATCCCAGGCAGTGGCTCACGTGCTCCTGTCCCCTCTTCACAACGGGTTCAGCTCCTGTCCTTCACCAGCCACCACTATTGACTCACATGTTTATTCCCCCAGCCTGGAGCAATGGAAACCATGGCTGTGACCATCAGTGAATACAGCAAAGTTAGTCACTTTTATTTAAAAGAAATAACATATTACAAATAAGTGTGCAAAACAATTCCTGTGGTTAAATACGCGTAAAAGCAACATGCAACCTTTGACATCAACATGGTAAGTTAGTCCTTAGTAGGTTACATGACACTAAAAGGGACTTGTCAAAGTTAGAGTTTGCAACTGAAGTCACAGCGTGTCAGGGCTGAAGCATCTGTGAAATTAAGCTTTCAGAAGAGCAGGACCTCCCTGCCCCAGTGTTTAGTGCCACAGATGCCCACCTTGGGGCTATCTCAGGATCTGGGTTAGGAGCTTGTGCCTTAGGTCAGCAGGAAAAAGGGAACAGTTTTTGGGGAAGAGTGTACAAGTCAGTGGGTTCAGTCTAACCTACCTGTCCCTGGGCCAGCAGCAAGAGAATGCGACAGCTCAAAGGAAAAAAAAAAGACAAGTTTGCAAGTGTAAAGCCATTGCAGACACGGAACTTCCTGCCACCTTGTTCAGTTCTGGTGCTGGACATGGCCATGGCCGCTCCAGCCTCCCAGCTGCAGCAGTTTGGCAGCTGTCACACCAGTACCAACCGTTAGATTATGGAAGGGATCAGCCCTACAGCTCCAGGAGCCCTGGGTGCTTGCTGTGCTCGCACAGGAGAGGGGAGTTGGCTCAGCCCTTCCCCAAAGGTGCCTCCAGCTGCTTCACAGAGTTTGGCACTTTGGACAAGCAATGCTGATCCCTCACCTGAAGCAGCACTGGCAGGGCCACACCACGACCACCACCCAGCCCCAGGCACCAGGTCAGAGGACAAGCAGGACTCGATCTACAGGTGTCCCTTGCTCCATATTTGTCACCTTTTCTGTTCCCTCAGCTGTGCCAGAGGAAGGGGGAGGCAGGACTCCTGGTGGAGAAAGCATGACCCAGAGTGTTCCCCCACTCCCAGCCATGCAGTGGAAGTAAAGCAATGCCTAAAATCTTCTGGTTTCACATCCCTTTTCCTAAGGCCAGCCGAAGGTGTGGACAGCCCCTGCAGAGCCTTCCCTGTGGCAGGCACTCTTGTTGGAGCTCCAGTCATGTCACAGTTTAGACTAAAGAGAAACCCAATAGGCACAAGCTTGTTGAAAGCCACATCTTGAAAACTTGAGTTGGTGACAGTAACCCAAAGAGATTTTAATGATGAATACTTGCAGAAATGAGAACAAACATATGTAGTCCACTACTTCAGAGCTGCTTGTGATCACATTGAGCCAGGCTTCTCCATGAGCTCTGCTGAACTTGTGGATCAGTACTGGGCACTGAGATCCTGTCCCTCAAAGGCGCAGGTGGCCGAGGCAGTGCTTTGGGCCGTGCACTCCCTGCCCTCAGTCAAAGCTTGTCGTCCGTCATTTCTAGGAACTGAGCGTACACATCCCTTGAGCATTCCCCTTTTTGGTTGAACAAGAACTTGTAGTAGCTGCCATCTGCACATATTGCTGCAACACAAACAAGCAGGGTCAGGGGGGCTGTGCAGAGGTGCCTTTCTCCAGTGGAAGCTGCCCTCAGACTCACAGAGGTGTTCTGGAGGGATCTGCCAGCCCCGTGCTGTGCCAGCCCCGTGCCTCCCTCCCTGGGCAGTGGGAGCAGCCAGAGCTCTTGGATGACAGGGAACAGGGACACCCAGCCCTGTCTCACAGAGCATTCCCTCCCTCCAAGCCAGCACAGTTCAAAGCCTGGTTCTCCAGCCAGAACCTGGGGCTGCCTCCATCACTCACCTATGACAGCATTTGGCTCTGTTCCAAAGGCACAAATGCACGGAGAGCCTGAGGGAACCTGGAATTTGGAAAAACTCCATTTGGAACTGAAGTATTTGGGGAGAAAGGTGGCAGAGGCCAAACTGAAAGAGAAAACAAAGACATTAACAGGTTGGTAAGTGTTGACTAGGGTGGATTCAGAGCTGCTGGAGTGATTGAACAAGGTGGAGGGTTCACATGTTTAACTGGCTTTTTATTATCTTCAAGTAAGTACCAGATAACCTGAGTAATTCTCCTCAGGAAGGGAGACACTACAACTACTTTGCTGGCTTTAAGTGGCTGCAAAAACTGCCAGAAGGATTGATTTTTAGTAGAGGAAAGTGTCCACAGTGTATGTTCACCCCAAGGTCCACTAAAACCTACATTGACCCTCTATTGAAATGCTACAGCCCCCCAAAGGACAGCAGGAACTTGGCAATTACCAGAGTCCTAAATCTGCAGCTGCACACCAGCCCAGCAGATACATTTTTTCACCTTCAGCAGTGTAGAGATTTTGCTACAGAGTGACATGGCCAGGGTTTTAAATGCAATTCAAGGCTTAAGGACCCCCCAGGGCTTCAGAATGGCTCCATCCCTACCTTGACTGCTTATTTCTTTTTGGGTCTTCTGCAGCAAAAATGTGGACTGTGCCGTGGTCACTGGAGACGCAGATGAGGGAAGCATCCTGGTTGAAGTTAATACTGCAGAGAACACAGACAGCTGCAGGATTTCTCCTGGGACAGACCCACAGCCCTGGCACAGTTCTGCTGCTGCCCCGACCCAGGGCTGCTTTGGGATGAAGAGGCAGCACTCAGGACAGGGCCTGCAGTGGCTGCAGCAGCAGCCCTGACATGGACAGCACTGGTGTGGGGCACTCTGACACTGCTGGAAGGAAATGCACCAGCTCTGCTCTGAGGAGTGGGCAGAACATGCAACTGCTACCCCACAGTGGGGCTCGGCCCAGGAATGGGAGTTTTCACAGGGAATGAGCAGAGGGTTTCCCTGCTCCTGGGACAGTCACACCTCTGCCCTGCACAGCAGCATGTGGGGATAAAGCTGCCCTTGCCCCCAAGCTCACCCCAGGTCCCCCTGAGCAGTGTTCAAGTGCATCAGGGCACTCCCTGGGTGTCAGTGGGAAGTTCAGCATCCCCCAAATCCCACCTGGGCTGAGCAGAGTCAGGGCCTGGCAACAGCCACAGCTCTGTCCCTGGTCCTGTAGCCTGTGCCAGGCTCCACAGAGCTCCCAGCTCCTGCCTTCCCCTCCCAGCAGCAAGCCCAGAGGGAGATGCAGAGGCCCAGGGCACGCCACAGCCATCCTGTGCACAGCCAGACCCACAGAAGGCACAGGAGCAGCTGAACGTACCAGTATATATTGGCTGCTTGTGATCCTCGACGTAGCTCCTGGATTAAATGCCCTGATGAAGTATCAAATATTCTTATGAGGGTCCCCTAGGAAAGGAATCAAGCATTGTATTAGGAAAGGCAGAAGACTGTCTTTACATCTGTGAATACATCCTAAAATTTTGTCTGACCAGCATCCCCCTGCACACACTGCTGTGATTTTCTTCTTGGTGGATTGGCAAACTTCTCTTAATTTTGGGGAAGAACACTGGTTTCCCCACACACTATCACCACAGTGTTATAATGCCTTGGGGTACAATCTTGTCACTTAATGACTCAGGAAGTCTCATTTATTTCAGTTCTAAGGCATTGCTGCGTCCCTGGCCCTGATCTGCTAATGTAGAGTGTGCCCAGGATCTGTGGTTCACTCTGCCTGCTCCCCTCAGTACTACTGCATTTTTCATTGCTACTGTGCAATTCTTTCCCACTAAGTATAATCAAGCTGTGCCTGGTCTTGTCTCAAAATTGGTTCAGTTGACATAACCTGGAAGAATCAGTTACCACACACTCATGATCTGTATTGATCCAAATCTGAGGCAGCGCCCAGTCAGGTGATAGAACACTGCACAGGGAAATTGTCCTTTAGCTGGAGTGAAGCCAGCCTGACAGCAGAGCTGCAGAACCAGCCAGTGTGTCTCAAATAAAGTGATCAACAAATCAGTGCTGCTTTCCTCTGATGAAGACTGGGATTCTTTGCATCACCACCTGCAGCTCCAGTTATACACCTGGCTAACAGAGGCAGCTCTTCAGTCACACACCAGGAAGTAACAACCCAGGAGAGAAAGACTTGGTAAACTCAGTTTAGTTTTGTTTTAAGAGACAGGCTTGAGATGTTTGCTGACTGTGCTCAGACTCTTAGTTCAGTTGGAAAATAAAAGCTGCTTGAACTTCTTCTCTATGCAAAACAAGGAATGTTTAATACAAACGCAGCAGATAATGGCTCTATTTAGCACTGCAGTTGGCAGCTTTTAGAACTCTGTTTAGAAGACATGCAGTCATTAAGCTTAAGAGAGACTCGGGATACATTTTCTTTTTTTAAACTGTTTGAGTGACAGGCTGGGCAGTAGAACAGAATGAAACAGAGACTCCTTGGATTAATTTGGCTTGTCCTTAAGAAACTGATTTCAGCTGAGTGGAAGAAGGCAGCAAGAGCTGTGTTTGCCTCAGGGAGACGGGTCCATCTGCCTGACATTCCCTGGGGAGACAAACGCCCTGGCAGCTCTCTCTGTGCTTCCCAGGGACAAGGCAGCTCTGTCATGTCTGCTTCTCTCTGCCTCAGCCCAGCCCAGGGGATCTGCACTGCACTTTAATTTCATGTTCTTGTCAGCGTCTTGTCTCCTCAGCCCCACATAACACGTGGCCACCACACATTCCCTTTCTGTGTGAGGGGGGCAGCCCTCCCTGTCCTGCTCTGTAACAGGGGCTAAGCCAGAGCAGAACAGAGCCTGCCAGTAAAACTGAACTAGTTACAAGTTTTTCTTTAGCCAGTGGTTTGGAGTGAATTTNAAGACATGAACTACCTGGGCCAAGTTGTGTTCAAATGTCACTGAAGAATCACTGCTACAGCCAGCTAAAACAAATACTACCTGAGGCACAGCCCTTGGCTGTCAGCTGTTTGCCATCCCAGAGGAGCAGGGAAGACACAAAGACTGAGAGTGCACAGTTCAGTGGCAGATTTTCCCAGCAGGTATTTCTCTGTCTTTCCTCCAAAGGATGTGACTTGCTATTTTATCTCACTAGAACACAAAGTCAGAGGCAGGGGACATCACTCTTACTTTTTCTGATGCTGTTGCAATCCTTGTTCCCTGCAGGTTTAAAGCGATGCAGCTCAAGACTCCTTCGTGAGCTGGGATGTCCACAGGAGGCTTCTCCGTGTTAGCCAGATCCACGATCTGCACGTGCCCAGTGTGTGTTCCAGGAAATGCAAGAAGAGAATTATTACTATTTGGACAAAGGACACAGAGACCTGAAAGACAAAAAAGAACAACTGGATCATTTCTGTAACCTAATCAACTTTCCAAATGTAAGTTTCTAAAATATTGATAATTTCAGGATGAGCAAACGCCCGTGGAGTAAATCAGAATCTCATTTTAATGGCTAGTGCCATTACATTAATTGCTAGTCCCAAAACATCATCTGTCCATGAGTGCAGAGTACAGTTAAGCAGAGAAGAGGCATAATTTTAACTTGCTTTCATCACTTTATTTCAGTGTAATCCAGCTGTGCTTATCCAGAATCTGGGTGGTTTTGCAGATCAGCCCAGTCAGTCCATTACATCAAAGCTATTTTAGGAAGAAGTTAAAACGTCTCCTTAGCAGCTCAGGAGGGGTAAGAGTTTATCAGAGATAATATCTGAGCTTCTGCTCTATCAGTGAAACTATTATTAA
The DNA here is from genome assembly GCA_013399915.1 of Illadopsis cleaveri. Lineage (NCBI taxonomy): Eukaryota > Metazoa > Chordata > Aves > Passeriformes > Timaliidae > Illadopsis > Illadopsis cleaveri. The sequence continues at coordinate 289,624 of VXBB01018692.1, forward strand.
TTTGTGTTTGAACTTGGTTCTTACAGCACTGGCATTTTTTTTGGTAATGTTTTGTGGCCCATTTAAGGCAAATCACACCAATCCCAGGTGTTCTGCTGATGCCCAGTGAATTCCTGAAAAAACCTCCTCCTCGTGCATCCCCTGCATCCCCTGTCAGTCAGGCTGGAGCTGCATCCAGGCTGGGACTGCATGACAGCAATTCCATGTTTGCTCCAGGCAGGCATGAAAACCCTCAGAGATGGAGATTCCAATCCTGTATAATCTGGGGGAGAAAACACCCTCCTGACATCCAAGCTGCTCCTCTCCACCCATCAAGCACTGCCTGCAGCCCTTGTTCCACGTGCAGCACTAGCAAGAAGTGTTTGTTCCACCCTTGCTGACACTCCTCCAAGCCACTGCCAGCCCTGCAGAGCCCTTCAGCAGCTCCTCCTGCTGCATTACTGAATGAGCCCCAGCCCCTCCCCTTGGCTCAACAACAGCCACAGCCAGGCCTTGCTATTTAAAAAGAACAGCATCAGTTTGCTCATTAGGCTCTTTTTAACAGGAGAGAAGAGTTTGCTCAACACCTCCAGCTCTATCAGGAAAGAGAAATGATGCACTTTAGTAGAGTTTGTGTTTGTAATTAACCTTCCAGCAAAAATAAAGGTTCTTTACAGAAGAAAGCATACAGCTCTTATAAAAATCACAACCATAACATGAGCACAGGAAACAGCTTTTCTGGGCCAAGTATTTATAAATTCTAATAACCATTCTACAAACACAAAGCATCTCCAAAGGACACAACTGCAGTGCAGTAGGTGTTTAATGACTTCTAAAGAACTGACTGAGGCAGCAGAAGATAAATGGCAAATCAAGAACACAATAAACTTGCTTCCACTCCCCAGCCCACACGTACAACTAACCTTTAGGGTTGTAGCAGGTTTCAAAGACGTGCAGCTGGTGAGGATTGTGTGTGAAGGTGAAAACTTTAATCATCGAGTCCAAGACAACCACAATTCTGAAACAGAGCAGAAGCTCCTGTGACTCAGGGTGGGACACAAACATTCACTCAGACCTGCAAAGGCTTTCAGCTGATTTAACAGCCACGTTCTCCCTGCCCTCCCTCCCCCACAAGAGGCTCTCAACCTTGCAGCAGCCACGCAATGATAAGCACTGCAAAGCACTTTTATCCAGCCCCTCCACCCACGCATACACAGGCTCCAGCTGTTCACAGCTGCTCTTGCTCCAGGGATCTGCTGGAATTTTCTTCACACTCCTCCACACCTAGAAAACCAGCAGGAGCCACAGGAGAATATTTCCCTACATTAGGGGACCAGGAAGTCTTGCAGGCTTTTCTCCAAGGCTATATAGCAGTATACTTAAACTGTGGCCTGTTTGCACCTAATACTCTGGCTCCAAAAGCCTGTTTCACCTGCAATTGCTGGTGTTACAGCTGGATCTTTTTCTTTTTACAAGCAGCTGGAAATGAGTAGGAGCACAAAGCCAAGCTGGGTGTCTGGACCCCTCTGCTGTACCCACCTGTCTCTTCGCAGCTTCACTGCTTTGACTTCTGTGGAAAACTCTATCTCAATGACAGTCTTCTTCTTCAGGTCATCCCAGATCATGACTAGAACAGTGCAGAGATTGCATTAGACCATCAAGGCATATTCAAAGATCCACAGCTCCCTTATTAACAACTTGCAGTTCCCCAGCAGTCTGATCAAAAGGTTTATCCAATGGTTCAGCAGCTGCAGACAGGCATCCTGCTAACCAGAAGGCATTGAAGGCATGTATCAACCCCCTAATTCACACCACAACTTGTGCAGGAAGGAGCTGCTCAACTCCAACCATAAAAACTGACAATAAAGATACATTTTTCTAAAGAAAAACAGTTTTGTTTTCTCTGAAGGTTATGAAAGACCCAATGCAGCAGCTGAAAAGAGTAGTACATTTTCCTACACAGCTTGGCAGGCAGGGAGCTTCCTGCTCCTTGCAGAGCTCCCCGTGAGAAGGTCAGCAGGCCCTGGAGAGCAGTCCCTGCAGGTGGCAGCCTGTTAGCACTGCACCAGCAGTAATGCCACTCCCTGCACCACTGACTCCAACCTGCTGCAGCATCCCCTTCAGCCGACCTTGAGGACATCAGCTCACAGCCCTGGCTGTGGGAGTTCTCTGGGCAGTGTCACACAGGGGCCAGGCAGGAGTTTGCAGGGTCCAGCCCTCAAGCTCACCTTTGTTGGGTGGGTACTTGGGCTTTTTTCCTCCACCTACTAGTGCTAAATAGTTGCAACGGAACAGCATTTCCACATGGCCGACACCACCTTCTAGAAACTCTGCAAGACAAATATTTTATTTTATTTTATAGTGTCAGAAGTGGTTAAATTGCCATCTAATTTTTACCACTCTTATAAGAAAAGCTCGTGTTATCCAGCACATTTCTCAGGCACCTGAGATGAAGAGCATCTTCCTAACCTGGCTGCCCTTAAAAAAACAGAGAATGTGGATTCCTTGTAAGTTCTTCATGCTGGAGCAGTAAAGCCCTGGATTTCATACAAGCCTTTGTGGTTTCTTCAACAGCACTTCTGAGTGCCTTGTTTCCTTCTTGAACACTACCCCTTTCTGCACCAGATCTTCCTCTTGACTCCATTAAAGCATTTAAAGCAGGACAGCACATTCTGCTATGATCACTGTGACAAAAAGGTCTACAATATCTACAAGGGATAACCTGAAAATTTAAGAATGTGTTCTGAATCTGTCTTAGAGCACTGAATCATTGCTTGGATGGGAATTTCTTGGAACTCTTGGATGTAAGACAGACAAGCTGGGGTTGCAACAAGATTTGGTTTCATACTGGGTTACAGAGAAAATCAAATGGACAAGCTCCAGCTGGGAGTGTCCTGGGCAGGTTTAAACCTACACAAACAATGAACAGGATCTCTGTGTACCTACGCAGCCAGTTCAGTGAGAGCTCTCAGAATCCACAGGGAAAAGGCAATCTGACTCATAAGAAACTTTTCACTGCAGGAGTCCTGGAAGCATCTCCATCCAGAGCTACAGTCAGTGAGAGTTTTGACAAGGAACTCCACAGGACTTCAGGCTGAATCCTGACTCTTTGAGCACACTGTCACAAGTGACAGTCCCAAGGCATGCTGCTTATGGAAAAATTTACTGTTAAGAGCAGAAAATAATTTGTCAGCTTTGGCCATGTGAACAGTGACTAAAATCCTTACAGTGGTAGCAAATGAAAGTATGCCTGACTTTGTAGGAATTGCTAGTTTAAGTACATTTTTCCTCTTATTAAATCCCTTTTCTCACCACAGGCTGCAAGTGCTGGGAAACCTGTTTAGCAGCTCACTTCCTATATTTAGTGTTAGAATGACACGGCTCAGTTTCAGTTTCCCATATTTTGACTCAGTTTTGTTTGCTTTCTGATAAAAACTCCACTGTTAACACAGCTCATCCACTGACTTCTGTTAAGACACAGGAGCAGCTTTACCACATTAAGATCCTCCCAAATTTTTAAAGCATACATGAAAGGTAAGATTTAGAGCATTAGAGGTCTGAGCTCTCAGTGCTCTTGCAGACAATACTCTTGAGTATGAGAAACGTTACATTGAGATGTCCAGGACAAAGCCTGGAGTTTTACTGCCACACTGGATCATCCAGATCAGCACACAAGAACAGAACAACTTCTGATGGCTGTGGGGAGTGACTCCTCCTGCTCCTAAATACCCAGGAACCCCCTCTCCTACTCAGGCTACAAACATTAGCAACAGCAAACACAACTCTGCCAGAAGCTGAGACAAATTCCTCATCAGCCAATTGGGCAAATTAACAGCATGGAGACTTTGACCAGGCAATGGCACGAGTGAGAGTCCCTGTGGGACCAGTAGGAGCTGCCTTTCCTGGGGCTTTATTCAAAGCCTTCCAGGGATGGAAAAGTGAAAGCTGAGCAAGAATCAGTCAGGAAAAAATGAGAAGGCTGAGCTTCCAACACAGAGCAGCATAGTGTAATAAGTAAGTGTTTTACCTTGTTTCTCTTTTTCTTTAAGTGGATCTGCATTATAAACTCGGAATCCATTTTCCATTCCACATGCAAAGCATCCTGTGGTAAAAAGCACATATATACACACACATATATAGTAATTGCCAGATACACTCAAGAAGGAAGCCAGAGCCTGAGGGTTAGGAAAGCACTACTCAATGACTGCATGCTTATACTCAAGCTGAAGAGCACTCACAGGCTCTGCTAGTGATGTAAGTGAAAATCTTCCTGAGAAGTTGTACTCTGCACTGGCCTGGTGAAAATGTCTTGGTATTGGTTTTAGGCAGGTAAGAGAATAGAAGGAAAGGAATCCAATTCCCAACCCACCTGGATCCTGTGCCATGCACTAGAGTGTAGGAAAACAGCATTTTAATGTTTATGGTCCAACAGTTATGAAGGGAGCTCCCTCCTTTCTTCATAAATCCAGATTCACCTCATTATTACAACTCTGCTGTCGATGTTTCCAGAGCACAGTGCTCATCAAACAGCTTTTCCAGCTGTGCTAACGAGAGCTGACTGCTGTACCATGCCAATAATTATATGCCAGTAGTTGAAGTCTAACCCAGGACATAAGCAGAAGCCAGATTAAAACACTCTGGAAAATAATTGTGGTTATTTTTTCATATGGAAGTATGCATGTACTTCTTTAGTGAAATCCATTAAACTGCCAGTCCCTTGTCCTGCTCCTTGTCCTGCTAACAGGTGAACAGATTGGCTGCTCACAATTTATGTGTATTGTACCAAAAATTCAGTTAAAGATCTCTGAGGTACTAGAACATAAGTTCCAGTTACTCTGGTTCTATTCTTATGCACTGCAACAATTTGAGCCCCTCAAATAAAAGCTGAGGAGCTCTGTCTAAACACAACCCTTCCCAAAACTCGATACTCCAACAGTCACAGGGCATGCACAAAAACCTATGCCCTTAACCCAAAAGACTCACAGGTTAAACTTCACCCTGTCCAAGATACTGTAATAAATTAAGTGCACAAAGTTCTTGTTTACACACAAACACACACACAAGGTGGCTAATGTGAATGTAAAAATTGTAGCAGGATTAGCAACCCTATTGCAAGAGGCTTTGATATGAACCCTGTTCACTTTCTCTCCTCCCCTCCCAGCAGTAGTTTGCTCTGGCTGCTGTGACAGTGCAGCACTGGGACAGCATTACTGGGACAGCCAGGGAGCAAACTGCAATGCAAACCTTCCCCTCTACATAAAGTGCTGCTGTACAGGATGAGAACTGATCTGTTCCTCACAGCTGATCCATAGAATTATTTTCCAGCAACAGTTTCCTAATCCCATATTGCATTCCCAGGAAAGTCAAAGGGAAGGGATGCTGAAGCTGTTCCGTAGTAAGAAAGTGCTGTCAGGTTTGAGTTGTACTGATCCCAGCAGCTCCTGACAACCCAAATGGAGCATTCCTGATGCAATCAAACACACACTTTACACTTCCTGCAGTGCCACTACAGCTTTCTGCAGGACCAACCTCATGAGTAAGACGTGGGCTGCTTCAATGCCTTGGGAATATCCACATTTTTCACTGAAGACATCACACCAGAACGTGGGGATGTGAGTAACAGTGAAATTCCCCATGTGGTCGATCACTACCCACAGAGATATGAAGCTCTGGCACAGCAACCCCTGAGTCAAAGAAGAGAAAAAAAACCTACAGGAAAATTCCTGTTCCTCCTTCAGTGCCAGGTTACAGGAGCAGCTTTGAAACTTGGTGATTCCCATCTGACTGATTTCTGCTACCAGTGGAATCACAAATTTGATGGCTACAGCTTGTAAGCCCTTCCATGTGAGAGAGCTGGAAGGGACTGACAGAGGAGGGAACACTTCCTTAGGTTCACTTCCTTCCACGAGAAGTGCACCTCTCTTTTCAAGAAGGGACAGATGAGCTGAAAAACCACCAACAAAAGATAACGCAGATACTTTTTAAAAAAATTGTAATGATTACAGAGTTATTGCCCTGACCCACAGTCGTGCTTCTTCCTACAGTAAAAGTGATTTTTGCCACCAGTGCCAGTGAGGCCAGAGTGAGTTTTATTCCTCCAAATCTGCAGAAAAAGGAAGGGTTAGATTAATGACCAGCCTAAAAGATGCCACAGGCCAAAGGGGACACGTTGGCACAGAGAAACCTGCAGGCTCTAGGGCCTGAGGTCCTGCAGTGGAATCCAGGGCAGCAATGGTATCCAGCACAGTTTCTGCCATGGTGCTTTTCCTTGGCACCATAAATGCTCTGTAAAGCCAAGAGCACAGGACCCCACCAACACTGCAGGGTCCTACAATGCATTCCAGCCCACTGGAGAAGAGGAAATACAGAAGTCAAGTTCCACACCAAAACAAACCCACGACTCAGTTTTCAAACCAGCTTTAGGCTGCAACAGTGACAAAAGAGAAATCTGTCAGCAATTTACAGGTATAACCATTTATTATGATGTTTTGTCTCTTCATTTTTGAAAACCACTTCAGTGTCCTTCTCAAAGCATTAGGATAGGATGTGAAATCAGGAAATTAAGAAGCTAAAATCAGAATATTCTGACTTCAAGCAACTGACAACTTCCATTTCCCTGTGTTACATTGTTTCTTTGTTTTTTAATTTAAAGCCTAAAAGTAGCAAAGGCACCTGATAGAATCAAATCTGACTCAAGTCAGAGCAATGGAGGCCCAGGGCAGAACAACCACAGCTGCTTTATCACTTGCCAATCAGGGAGATTCAGCCCCAGAGAGAGTTCTTCAGTGATTCCTCCTGTTCCCCCATCCTTATGGGATTGGCCAGTCTTAAATTACAATGAAATTAGGTTATTGTGACAGCACGTGCAGACACCCACCCTTGTGAGCTCCAGCACTCCAGTGACTCACGTTCTATTCCCAGCAGAAGCAGGAAGCAGCAGGGAGCTTTCCCTCCTCTCTGCTCTCCTCGGGTGACCAAACATCACCTGCCCTTCAGCACTTGACAAGAGCCCTAAACTCATAAAAGGCCACGGTGTTATCTGCAGTGCAGCGTCATCATTCCCAACAGGAACAGCTCCAGGAGCTGCCAAACAGAAGCCAATTGTGTTTTTCCTTCATGCTTTTTTGTCATCACTCAATTGCCTGGCCAGGTGAAGCAGGATGGGACATGAATACTGCCAGCTCACAGATTCCCAAGACAAAGTCCTTAAGGTGCCTTGGAAGTGATATTATTCAGAGAAGGGGTTTATCTTGCATTTATTGCTAGAGAACTTAAGGAAGCCTTTGCAACAAACAAGTTTTACACTAAAATGATGATCTAAAGGCATTTTGCACTAAAACAGAAACTTTTCTTCTTACACAGCTCTACAGGCCAAACATCAAACATCATTCCTACATTACAGACTCAGCAGATCTGAAATTAAGCTCATCCTCAAAAATCTTTTTGCATCTCCATTGTGGAGGCAAGATGAAAATAAATGCAGAGCTGCTGAGAAACAAACTATTCTATTCTTTCAAGTCTGTGGGAGCAGGAAGAGAGCTGCCAAGGTGCTCTCCCCTCATTACCTGCTCCATGTGCTATTGCCAACACGTCATCAAGGTGTTTGACTAAAATCAACAGAATAATTCGTGTTTACACACGACTTCAAAGTGTCAGCAACAGGTACATGAGCTGCAATCTACAACGACAGAGGCTGCAAGAGTGTCTTAAGCAAGAATATTATTTGTTAAAGCAAGAGGATGTTACAAAATGATGAGCTTCTACTCCTTATTCCTTAAAAATGACACTTACTCATAAGGCTGGTGCTATTTTTGTATTGCCAAAGCAGGATGAAGCACATGCACTCCCTTTCTGGAGGAGGCCTTCCCCTCTAACAAAGGGAAAAGATAAGCCAAGGATACACGGGGAGCTGTTGTATCAGTGCTTGCCTGTCACTGTGATTAGTAGTCTTAACCACAATTTTTAAAACACAAGTCAGGTAAAAAGAAAGAAAAAAAGCAATTACAGCACTCATTTTGAATGTGGAGTACTTACACTGAGAAAGGCTTGAACTGCGGGCAGTTCCCAAAGAAGCCCGAGGCACAGGCTTTGAGGAGCCTGATGGAGCCACACAAGGTGAGCAGCCAAACGCAGCAATCCCCACAATCCTGCTCCTGCTTCTTCTCCTCTCCCCCCACCCATTCAACTCTCCGAAGCGCTGGGCGCACACGCCCGCACCAGTGCTAAAACAACGGGAGAACCTAAATCCTCCCGCTGCCAGCAGCCTTCCCGGCTCCTTCCAGCAGCTGCAGCCGCCACATCCCGGCCATACCCTAAGGCAGCAGCAGCCTCGGGACGCAAGCGGGACCCCGCAGTGATGGGTCGGGAGCCGCGGCAGCCCCAGGCCCAGCCCAGCCCGGCCCCGGCTCTGCACCGCCGCCCCTCCGCGGCACCACCCGGCTCCCCGGGCCCGCAGCCTCACCGTGGTCCTGGTTGAAGCCGGCGTAGAGCAGCCCGTTGCCGTGCGGGTTGGCCGGGAGCAAGTTCATGGCTCCGGCTCGGCCCCTTCGCCCCCGCCCCTCACACCATGGCG
>VXBB01018692.1:304106-324525 GCA_013399915.1 Illadopsis cleaveri
CCTCACACCGGGACCCGGGGGTGCCGCTCACCCGCGCTGCGCCCGCAGGTCCTGAAGCCCGGCCGGGATCTCCCCAGGGCGCGCTCCCACCGGCAGGGATTTCAGCAGGGATTTCCGCAGGGATTTCCGCAGGGATTTCCGCAGGGAATCGGGGGCTCCAGCCGGGCTCCCTGCCCGGCTCATCCTCCTCCCCGCACCCCGCCCGGCCGATTAGCAGATTTGATCACATCCTTTTGGGCTGAAGCTTTGGATTTCACACCTAATACCCCCGATACAGCGCCTGTGGCCATTCCTGGGGCTGCCTTCAGCTTCCCTCTAGTGGATTGGCCTAAAACGGCGGCGATCTCGGAGCTTTAGAGCGGCTCCAAACTACAAATACCAGCAGCTCCAGCACCGCTGAGAGGCCCCAGGACCCACCTCCCCATGAATTAATCTCTCCAGTTTATTCTAGCAAATATTTATAAAGAATTTTATTTTTCATGTATAGCTATAAAAGCCCACGACAAGCAAAGCATTTTGAAACATTCTCTCTGGCTGAGCTATTTTTAGCTGCTTTTTTTTTTTTTTTTCCATTTTTTTTTCTGTGGTGGGTGGCCCTTCCTACCTCATCGCAGAGTGACAGCGGCAGAAGGACCCAGACCTTTAATCCTGTTTCGCAGCAGGTTTAGCAGAGGAGCGGCTGCAGCAGCCTGGAAATGAGCGTGGAGAAGATCCTGAAGGCAGAGCTGAACACCAGCATTCTGAAGGCACTGGGGAGCTCTGGGGGAGGATGCATCAGCCAAGGCCAAACGTATGAGACAGACAGAGGACGGATATTTGTGAAAATCAACCACAAACCTCAGGTTAATGCCAGCAGATCTTATGATTGCATAGAGATAGCTTTTTATTTTAAAAGCAGCTGATCATTAATAATACATAATTATTCCAGTTCTCAGTATTCTTTTTAAAGCTGTGTCTATTTTATATCCAGAATTAATGTAGCAGGTTTGGTTATTGTGAATTGCGGTGTGATAACCCTCAACAGCAGGAATCAGCTGTAATTCCTGTAAAAAGGAGGCCAAGCACAAAGCTGTTATTGTGGTAGCTGTAGTTTGGAAAAGCCCAGAGCTGACTTTGCATTCACTGCATTCTTTTTCATGTTCCAGTTGGGAAGATCGATAATGGGAGGGCACAAACAGGGGCCAGTGCTAAAACTCATGTATTATGTTTAAAGCTACAGAAGTTTCAAACATGCCCGTTGCTTTTTGCATTTCTGAAAGTAAAACTCTTGCAACTTCTCAAGCCAAACTCTTGACTTCTCTATTACTAAATGAATACTCAATTGCTTTTTCTAACACCACAGTGCATCAGAAATTTGCTTTATCGATATCACAATCATTCTAAACTGCCATGAAGAACAGCACCTTTGCTTCAAAAATGCAAAGCACATGCTGAATATTTGTGCTGTCGTCTCCATCCAGTGGCCTGTGAGGGAAGGAGAAGCAGTTTGAGGGCTCAATATTAGCTCATTTAGCAGTGGCCACATTATCCTCAGAGATGCTGTTGCATCCAGGTCGTTTGGTGTCTTCATAAGCAGCTGGAAATCAGGGTGAGATGTGACATATCCTACAACCCTGGAATGAATTTAGGAAAAAAAAAAAAGAAGTTAGGATTAAAGTCCTGAAGTCTTCATGTGTGGACTGAAGCCTTGCTGCAGCTCTCTCCTTTTATCATTTTATCAAGAGGAATTATCTGTTTGCCACTTTGTCAAAAGTCTGTTTTTTCCAAAGTACTCGTTGTAGACATCCATAGTTTAGCTCAAGGATATTCTTATTCCTTGACAGGCTAGAACAATGTTTGAAGGGGAAATGGCAAGTTTGGAAGCGATTCAGAAAACCAAGATTGTGAGAGTGCCTCAGCCCATCAAAGTGATGGACCTGCCTGGAGGAGGAGCCATGTTTGCCATGGAGTACCTAAAGATGAAGCACCTCAACAAGTATGTCCATGCATCTCTTTTTACTATGTTTTGGGACACATTTTTTTTAATGTCTTACAGTCAGCTAGGAAACTTCATGAGTGGAGTTGCTTTATTCTCTCAGAGGCAGAGCTGCTCTCTGTTGAGATCTGTGTTTCTCTGTGTACATACTAAATATATATATATGTATGTGTTTATATATGTGTGTACACACTCCTTGTCCACATTTTCTTTTCCTGCTCTGGAAATGGCTGTCACTACTCATTTATGTGCTGCTCTATGTGTGCTGACATGCTGCTGCAGTGAATGTAATCACAGCTGAGTTTGGCTCATCATTCTCTCACAAGATTTTTCATTGTTGTTCCTTTCCCCAGCCCAAAAGGTTCCTTTAACCTTACAGGCTGCGTAGGTAACCTCTGCTTCTCTAAGTACAACCTTCCAGTATGATTTAAGCCACGATTAAGTTGACATGAATTTGCATTTCATCTGTCAGCCAACCCGAACATGGAATTCAGGAGCTGTGTGTTGCTGGAAACAGATTTTGCTGAGTTCCAGGCCTCCATATGGGAACAGTGTCATGCCTATGGCTCTTCTGGCAGCTGCTTGTCCAACCCATCTATTTTATATGGCAATAGTGCCATCATATAATAATGACAATTCCACAGCCTCCACAAACAGTTTATTCTAATCCATCCCACTGTTCCTAGAAAGGATTTCCCAATGTCTAACCTTAGTCCTCTGGTTGCAATTTTAAATCCATCATTTTCTGTGGAATATTTAACTGGTTTTTAGTTGTCTGCCTTCAGCATTAGGCAGCCTCAATTCAATCCCTGCCTAGGGCTGCTTTTCAGACTTACCCTTTCAACTGCTGTTCAGCTGGTTTGGAAGGGTAAAGCCCAATAGGAGATACCATGTTCTGTTCTCTGCTGATAGTGGGGCTGATAAGGAGGAGCACATGATCCTCCTGCCCTTTCTGCTCCTGTTTGTACCACCTTGTGTTCTCTTTACCTTTCTTGCAAGAGCATTTAGTGTGTTTGCTGTATTATCTGTGTCTTCAGAGCTGTTATCAAGTCATTTGATCCCTGTTAGTTGCTTATGAAATTGATTAAGGTTTGCCAAAAATAGCCTTGGTCATATTTAATTGAGTTTTGGGGTTTTTTTTTTCTGTCTAATATTTGTTCACTTGGTCCAGTTTCATTTTGGTTTATTTGATCCTACAGATACTCTTCAAGGCTGGGAGAGCAGATAGCAGAGCTTCATCTTTATAACCAGAAACTTGGAGAGAAGCTGAAGGCTGAGGGAAGCACAATTGGTAAAGCATTGATGTAATGTACTAAACCAAAAAGGAAGCAATTCCTGTGGCTGTGGTGCAGCATTGCTGTCAACTTTCCTAAGTCAAACTGACAATTTGGACTCTTCTTCAGTGCCAGTGAAACCTTTCAGCCTCATGTACTCTCACTTTCTTAAAAGTTCTTGAGCTTACAGAAATCTCATTTTTTGCTTGCTGTTGGTTTAGATAATTAACTGATTACAGATCATTGTCCCTTAGTAAATGCAGAATTAAGCTCCCCTTTAAAGATGTTGGGGATTACATTTTTGAACTCAAATATGTAGCAAAATATTCAAAAATTGCTGCCTCTCAAAGTGAATTAAAGCATAAATGAAAAAAAAATCAGCTATATAAAGAATTATTTTTTGACTTGTTACTATTAAAATCTGGAGTACCAGTCTGTATCTGTGTTGTTCCCGTGACTTCAGAGGTGGACTGGGTCTGACTCTTAGTGATGGGTAAATTATAATCCATTATTTTTGAGTGAAGGCCAAGTTACTGGCAGGTCCCAAATAATCTGTGAATCAAACTCAATCCACATTTAATGGCAACATGTCCAAGTGCCAGAACAGCAGATTGTGACTCTATATTTTGGCTCCTTTCCTGAATGTCCAACTCCTTCATCCAAAGCAAACTCCCTGACTGTGACTGACTATGCCTCCATTTCCATTCAGCATCTTCCAAGTCCAAAAGATTTCTTTCCAGCTTTAGAAAGGGTTGTGACCATGAAATAAGTGTAACTTACTGCTTAAAGTTATTTTTTCTGCCTTAAGGTCTGTGTTTGCAAACGTTACCATGTAAAGATCTCAAATCCCCTATTTTATTCTGTAGGAAAAGGAGCTGCTCACTCCGACGCCCAGTTTGTGGATCAGTTTGGATTCCACATAACCACTTGCTGTGGTTATATCCCACAGGTATGGTCTGTTCCACAGCTGTGAAAGCCAACAGGCACTTGTGGAGGTCTGTAAACTCCTCGTATCTGAGCTTGTCTGCAGCTCTCTGACCACAGCTTTGCTTTCCCTGTTCCATCCCTGTTCCCTGGTACTTGCATGTGGCCAGCAGGCACAGTGGGTTGAGTGAGAATTTGGAATCCTGTGGTGGTTCTTCAGCATGGTGATACTCAAAAAAATCAGTGTCCCTTCACATACCATGTCTTGGTTTCATGAACCCCTAGTGTATGGATCTCTCTACTGCTTTTGGAGGGCCTCATCATGTAAATCTCATGAGACATTGGAAAGGGCTCTTGGAGATAATTCCACCATTTTCTGGCTCTGCACATGTCAGGATTTCATTCTGTGACTTAACTGAATGAACCTCCAGTATCTCAAACTCTTTGCTAAGTACAACTTTTCACCAAAGTAGAAACTTGTTACCCATGAATTAATGAATTAATGAATTAATGTAAAAATGAATTTATACTTCGGCATTTCCAGGAAGATTTGAAACATGACATTGAACAACTGAAATGATCTCACCAGAAATTCTCCCTCTAAAATACATTAAGAAAATGGGAATGAATGAAAATAGTCAGAACCTCAACTTACATTAAAGAAAACCCCACCAAAGTGTGGTGGAGAGCAGCACTCCCAAAGCAAAACATCTGATGTTGCTGTGCATTGGTCACACTGACATTGTCCAGGCCATTGTGTCAGCACTGGATGTTTTAACTGGATCTGTGTTACTAACACTGAGTGCACATGTGTTAAAATTGTGTGTGACAAACTTGTGCTGTATTTTCCAGGTGAATGAGTGGCAGAGTGACTGGCCATCCTTCTTTATCCGTCACCGCCTCCAGGCTCAGCTGGACTTGATTGAAAAAGATTATGGAGACAGAGAAGCCAGAGAACTCTGGTCACAGCTAAAAGTATGAACCATGTTTTAAACATATTTTCTAGAATTTCAGAAAATGTGTATCAGTGGGATTGTAAAGGTGTTTTATAAGGGATTTACCCAGCTTGGAATGAAGAGCAGGGTCTTGATGAGCTTCTCAGTGGGTCCAGCAACACTGTCAGCTGAACAGAATTCTTGTTACTCTTTCAATTTTTATAGGTAGTGGAAAAAACCCCCATAATTCAGCATTAACATTTATTTCTGAGAGTACAGCTAGTAATAATAGTAATATGGTCAAATCCTAAGAGCTTGGTGTTATGAAGTAGGTGAAATTCTGCTGCCTGGACAGGTTTGTATTTTGCCTGGGCCAGGCTTACAGCTGAGGCTGGTTCAGGCCATGTTCCATGCAGCACTCAGGGAACACCAGGGATGCTCCCCCTCTCTTCTGTTCATTGGTCCAGATGCTTACTGCAGTCCTTTTTGCCATTGAAACTTTTTAGTTTAAATGAGATTGTTTTATATTTCTCATGACTGCTAACAGTATCCATGTCTAGAAACAATACATCAGTACCAGGTGTTGATACTAGACTGTGAATTAAATGCTTTGCTAAGCTCTGTCAAGAACAATCCAGAACATTTATCACTGGCTTGTTCTTATTGCCATCCATGTCCAAAGCAATCCGTAAGGGCTGAACACAGGCAGCATTTGGCCAGCTCAGGCTCTTAACATGCTACAATACTTAGTTTTATTTATTATTTTCTTCAAAACTCTTTAATTGTTACATGTCTGTTTATGCTTTTTCAGCCAAAGATTCCTGAAATGTTCTGTGATGTAGAAATCGTTCCTGCTCTCCTGCACGGGGACCTGTGGGCAGGGAATGTGGCTGAGGACGACTCTGGGCCAATTATATTTGACCCTGCCTGCTTCTATGGCCATTCTGAATTTGATCTGGCCATTGCTGGAATGTTTGGGGGGTTCAGCAGCTCTTTTTTCTCTGCCTATCACAGTAAAATACCCAAAGCTCCAGGATTTGAGAAACGGAACAAGTTGTATCAGCTCTTTAATTACATAAACCACTGGAACCATTTTGGGACAGGGTACAGGGGCTCTACCTTAAACATGATGAGGAAACTTCTAAAGTAACCAGGTACATTTGAGAAATTCTGACACAGTCCTTTAGGAATGAGCAGCCCCTGCTCGTTCCAAGTAGCACAAACTGGGAATTGATGGTAAACCCTCTGATATGGAGAAGGCTTAGTGCACTTTTGAGCCTCACTGACCAAGAGCAATTGTGTAACCTTTAACTTGGGCACTAGTTTCCCTGCACAGATTCCTCCTTGCTGAAGGAAAGGGCTGCACTGTTTGTCAAGGCTGCACTGGCTTGGAAAGCTGCATGACAGTCAGCCTGCCCTTGCTCTCTCACCTCGTAGCTGCTGTGCTCCCACAGTTGTTTCACAGCAGCATTTTCCCAGTCCTGCTGCTGCTCCATCAGCAGTTTGTTATGGAGAGCTGCAGCTGTGGGACAATGGTGCTGGAAGTAACAGCAAGTTCTTATGTCTGCCCTTGTTAGTTCTGGTTTCTGTTTTCTGTCTGTTCCCAGCCCTTTTCCCAGGAATATTTCCATGGTCTTCTGTTTCCCTTCCTTTTGCATGTCAAATGTCCTAATCCAAAATTTCAGTCAGATTCTGTGAATCTGAAAACATTCTCTTTTTAATTTAATGAGCAGACAAGGCCCTTTAGCTGCATTTGGCAACCATATGTAATTAATAATATTTCTAATATTTATTTTAATTTAATGTAATTTACATTCATTTTTCTCTTGCTATAAGAACTGAAATTCCAGTGGTATTTTCTGGAAGAATGTCTAGTTCCTTGGTAATTAACTGTACAGTCAGAAGTGGGTTGTTACCACTCAAAGTTGATAATAGCATTTCATCATTTTAGTGTGATATTTTAATGTGTTGTACTACAATAGTGACATATTTAAATAACTTTGTAAAAAGACAACAAAATGTAGGGGGGAGGCTCCGTGGTTGGGTGAGAAGAAGCACCTGTGGCTGCTGGATTGGTTGGTGCTTGACATATTTTCAGTTTTAGAAAATGAGTGCAGTGGGCAAAGCTGGTCTGTTGTGCCACCACTGGGTTATATAGAAGGAACAGTGTCAAATCTGATGGATTTGTAATGGGTTTTATTGTTCTTTACTGCTTTATTTTTCCAGAAAATACAGGCAGTGGGGATTTTGGGAGAGAAGTGTTCAGCTAAGATATTGGTGTACAATCTGAGCTAGAGTATATTAGTGACTCTGGGGGATTTTAATGGAAGAAAGTGGCAAGGAGAGTAAAAGTAAAATATGAATTAGAAGATTTGGGTAGGAATGACCTGAGTATTCAGGCTTCAGATGGTTGGCATGACTAATACTAAAATATTCTATTCAAAAGTGCTCAAATATGTTTAGGCTTTTTTCAACTTTAAATGGTAGTGCTATAAAGATTTAATAAAGTTTAAAATTTGTTGTTGTAATTGGTTTAACACAATGCACTTTGCTCTCTGTAAATATGATACAAATAGTGAAAAATTTTTACTTCCTTTGAATCAGGGGAATCTGTCACCATTGGTTGTAAAATTTAACAGAACTAAAACAGTGGAAAGGTGGAACAGTGGAGTTAGAACACAGTTGATGTCTGGAAGATCTAGGTTTAAGGAAAGAGCAAAGTGCATGTGCACTGGTGTTTATGGATGTGAACAAACTGACCTGTATCTCACTGGGAAGTACTTGTGAACTCAAACTTCTTCTCAAATAAAACACTTGCCTTGCAGAAACCTAGTGTTTGGTGTATGTGTTTTGTGACTGTGGTTTGATTGAATGAATTTGAGCCTGAAGATAAAATATTTGGGTGTGGATGGAGCTGCTGGATAGCAGGACAGAGCAACTACCTGTTCTGACATCCTGGATGAGCTGAAGTGCCTCCTTGAATTTCCTGTAAAATCAGTGGAGCTGCAGTTGTAACTTTCAGGGTTTGAACGTTGTTTCCAGAATTGTATGAGGTTTAGATAATGTGTTGTGATATTGATCAGGTAATGCAGTGTTTTGGTGTGGGTCAGGTAAGGAATGGAGGTCATGGATAACGGCATCATCCGGCTGTCTCCACACACCTTGTGCAACCGAGCTTGTCCCCATCCTTGTCCTTTTCCCCTGGGGTCCCCATGCCCAGGTCCCCATCCCTGCTGCCTTCCATGGGAGTCCCTATCTCCATCCTCACCCAGTGCTTGGGTGCCCATGCCTGTGTCCCCACCCTTGTCCCATCCCCAGGACCCCACAGTTGGGTGTCCCCGGGGTGGATGTCCCCATCCCCCGTGGATGTCCCTGTCCGCTATGAGTGTCCCCATCCCCAGTAGGTCTTTTCTCCGCAGGGTGTTCCCAGGCTGGATGTCCGCATCCCCGGCAGGTGTTCTTGTTGGTGGGTGGGTGTTGCTCTTGTCTCCAGGGTAGGTGTCCCTGTCCACAATGGGTGTCCCCAAGCTGGATNTGTCCCCATCCTTGTCCTTTTCCCCTGGGGTCCCCATGCCCAGGTCCCCATCCCTGCTGCCTTCCCTGGGAGTCGCTATCTCCATCCTCACCCAGTGCTTGGGTGCCCATGCCTGTGTCCCCACCCTTGTCCCATCCCCAGGACCCCACAGTTGGGTGTCCCCGGGGTGGATGTCCCCATCCCCCGTGGATGTCCCTGTCCGCTATGAGTGTCCCCATCCCCAGTAGGTCTTTTCTCCACAGGGTGTTCCCAGCTGGATGTCCACATCCCCAGCACGTGTTCCTGTTGCCAGTGGGTGGGTGTTGCTGTTGTCTCCAGGGTGGGTGTCCCCGTCCCCGATGGGTGTCCCCAAGCTGGATGTCCCCGGCCCCGGTGTGTGTCNGAGCGGGAGCAGGGTGCCATCAGCGAAAGGAACATCCTGGACAGCTTCACCGAGAGCAGGGAGGTCGCGGAGCTCATCGGGAACCTGAGGGAAGTCTTCGGCGAGCAGGTGACAAGGGAAATGGCCGTGGAACGGTTCATAGGTAAGCACGGCAGCCAAAGGGAGTGGTCCTGCTATTGCTTGGTACAAACGTTTTATTATGTATCATTCATTTTATTGTTACTGACTGCCAAAAAATGGACCAAACCGCTAATTTTTGGGCCAGTGATAATGCTGGAACTTTAGCAGTTTAGATAGTTCCGATTTGTGTTTTTGCTCATTTTGTTTTCCATATAGATATTCCATTATTACCTGGTATTTAACTACTGTAAATGAAAACTTAGGTCTTAGATTCCAAATCTGAATTCTGACTCACGTTGGGCCTCCAGTTTCCTATTCAAATTCAGGCCATACTTCAATTAAAAGTTTGTATATCTGTTAAATAAAGCAACTTTTTTACCTAATTACTCATCGAAACATACCCATTTTGTGCTTTAAAGTGTCAATTTCCTATTTTTAGTTTTTTGTTTCATGGGAAGCGTGAAGAGTGGCTTCATACAGATGATGTAAGCTTTTCCAAGTGGTGATAACTTGGTTGGACTTTTGTGCCACCTAAGGATATCTCCTGCCCCTGGGCCTCAGCTGGATCTGTAGGGGCCATAGTGAGGTGCATGTAGCAGTGTCCTGGATGAGCAGCCTGTTTCAAGGCACATCTGTGTGTTGGGTCAATATTCTGACGAGGTGATTTGCAAAAGTTCATTCAGTGCTTCATGTGTCTGCAAACTGAATTTAGCAGACTGGCATTTTGCAAGTATTTTTTGCGAAGGATGGTGAAATTGCAAAACTCACAGTCAAAATATTGACCCAGCAGCTTTGTTTTTGACAACAAGAAATGAGGTAGGCAAACAATAAAGCAGAAACCCCCACATTTGGATATATGACCCTGCAGAGGTTTCTCAGTAGCATTTTTGTGGTTGACTGAACTGACTGTTCCATCTAAATGATGGACATGTAACTGCTCAGACAGAAGTCCCAGGAACTCACATTGGTAAGGATGTTCAGCATCACAGAGAAAATGTCAGATTTCAGTGGGACAGGAAAAACCATTGCTGGAAAAATCACCTTGCTGTGCCTCTCTGTCTGTCACATCACATGGAGTGTTTCTGTGCATTTAAATTGTATTTATGAGCTTTCTGCCTGTGTTTCATGGCCCAGTAAATGCAGTCTCAATATACTTAAAAAAAGATACTGTGGATGTGGTTCAGTATTGGGTTATAATATTTAGTGTGTTCTTGGACAAAATGTCCCAAATCTCCAAGAGGCTCAATGTGTGGGTTAGAACACTGAAACCTAGGGAATACCTTTTGTCTGGGAACAGAGGATGCAGTAATCACCTGTTCCAGAGGATTTTAATGAAAGTTTCCAAAGCACTTGGAAAAACTCATGATACTCATTTTTTGATGAACCATTGGAAACAGAAGTTTGGAAAACAGTTTAATCTGCAACTACAATTTTGTAAGAAAACATAGGAAGATTTTTTTTGAAAAAATAGTTTTAGAGGATCTGCTTTAGGTTCATTCTCTTCAGCTTTTATATTTGGGGTTTTATTTTATCTATTGCTCTTCAATTCCACTTCTGCTGGAAAGCTGTTGCTTTGATGTTGGAATTTGTGTTCACTGCTGTTTGTATGCAGCTTAAGGCATCATTAATTAAGATGGGAAGTCAGTGATGATTAGGAGCTCAGATTTCCCTCTGGATGGCATTCTGGTATCCCAGTGGAATTGCACAAGGATTGTTGGAAGCTCTGGTGTCTGAAAGTAGTTGTGCAGTGTCATCCACTGGTCACCTGCAGCACTGTTGGCTTTGAGTCATGTCTTAAATGTAAGTGTTAATGTGTCAGGCAGAGAAAAAGGACAGAGAGCAAAGCTGTTTGCGAGAAAAACAAATACAGAAAAGGGGAGGTTAAGGAGTTTTTAGTTTTATAATTCAAAAGCTGTTTTCTGACCAAATAGCTAAAATGAGCCAGGCAATCTCCAGTGCCACACTGGATCACTTAATGATCTCCTTGGGAATCCAGCTTTCATTTCTGTAGCTGCTTTTTGCTGATTCTGGGTTTAAATTAAAAAAAAACTTTTGTATCTGAAAGCTCTGGCAAGTTGTTATTTTTTTTTTTTTCAATATTCTATTTCAATTTATCCTTTCTCAAGTCAGTATCCAAAAGGCAGAGGCCATGTTACTGGCAGCAAAATAGAGTAAGGGATGTGAACAGTTTTGAGGAGCACAGTGGTAAGAGCTGCAGTTTGTGTCTGTTGAGGTTAAAATTTGTTAAGGGTTCTTTGTTCTTTTCTGAATAATTCCCTGTATTCTATTTCAAAATAAAAAACTAGCTCTGAGGATTGTGAGGAGCACCCTCATTGCAAAGTGTTACTTGTGGGAGGTTTGTCCAAGGAAATTTGGAGAGGCTCCTGGGAGTGGGTTGATGGTTCAGTGTAGGTAAAGTGTGATGGGGACAGACTGTGTTTGTACTGTTACTTGGGACTATAGACTGCTCTGGGTTGGAAGGGACCTTAAGGACCTTAAAGATCATCTCATTCCACCCTCCCTGCCATGAGCAGGGACACCTTCCACTAGACCACGTTGTTCCAAGCTCCATCCACTCTATGGTTTTCTAACTTTGTGACCTCACTAACAGGTGGTGGCAGCTCAGGGATGCAGAAATCTTCAGCTAAAACTGTTCAGAATCAGAGTGTATCTCACAGTTAAGGCTCTGGAAGAGCCTTGGAGTAGTTTATTACAGATATCTTTTCATTTTCAGGTATAATGGACAAGTACCAGGAGCAGCCTCACCTTTTGGATCGCCACTTAGGTAGGAATGTCATCCTTAAATAATTTGTGTGTCTATGCTTAAAAATCTGTTACTCTGGAAGATCTGGGTTTGCATTACAAGGTTGCTGTGGCTGATAGTACTTCCATTCTATAATTGCTGGCTCCCTCTGTTCTATAAGAAGTACAAGAAGCTCTGTGAACTGCATGCAGTCTCACTGGTTTTTCTCTCCTTTCACCAGAGGGGATGATGAACTCCTTGTTGGAGATAGTACGGGACAGTGGATCTCCTCCCCCACTGGTTCACCTGGCTTTTAAATTTCTCTACATCATTACAAAGGTAAAAACATCCTAAATTTAATGTTCTTTAACTGAAATTTGTCAGTTATGAATATTTTCTTAGTTATTTTCAGAAATATTAAAATAAAGAAGTATCTAATGTGATTAAATAATTTAAACTGTACTGTTTAAAATATTTAGATTAGTTGAATATTTAGATTATTTAAAATATTTAGATAGTTAAAATATAAGATTAGTTTTCTTGTTTCCTGTTTTCATGATAGCTTATGTTATTTAATGATCCAGATTAGTAAAGAACGAGGTGTGAATGCCAGAGAAATTGCAGACGTGGAGATACTGAGTGATAAAACATGAGTTGTAACGTTGAAAAGTAAAGTGTGATGAACAATTAGATGGATGTGGAATTTACATTTGAGCACAAGAAAATATTTTTGGGCTGTAAGGGCTGAGGCCTGGCATAGGTGGCTCAGTATCCATCCCTGGGATATTGGACACCCCATCGATGTGGTCCTGGGCACCCTGCTGGGGTGTCCCTGCTTTACCTGGAGGGTTGGACTAGACAATCTCCAAATGCCCCTTGTTTTAAAGTTAATTATAATTTCATGAATTCTTAGTCATTTTGTAAAAACACAAATATCACAAGGCATTTAAGACTTTAATTTGCATGCTTACTCTCCTTATGACATGAGGATCCTAATCAAGAAATTCCTCCAAGGGTCTTTCCTTTTCCCTTGGTATGTGCTGGTGCTGGGTGGGTGACTGAATTCTGAAATTTGACTGAATTTCTGCTTTAGGTAAGAGGGTACAAACGTTTCCTGCCCCTGTTCCCCCATGAAGTCCGGGACCTGCAGCCTGTTTTGGATATGCTTGAAAAGCAGAACCCAAAAGACACTGAGGTGAGGACTTGCTGTACTTTTTGTTTAACTTTTATGTCTCCAGTGGAAAAAGCTGAAGGAAAAACGAATTGGGAAAAAGTATATAAAGCAGTGACAGAACCTGTCTGGTGTTAACACCTGGATTTGGTGTGAAAACCATTATCTTGTCACAGGAGAAATGCTCTCCCCAAGGAGTGGTCTTGATTTTCTTTCATGGGATTTGTTTCAAGGATTTAGAAGCAGTGGCAGTAGAAGTGCAAGTAGAACCTTTAACCACTCCTGTAAGGAACAAATTGATTGTAACAAGGGTAAGAAAAAGGGCAGTGAAAGGCATTGAAGCTCTAAAAGGAGTAAAAAAAAATGATCCATCTGACTCCAGAACACTGTAGTTTATGCTCTTATATTTTTAAATAAAGAAAAAGAAGAACTCCAGAGAGCTGCTTAAGATAGATGAATTTTAAGACAGATCATTATCAATTATAAGTAGCAAAAATCATGGATTTGAAGACAATAATTTTATTGCTGCTCTAAATTAAAGCTTTTTTTAAAATAAGCATCAATTCTGACACCTTGCTGCTATAGGTATACAGCTTTAAAGCTTGGAAGACTTCATTCTTTCTTCTCAAGTTGTTTCATTCAACCCATGAAAGCAATACATAAGAAATTATGGAGAAAAACATACTTCTGTTGTATTTGTGTGTAGAGGTGCAGATAGGCCAAGGGAAGGAAAAAACAGGAAATGGGAAGATGCAGTTTTCCTTTGGGAAGCAAACAAGGATGCCTAGACTTCTGATTGAGGGGGGAGGGTCCATTAATTTTGTTACAGTTTTGCAGTTCAGGATGGCTTGTGGTTGTCTCCTCTGGAGTTTCAGGCCACTCACATCGGGAGTTTTCTATTGCTCATCTTTGAAAATTCCTTGGAGCCAGGGGGTACTTTGTGCTCTCTGCACTTCATGTTGCAGAAAATGAAGTAGAAGCCCTTTGTTTGACCATTCCCATTCCTTTCCAGACTTGGGAAACTCGTTACATGCTCTTGTTGTGGCTGTCCATGATCTGCCTGATCCCTTTTGACCTGGCCCGTTTCGATGGAAACCTGGTTTCTGTGGAAGGGCAGGCTCGGCAGCCAACCATGGATCGCATCCTGGAAATAGCAAAGGTGAGGGAAACACATCCTGGAATGCTTTCAGAACTGGGATGTTTGGCTCAATCATTCAGTATGTGATAAATATTAATATATTCTGTATATTCCTCAGTGATAGTCTTTTCTGTATATTATTTAAACCCATATTTTTGTGTCTAATCTGTAAAGAATTTTTTTGTACTTCTGGTTCTTCAGTCTGTTGTTTGCTGCTTTAGAGTCAGGTGAGACTAGAACTTGTTTCTCCTGATGTAATAAACCATTTTATCTGAGGTGAACCCCTGCCTTTGAATATGTTAGAGACTTTCAACACTTGAAAGTGCCAGAGGGCTTCTTCTGAAAGCCAAATGTGAGGATTTCTAGAGGAAATCAGCATTTGATCAGAGTGAGCAACTTTGGAAGCTGTGACTGTGTGAAGATTTTTAAACAAATACATGAAGTTCCAGTGTGTGTCAGCCCAGGGACCTGACTTGTCATACCTCTGAGATAAAAATAAACCACCTCCCCTTCCCCACAGGTACCCCAACAGCTCAGGCCTTTGTCACTTGCAGCACTAGGGGGCTTACTGCTTATAGGCCAATGTGTCTGTGAGTAAAGGCTTCAGTAATAAACCTACTTTCAAAGGCACACAAAGGGAGACACTGCCTCAGATTCGGTTTGTTAAATGGGAAAATGAACTTTCTACTATCTTCGAGCTCAGTTTGTAATCGTAGTAATGACATAATATGTGTAATCATAATATTTGCCATGTAAGTATTCAGTAGTGTATTATGTACAGAGTTGTTACACAGTTGGTTTTCTGTCTCCATGTATGATTTTTTTTACAGTCGGTTTTCTTTTCCCTTTAGTGTTACCTGGTTGTCAGTGACAAGGCTCGGGATGCAGCTGCTGTGCTGGTGTCCAAGTAAGTCTCTTTTGTGCATCTTGACAGAAAGGCTCCCATTCCTCCTGCTGTTTCTTAATCTGACATGACAGTGTTGGGAGGGCTGGAAGTTGCCAGCTGTCTGTGGGATATTACTGTTGCTTGAATTGGATGCAGTAGTGTTGGGAATACTGCTTCCTCTGCACATGAAAATAAATTACAAAGACTGTAAGCAGGGGTAGTGCACACATGTCTCTTGTTTCAGTATCTATTCCAGTCCACATTCCTGGATATTCTAGTGGAAGAAGCCCTTAGTCAGCTCAGGTTGTGATTTGGGTTTTTTTTTTCCTTTCTTTTTAAAGGAGTTAAAGCCGCGACTCTGCACTGCAGCCTGTGCTCAGCAGGGGGCGCTGCCCGCGCAGCTTTGGCGCTGTCGCTGGAGGGACAGCGGGACATGGGGACAGAGGGACACGGGGATGAGGGACCACAGTGGGACATGGGGACAGTGGCGCACGGGGATGATGGGAGACAGTAGGACATGGAGACAGAGGGACATGGAGTTGGGGACAGTGGCACATGGGGTCAGTGGAACATAGGGACAGCGGGACCTGGGGACAGAGGGACAAGGGGATGGGGACAGCGAGACATGGGAACAGAGGGACAAGGGGATGGGAACAGAGGGACATGGGGACAGAGGGACAAGGGGATGGGAACAGAGGGACATGGGGACAGAGAGACAAGGGGATGGGGACAGAGGGACAAGGGAATAGCAGCACCTGGGGACCTGGGAACACAGGAACAAGGGGACGTGGGGATGAAGGGGCACACTGGGCATAGGGAGATGGGGGCAGTGGGTGTGGGAGGGTCACAGCCTTAACACCTGCATTCATGTTCTCTGGGTTAAGATGCACTTAATTTATGGGATTAATCAAAACAGTTGTTAAATATAACATTTAGTAGAGCAGACCTTGTCTTGTCTTTTTAGGAGGTAACCGTCTGTGAACTTACTTTAAATTTATTCTGAGCTTCAGTCACAGGACTCAAGGCTTTAGAAATTTATATTTAGTGAGTATAATGCTACAGGTCTGAATCTGACGGCAAATCAAACACTTTTTTGGTTTAGAATGTACAGTGTCATGCAGAAAATTAATGAAGGACTTGAAACCAGACTCACAGTTCTCTGGTGACTCATCTTGTGCTTTTCTGGTTTATTCTGAAATATATCAGAGCAAAATTCAAGAGACTGCATGAATTATAGTCTTGAAAAAGTCTTGCCTGTTACATACTTATTTTAACAAGGTTTGTCTCTTTATCCTTCCCTGTGAGGGTGGGCAGGCCCTGGCACAGGTTGCCCAGAGCAGCTGTGGCTGCCCCTTCCTTGGAAGTGTCCAAGGCCAGTCTGGACAGGGCTTGGAGCAGCCTGGGGTAGTGGAGAGTGTCCCTGCACATGGCAGGGGGTGGAACTGGATGAACTTTAAGGTCGTTTCCAACTCAAACCATTCTATGATAATTCTGTGATCCTAATTAGTTTTTGTAGTAATTTTGGAATCAATAATTAGAAATTGCTGTTAATGTATTTGTTTGGGTAGTCTGCCTTGTCATAGATTGGCAGACCCAGAGGATTTGAGACAACAGTGTGACAGAGTGAATTATTCTTGAACATTCATATAAGCCTTCTTCACTTCCTAAAATCCCAGGAAGTACCCAAATTAACCAAGAGTAGTAGATTCTTGAAGGTACACCCAGTATTTAGAAGCCTTCTCAAGTAAGGATGACAGTAACTTTAAAAGATTCTTTCATCACATTATGCTTAATTGAATTTGCACTTTGAATTTTCAATTCTACTTTAGTTGTAAAACTAAACTTTGGGTGGAAGCTTACATACAGCAACTTTATTGAGTGCAGCTTTGTGTTCAGCAGAGCTTTGTGCTCATGCAGTGCCCTGCCCTTGGTTTCAGGGGGATTTCACTACTGTCCTGCACCCTCACACTGGGTCCTGTGCTGGCCTTGTTAGTTGTCTTATCTTCTCTTCACCTCTGTTTATTGGCTGAATTAATTTTAATTAGGAGTATATGTTCAGAACAAATGTGGTGATAGAATACATTAAGCTGGTGGTAGTACCAGGTGTGCAAGGCAGTAAGGGTACTGTATAATGGACTTGGAATTATTTAGTTTATTATGAAAACCCCATTTTCAGAATAGCGTGGTGATTAAATCACTTCACCAGAAATTAGAGGGCTGACTCCAAGGCCTTTCCCTATTCTCACATCCCCAAAGCCAGTTGGAGCAGAATAATTCTGACATGAGGTCTCTGTGCCATCTCCCTGGAGCTGGACTGTTACTTGGGTGGGCAGGAGCACAACAGTCCTGGGCCAGATGGAGAGATAAGATACAGGAGTCTGACTCTGTAGCACACTCTGGGAAAGTCCCTGGGGAGGAAGAGAAAGTCTGGGCTCTGGTTTGTGCTCCAAGGAGTTTATGAATTTCAAATGAAGTTTAGAAACATCAGGATTCAAGACCTCCTGTTTTCCAAAGTGAGCTGCTTCTCACAGGACAAAGGAGCTGGAGTATATTTCAGGAATTCTCCTTTCTGCCTGCTCAGTGAGTGGTTACAGTAGGAGGAGATGAAGCTGATCCTTATCCTGCTTTTAGTCTAGAGGTTAGGGCACTCCTTTGGGAAAGAAGGATTTAAACTCCTTGGGGCTGAGAAAGGGTCTAGGAACCAGCTCAGCCACTTCACAGGTCACTTCTCTCACGTGTGCCCTTGGGCCGAAGGTGGCTTCATCCTTCAACCCGAAACAGCCCTCCTGCAGCTCACCCCAAATCCTCATTGTTCTGCCTCTGAGCACCACAGGGACTGGCTGGGAAGGCAGTCCATCCCATCAGCTCACTGTTGAGGTGTTTTCTGTATTTAATAGATTAATACCCTGTCAGTCAGCTCTTGGTGCTGTTCCCCTGTTAGCTGTAGGAGGGATCCAGGTCATGGGGCACACCCTCTTTGAATTCCATGGGTTGTGCTGGGTGGGCTGGTGTTTCCATGGGGGAGTTGAGAACAAATGTAATCTGAATTACTGCTGGAACAGGATCTGGTTTGTAGGTGCCAGGACACTGAAGTGATGCCCTGACTGCAGCTTGGCTGCTCAGGGGAGGGCTGAGAGTAGGTTTATGGTAGTTTAGCTGTGAGAAACATCTTTCCCCTTTTCTAAGATGGCAAAAAACACATCTCTTGACCCATCTAGTGTGTTAAATAACAGGTGCTTGACCTTTTCAAATGTCTGAAACCCCAAATGTAGCCCTGCTGGTTGCTTGTTCTGGGCCTGGCTGGTGACAGTGCAAAAGGGACCCAGTGCTGATTTCCACTAATTTTCAGATTTGCAGAATGGCTGTTTTTGGTGAGAGAGGTGAAGAATCCTCCTATTTGCTTCAGCTTTTCATTAATTGTAATGGAAATAATTTCCTAAAAGCTTTGAAAATTTTGTTGCTTTATAATTAAGATAAGAAATCTCTAGAGCCCAAGTTTTTAGCTGGATTTGAAGTGAAAGCGAAATTCCAGATCAGAGCCTTGCTCAGAAGCAGCTGGGCTAAACATAGGATGGTTTGGAGTGTTCCCATCTTCTGTGATTTGGAGAAATACACATTGAAGAATTGTTTCCAGTTTGGATAGGAGGAAAAATTGTTTTTCATTGGATGTCATAAAGTCACTGGCTGCAATGTTTTCTTTTATTTTCCTCTGACAGGTTTATTGTCCGCCCTGATGTCAGGCAAAGCAGGATGGCAGATTTCCTGGACTGGGTGCTCTCCATGTTATCCAAATCCTCCTCCCAGACCATGGAAGGCACTGTCATTGTGAATGGCATGCTCCAGGCCCTGGTAAATACTGGTTTTCCCTTAAAAGATAGACAGTTGGGTTTATGGCCATCCTGTATTACTACAGGAGGCCTTTGATAGTAAATTCACAGAGGGGTTCCTGGCAATGAAAAAAGAATTTCCTCCCCAGCAGTTTAGGCAATATAACTTCCCATGCACGTATATTTTCTTTTTTTTGTCATCCCCAAATGAAAGTGAAGTTGCCAATACAAATACTCATCAATAACTCTCAAAATAGCAGTCATTTCAGTAGGTTTGGGCGTGTTTGCTAATCTGAGTGAATTTTTTGTTTAATGCTCTTTCCTTGTGAGTTGCTAATGGTGTGTGACTCAAAAGAGCTGAATTCTTAGTTTGGGTTTTAAAATGGACATACTGTGCATAGGAAAAAAATCTGCAGTACCTGAACTGCTGTTCCAGGGCGCTGCTCCTCTTGTACATCCTAAGAAGGACTATTTATAAAAGCCTTGTTGTAGTTTTACACCCTTAAAAGTGCTGGGGTGTGTTTTGAAATCCTGGGGTAACAGTACTGGTGTGTGTGCCAGTTTTGATGTCCGAATGTATTTGGGCAGAATGGAGGCGTTTGTGTGGGTGAAGGAATTGTTGTTCCTTCTTGGTTTGGTTGTTTGACCAAGGCAGTGCAGGTGAAGACAGATCACGAGCCCTTGTGCAGTCTTTGCAGTTGCACAGGTTTGAGGATTTGCTGGTGTTTGTACAAGTTTTGATAATTTGCATAAATTTGCTGCTCTTTTTAACGAGTCACCAAGAGGACTTGTGTGCAGTGGTACTAAACATCAAAGCAAATGTCTGGAGCAAGTGTGTGGGGTTTTTTTGGTTGTTTCTTTTTTCCTCTCGAGCTCTTCCAAATCAGAAGGGAGAAGAAATGATCTATATTTAGAATAACTGAGGACCTGCTGCTTAAGCAGGAGGAAGCATTATTTGTGTGCATTGCAGCGTTTCAAAAGACAGAATGATGTTTCATCATTTTATTGTCAGATCTGGAAAGGGAGCCTGACTGTTTGCCATTCCCGGGGCATGATGAGACCTGCAGGATGTATAATGCATTAGTGTTTTGTCATAATTCCTTTGAGTTTGGCTTTGGCTCCATCCACCTGTTCATTAGTGCGCACTAAGCGAAACAGGTGAATACTCGACAAGTAGAATCGAAACCAGAATGTGATACAATAGACCTGGGAGCAGAGCCTGCTGCTTTGCTTTTCTGTGATTTTTTTTTTTTTCCTCTCCACAGTTCGTAACTCCTGTTCCAATTGGTAGATATGAGCAGATTTGTGAAGCCTTTTCTTGCATTTAGTCTTCAATTTCTCCTTTCAGTCACTGCAATGAATTGTATTATTAGGGAGTAAAGGTTTGCAGAATGGGATGTGTGCATGTAGGTGCTTAAGGGGAGCAGGAAATATTTATTTCAAGAGTTAAATGTTATAAATATTATATTTATATATAATTGCATATACTCTTAATATTTTAATATTAAG